>CM043700.1:143951827-144464327 GCA_023935145.1 Bretschneidera sinensis
TTTAGACCATGTTTTCATCATTGTTTTAAGGATTGTCTTTTTCCTTTAACAACCTATATATAGGTTGAAATCGTATTCTCAAAAATATAGTGAAAAAAATTAAGTTTGTTTTTGCAAGCTCTTGCACTTCATTTCTATCAAAAAACCTAACAGAAATTAACAAATTGAATTGGGTGTACAAAAAAGAATCATTTAAACTTAACAAAATAAGTAAATTAAGCTGGTTTTAATGTCTTCTGTAACAACATTTTATTTTTTTTCGACATTGCAGTGGCCTCGTGTATTCCGTGTGGATTATGGCCATCAGGAAGCTGCTGCCAAGTTTGGCAAAGATCCAAGAACTTATAAGGTCTTGACTAAGCGTTTTGTGGGAGATGAAAATGGGGTTGTGAAAGGTCTTGAGGTGGTAAGTGTCCATTGGGAGAAGGATGCCAATGGGAAGTTTCAGTTCAAGGAGGTTGAGGGCTCTGAAGAAATAATTGAGGCTGACCTAGTCTTATTAGCCATGGGGTTTCTTGGTCCTAAGTCAGTAAGTGTTCTTATTGCTCCTCATATAGTTTCTTCAGGAGAAAATGTTAATCAAGCTTTTAACTTTTTCTCTGTAGTTTAGGGCTAAAAGTATTTAGTTGGATTGGATTTTTTTTATTTTTTTTACGAAGAGCTGGTAACCACCCTCATAGCGACCCTGTCCCAAATTTATTGATAAGCCCTCACTTATGGCGGAGAAAAACCATGATTACAAGTAAAGTATCTGGGAGATTACAATAAGACCAAAACAAACCCTCCCAAACACAAACCAAACAAAACATAAAGAAAATAAACCCGACCAAGAAAAATCAAACAAGTCTAAACAGGCCTATGAAGAAAAACAAACTCTAAATAAGCCTAAAGAAACTTACAACAAACAAAAGCAACCTAATGTCTAATAGCCAGCAAACTAGACTTATCAATACGAAGAATACCCTTTAATAACTTCAGTAGCTCATGTAAATTTTCATATGTTCTATTATTGCCTCGTTCACCGATCTTAGCCAAGAAATCTGCCGCTTGATTACCTTCACGAAATTGATGAACAATCCAAACATTCATCCCTGGCATCTCTTTAACACACTCATCCCAAAAGTCCCATAAATACCGTAGGGTGCACTTACCCGCTCTAAACCAGTCAACAATGGTTTTGGAGTCACTCTCAATAATAACATTAAAATACGAAAAACTCTTGCACAGCTTAATGCCATCTAACACAGCCCTATACTCTGCTCCGTTATTAGAGCCAAAACCGTAATGACTAGAAAAAGCTCCTTTAAAGTCACCATTAGCATCTCTCAAAATACCACCACCCCTTTATGAGCCCGGGTTATTTCTAACACTGCCATCACAATTAATTTTAACCCAACCACAAGGGGGTTTCAATCACCGCACTTCTACATGATATTTAAAATACCTTCATCATTGCAAGATTACTAACAATCGAAAGCTAATTTTCTAAGTTCATTCCAAATTTTGTTATCTAGAAGTATTAACATTGTTTAAGAGAGTAACTTGCTTGTTCTTTCGTGTTCCATTTTTCCAGACGGTTGCAGACAAGTTGGGCTTGGACCGAGACAATAGGTCAAACTTCAAGGCAGAGTATGGTCGCTTTTCCACTAGAGTGGAGGGGGTCTTTGCACCTGGGGTTTGCCGGCGGGGCCAGTCCCTAGTTGTATGGGCAATCTCAGAGGGACGACAAACTGCTGCCCAGGTTGATAGATACCTAACTAGAGATGAAAAGGACCTCACTGTTACCACTGGAAGTCTGGAAGACGTCAAGAGGCACCAAGACCTTAGCCAGAGGCGCCAAGACAGCAGCAAACACACAGTTGTCACATAAGTGACCTGAATTTTTTCTCTTCTTCATATAGTACTGAAAATCTGTTGTTAGATGCACAGCAGCAGCTTAATACACAGATAGTTTGCAAATCGATGATCTTGTGGATGACTACCAAGGTAGGCTCAAACCTTGTTGGTAGAGCAGAGGGACTCGGGAAAGTTTAGCCTAAAGAGGTTGTGGGTATAGGGTTCATGATTCTGTGTTACTCATATCTAGTCATCTTGTTTATAGGTCTTTTTCCCAGCTTGTTTGAAGGATTCGTGGCTCTCGTGGTTGTTAAAAGGAATAATTGTACAGTTTTGTTTCTTGATCTTTGATTGGGAAATATATTGGGTAATTGGTGATTCTTTTGCCTATGCTTTGAAGTTATGAAGTGTTAAAGGTTGCTCAATATCTGTTAGGTAATGTCAATTAAACAACAAATTTTGTAAGTTAAAATGCTCATCAGGTGAACAAATAATAGTAATAGTTTCCCCCTGATTCTTTTTCAAAATAAGACCTTCTCAGCTATCACCCACGAACAGGTAAATAAGATTGAGACGAGAACCTGGAAACAACCAGCTCTTTCCCATTTAGCTGATACATGTGCTGGCATAATAAACATCAACTGAATTCAACAATTAGTTTACAAGAAAGCATATTCATCTTTTATGGGTTTGAACTTTGAAGGATCAAAGGAGACCCTGTAATCAACAAGTCTATTTCAGGAAAACTCGTGAGCAAATCAAGAGATCAGATATTACAGCCAAAGTGAGAAGAAGGCTTTGACTGCATTACTGCACCGCACTTCCTCCATGAAGCTTGTCTGCTGATGGGTCAGGCACAGCCACCTAACTGCAAATATGATGAGAAGAAAATGATGTGAGTCAGCATCTAACACATAATTGACATCCTAGAACAAATTTAACTGTGTTGTAGCTCATTTGATGCATAGATCATATGGAATGAAAATTAACAAGAAGCATACTGCAACTCGGTGTGGGTCTAGACCATTAAGCTCGGCTTTCAGAATGGAACTATCTCAAAATTTGCTTTAAAAGCCTAATTTTGAAGAGCTTTTGAGTGCAAAATCTTCTGTTTAGCAGCTTTATCACGTTCCGATTAATCCAAACCCATAAAATAGCAATTCCAAAACACTACTACTACGAAACTTCGCTCACCAGGACAGCCTCTATTTCCTTCTCTGAGACAGGTGTACGTTTTGGCTGAAGAGATGCTTTCCCTCCCTCAGCAGTGTTGATGGGTGCTGCTGGAACATCTGATCTTGAGGTGATATCCCCACGAGTTGATGCTTCTTGGGTTTGGGAAATAGAACCTAAAAAATAGAAATTGTGGTTTCTAAAGATGAATTTGAATATAAATACTCAAATATATGACATGAAGGGAGAGGAACGGGAAAGGAACACTGGATATGAAGATTGGAGGCCTAGTCAGAAAAGAGTTTAATGTCTTCACGACTGGGATTTATTTGACTGTAGATGCCTGATAGGTATGTGAGATTAGTGCTTTTTCGTAGGAAAAACCACGGTTACTTCATGCATCTATGCACGTCATGACACACTTTAGGTCCATCCCAGAAGAAGATATGAACCTCTATATCAAATTTTTTACAGGAAAAATGGACAAAAATTTATACACCTTGCACTTCATCCCTTTTTTCTTGTTTGTCGGTGTATGCTTTTCGTTCTTATTAGGTTCTCCAACACAAATTTTTTAGATAAATCTATGCTGCATGAAAAAGACCATCTCATGTATTGTTCTTATCTAGTCCTTGGTTGGAAGCTACGCCGACTCCTTATTCATATGTTGTCTGTTTGATAATTCTACCTCAGATATTCACCACACACCAATCTCTTCATTTATATGATGTTCTTGGTCAAATAAATTTCAACTACTAATTGATATGTTGTCTGTTTCTTAATTCTACATCATATATTAACACTCATCAATCTCTCCATGGACAGAGAATCCTTTTTCAAATAGATTTCAGCTACTAATCTCAAAGAGACGGCCATAATTTATCTCACCAACCCAGCACAAAGTGCAGAACTTAATCCTAGCACAATAAAAATAAAAATAAAAAATGACTCATAAATTCATCATCTTTTTAATGTTCAACACAGATCCAATCAACCGAACGATCGTTTAATACTCCTATCATTCATGAGAACAGACACAAGGGTTGAACTCAGGATCATTTAGTAAAATCCAACTGAAAAATTGAAAAATAGAAAACTCTTCCACTGTCGGTTACTAGAGACAAATTCAAAGTACAACCCATTTGTCAATTCTGGAACAGAATCCAAACTCCTGAATTTATAACATATTTGACCCTTCTTTTTAATTCTCTGCGAATACTATGAAAAAAGAATAAGAAGAAAAAACACACAACTATGAACATGTTAAAAAATAAAGCAAAAAAAAAAATAAATCATACAGATTTAACATTTGATTAGCTATCAAAATATTGAGAATACAAAAAAGAGAAAGAGAGTAGACCTGATGGTGTGGATTTTGAGTGTCTTTGCGGAAATTTGATGCGTGGAATTTTCTTCATCTCTCCACTATTTACTTATCTCCATTCGTGCTCTATCGTCTTTATCCTATGGAGTATTAATTTTTTTTAAAGTTAAAAGGCTGATTGGGTTTTGTGGGTTACACGTGGCAGCTGATCTCGCACAAGTCAAAAAGTGGGATCGGTGGGTCCAGAGCCCACTCGCTACGGTGATTGGGAGGGAAATGGTCGCTGCTATGATTTTTAAGTTTTCATCTTGTGGTGAGGGATGAACTGTTGCTGCTTTATTTTTGTTTATTCCTTTGTTTAAAATGTGATGAGCTGCTTGCTAGTTTTCTGCAACTGCAAATTTATGATTTCTGGTTATGATTTTTTTTTTTTTAATAAAACGAAACCAAAAAAAATGGTACTGAAGGGCCAGTAGTAGAGTCCTATCCAAAAAATAGTACAGGGTGAAAGCCTTCTTTTCTTTTTTCAGCAAATTTAGATTTAAATATATTTTTTATTTAAATATATAATATTATAAAATTTATTTTACTTTTCAAATAAAAAAATTTAAATCTCTTTCAATATCATAATGCCAAAATCCTTTTTATGTTGATTGAATTGATGGGTGGTTTAGTTTCAATTAAAATATAATAAAATTTATATATATTGTTTTATTTTATAATTTTTTATTCCGTATTTTGGCTGCACTAAGCATGTGTTGGACGGCATTACTTCATAAGTTCTGCGCCGCTCATGGACCAATAAAAGCTGACAAGACCGATTCAAGTGGTAATACACTAAGACTGACCAATGTTCTCCATTAATAGAGGTGATTTTTACACTTAAATCACAAATACACTGCTTTACAAAGTAGGGTTCGGCTACCATCCTTTGAGAAAGGATGCAATCAGGACTGTCCATCTACTAACAACCACCACTATTCCCATGAATTTGTGAGTTCATGGAGATCAACGGTTCTGATTGCATCTCAAAAGATGGAAAAAGAAAATAACCTGAACTCTACAAGGTGAACATTCAATTTGGCAATATCTTGATGCATAAAGTATCAGTCTCATCTCCCAGTATAGAGAGAGAAAATGGAGCTATTGCAACATCGAAAGTCTGCGCCCCTACTCTGTCTATGTGTTTCATCTCAAAATCACCTTCCTGCATCATAGCGAAACCTAAGAAATCTGAATTTCTAGGTATGTTGATAAATATAATGTTCCACAAACTTTAGGACTCATTATCACATAAAGAAAAATACAGATAAGCATGAAAAACATGTATAACATGTATTATAATTGGGTAACTAATTTGTCTTAGAGCTTAGTTTCCCTTTTGATAAAAAAGAAAGTAGTTGTAGTTGTTAGCAATAATTGATCAAAATTAATATCTAACGGCCAATACTGATTGATGTAATTCCTACTCGTCTCAATGACCCTACCATGCATCCCTATCTCTTCTTAGAAAGATCTAAGAAACAACCAACTAGATTGGCATTCAGAGAAAATTGTAGCTAGTAGCTTCATTGACTTTGATATTTCCAAATGAAGACCTGCTTTCATTCGCAATCAAATTACATAGCTAAGAACTACAAAGCACCCTCTAAATAATTAACTTCAGGGATCAAAGCTCTTTAAATCACATGAATGTGAATTAACAAATCTCTCACTCTCAACTGATCTGTATTACATGTCAGCTATGTTAGGAGCAAATCTTATGCTGTTTAAGCTCTTGGCCTTTGTTCTGGCTTTGTCGACTCTTGAACATTGCATCGCTAGGAGAGAACGGAAGCACTGCAACCCTTCTTTCTGTGGAACTATTGCTAATATTAGATATCCTTTTCGATTAAAAGGCGTCGACCCTCCAGGGTGTGGTCTCACTAGGTATGAACCGGCGTGTGTGATCATACATGTAACAGTATAATATTACTCATAATTTTATATAATATATAATATATAATATATATATTTATATTTATCGTTTGATGTTTTATTAATAAAGATTTACATGGCAGGAATGAGCTGGTATGCGAGAATAACCAGACCACTTTGTACCTGCAAAACCAAAAATTCTATGTGAAGGAGATCTTTTATGATAATCAAACAATTCGAGTTGTAGATGCCACTCTCAATGAGGATAAGTGCTCCATTATTTCTGTCTCTCCCTTGATTCTCGGTCGGTCCTGTTCCGATTTAGATTCCAATTCAAATCCTTACAGTTTGCCTTATCCTATTACTTCGGTTATACATTTTTTGAAATGCACGACGCATATTAACTCATCAAGATACTTGGATGCCTCTCCTTGCACCAATACCTCTTCCTCTCCAAATACTTACTCCTACGTTCTTTATGGAGATGACATAAGCCTAGACGATTTTCACGAGTCTTGCATTATTGAAGCTATGTTTCTAGTTTCCCTCGACTACAATTTCACCGCCCATTCCGTTTTTGACATTTACAAAGAGTTGTTAATGGGCTTTCCTCTGACATGGATTAATTCTGACTGCATGTATAAAATATCATTTGGAGAGAGGTAAGGATATGGTGCATGAAATATTAATATTTTTAAAATACTGAACTTGAGAATCATTTTTTAGAAGCCCATCTTTTCAAAATTCCTTTACGCCTTGTGGTATAGCTTCATACAAATACAATTATCACTTGCTTGGTTGAATATCATAGGTTTCAAGAGTTCGGATTCTGGTTCTTGAGAGGCTACCGGGAAGGTGGCTTTTATTATGGCTTCCGGTATGTATTCGAAGAACTGACAAGTAAGCTTTTCGATTCGGAGTTTATTTCAGTAGTATTTTTTCTCTCAATTATGCTAAGCTGCTACCGGCAACCAACATTATTTTTCTCGATCTACATAAATTCTTTTTATTTTTGGTTTGCTAAGCTGCTTTTATCTAAAGCTTTGAACTTTGAAGCGCTCTAAAATACTTTTTTTTTTTTGGATTTTTTTCTCTAACAGGCTTACAGATTGCTCTCATTGGGACCTATCCAGGTGAGCTTAGCATATCATGAATAATTTGCTCATTTTGGTGAAACAGTTTCTAAATCATATGAGCAACGGATTGTTTATATAAGAGAATTGGGTTCGATTCCCTCCATGCAAATATACTCAAAAAATTTACTCCATGTGACTTGACGACTAGACCTAGAAAACATAATCTAAAAAAAATATTTATAGCTAATCATCAATGCAAACATCCCAGCTTCACCAAGATCACATTCATTTACAGAGTACTTAACTCTCCCTCCTCCCAAAAGAAAGCCCCATAAGTTATAATAAAGTAGTATTGAAGAAGTTTGATTTGCTTCAAATTAATTATTGTACCAACCATGTGGGCACTTACAGTGCCATCGAGTTTGTAAAATGCTGATTTTTTCAGTTTAATTTTCTTGTGAAATAAGATGCTTAGTGAGAAATTTACTGGGGATATTTTGATTTCCCTTGTGACATTTTTTTAATCAGGAGGCATACCCCTACAAATCCGCATGATAAAAATTAAAAATCATATGGCTAGACAGATATCCAGACTTAGAAAGCAAAATATAAATATCCTCATAATCACTTGTTTCTAAAAAAAAATATTTATAATAATCACATTCATATATGGATTACTTACCCCAAAAAAAGAGAGTCCCATAAGCTACAATAAAGTAATATTGAAGAATTTTGGATCACTTCACATTGATTATTGTACCAACCAATGTGGCATTTATATTGTCATCAAATTTATGAAATGTTGATGTGTTTCGGTCTAATTTTCTTGTGAAATAGGATTTATCATGGTGAGAACTTTACTTTGAATCTTCTGCTTGATTGCACTTGTGATATACAAATGCAGAAGAAGACACTTGTCAATGGATCATACAATAGAGGAGTACCTTCAAAGTCACAATAATCTAATGCCTATTAGGTATTCTTATTCAGGTATAAAGAGAATGACACATGGTTTTAAGGACAAATTAGGTCAAGGAGGCTTTGGTTCAGTGTTCAAAGGGAAGCTTAGAAGTGGTCATCTTGTGGCAATAAAATTGTTGGGAAATTCAAAAGCTAAAGGGCAAGATTTCATCAATGAAGTTGCTACAATTGGAAGGATTCATCATTTCAATGTGGTGCGACTTACTGGGTTTTGTGTAGATGGATCAAAACAAGCTCTTGTATATGACTTCATGCCAAACGGATCTCTAGATAGAATCATATTTTCTAGTGAAACGAATATAAACTTGAGTTGGAAGAAAATGTATGAGGTTGTGCTTGGAGTGGCTCGAGGGATTGAATATTTACATAAAGGGTGTGACATGCAGATTTTACATTTTGATATTAAGCCACATAATATTCTTCTTGATGAAAATTTTATACCAAAAGTTTCAGATTTTGGCCTTGCAAAACTGTGCCGAACAGATGAAAGCATCATATATCTGACTGCAGTACGGGGAACAAGAGGATATATTGCTCCAAAGTTGTTCTACAAGAACATTGGAGGTATCTCGTATAAGGCTGATGTTTACAGCTTTGGGATGCTGCTAATGGAAATAGTGGGTAGAAGGAAAAATTTGAATCCATGTGCTGAGCAATTGAGTCAAATTTATTTCCCATCATGGGTTTATGACCGATTTGATCAAGGAGAAGAGATCGAGATGGGAGATTGCATAGAAGGTGAAAAGAAAATCATCAGAAAAATGCTGATAGTAGCTTTTTGGTGCATACAAATGAAGCCCGTTGATCATCCCTCAATGACCAAAGTCTTGGAGATGCTCCAAGGTGAAGTCGATGAGCTCCTGGAAATGCCTCCCAAACCCTTTGTACATCCCCAAGAAACATCAGTAGAGGGTCATGGGAATTACAATCAAGTAATAAAAGTGCTTTCTAATGATACGAGTATAATAAGTGGGACTCAGGGTAATTGGTGATTTTAATGTTATTCGCACGGACTCAGAACGAATTGGTGGAAGCCCTCGGCCATTAATTTCTATGTCTGAGTTCAACAACTGCTTGGATCATTGTGGTCTTTTCGATTTAGCAAACGATGGGCAAGCAATGTCATGGTGCAATGGCCATGAGGGGAATACACGAAGTTGGGCTAAACTCGATAGAGTAGTCATCAACAATGCTTATTCTTCCAAGTTTTTATCTGCACAGTTTGAATACTTGAGCTGTAAGACGTCCGATCATTGCCCAATGGTAGTCTAGTCGGATAGGCCTCACACCTCTTACGGTCCCACCCTATTTCGCTTTCAAGCTATGTGGTGTTCTCATGAGGGGTTTTTGTCTTGTGTCGATGAGGCTTGGAATAGACAAGATTCGGCTAGGGGCCTTCAGCACCTTGCTCTCAGAATTAAGAGGACTAAGGTGGCGTTGAGAGCATGGAATATTAATGTCTTTGGGAGAGTGGACGTTATTTTAAAGGAGCTTGAGGAAAGAGTGACGATTTTGGAGCATCAACTTCAGTTGGGTTTTTCCCCAGAAATAGAGGCTGATTATTTGACAACCAAACTTGAGATCTAGATTTGGGAGAAAATAGAAGCTACAAGGCTGGGTCAAATGGCAAAAAATAAGTGGCAGACGGAGGGTGATCAGAACACTCATTTCTTTCATGCTTCGATAAATCAGTGTCGACAGCAGGGGCGCATTTCTCGTATGGTTCTAGCGGACAGAAGGGTCTTAGACACTGCTGAAGATGTTCATTCAGGTGCCACTCAGTACTTTCGGGAGGTTTTAACAGCGTCTCCGGAGGTGGAGCAAGCGAATTTATCGGCCCTTCTTGATAATGTTATTTCAGATGAGGAAAATATGATGCTTTGTATAGCGCCTTCAGAGGAAGAGGTGAAAGAAGCGGTTTTTTCCATTCCGAGACATAGTAGTCCAGGGCTTGATGGCTTCGGTTCTGCTTTCTATATTTCTTGTTGGGATATTATCAAAAATGATATGGTGGAGGCGGCACAGGAGTTTTTTAGTGGCGAGCCTTTACCCAGGTTCTTTTCCTCTTTTTTTATTGTTCTTATCCCGAAAGTGCAGGATTCTTCGAGTTTTGATAAGCTCCACCCTATTAGTCTGTGTTCTGTGGCTTATAAGATTTTCTCGAAAATTCTTGTAAGTAGACTGACGAGGATTATTCATAAGCTAGTCTCCCCTGAACAAGGTACTTTTGTGCCAAGGCGAAGTATTTTTGAAAATATTACCCTTGCACAGAAAATGATTCATTCTTTGAATAAGAAAACTTTGGGTGGTAATGTGATGGTGAAAATTGATATGGCGAAGGCATATGATCGAGTTGATTGGAATTTTTTATTGGAGGTTTTGAAGGCTTTTGGGTTCTCCAATAATTTTTGCCGCCTTGTGGGGGAGTGTGTAAAGTCTTCTTGGTTTTCTGTGATGATGAATGGAACTTTCAAATGGTATTTTCATCCTTTGCGGGGTTTACGGCAAGGGGACCCTCTATCCCTTTATCGTTTTATTGTAATGGAGGAAGTGTTGACGCGGTTGCTCAAGAAAAACTTTGAGGCAGGGCGTATTGGAAGTTTCTACCATCCGGCTAGGGCTCCTTTAATCTCCCACTTATTATATGCAGATGATCTTCTGATTTTTGCGAACGGTGGGAAAAGATCAATAAAAAGACTTGTTGAGACTCTTGAATTGTATGAAAGGTGGTCGGGGCAATTGATTAGTAAGGAGAAGTCGGTAATTTTCCCTTCAAAGCTCATTATGACTCATAAAAAACGTGCCTTGTTGAGGTTAACGGGTTTCAAGGAAGGAAAATTTTCAGTTATTTACTTGGGTGCGCCACTTATTTCGAGAAGATTGACGGCTTGCATAACTGAGCCTTTAGTAGAAAGAGTTAGAAAGAAGGTGGCAGGGTGGAAATTTAAATCGCTTTCTCAAGGGGGGCGGTTGATTTTATTGCGCCATGTTTTGTCGAGTATGCCCATACATCTTATGCTGGTGATTAGCCTTCCGATGGTTACTATATCTCGCATAAATTCTCTGTTGGCTAATTTCTTCTGGGGGGAGGTAGATGGAAAAAGGAAGGTTCATTGGCGATCGTGGTCGAAACTGAATAAGCCAACGATGGAGGGTGGCTAGGTTTGCGAGACTTTAAAGAGGTGCAACGATCTTTGCATATGAAGTTTGCATATTGCCTATTGTCGACTAAGAATTTGTGGTCTGATTTTTCTGAGCGAAATATTTCAAAGAGGGACATATAGCTGCTGGGAGCTCTACAAGCTCTCGTTTTTTGAGGTTTATCGTTTCAACCTTACCTGATGTCATTGAGAACACTAAAGTGTTGGTGCGAGAAGGCAATGCTTCTTTCTGGTATGATAGGTGGCTTGCTTCAGGTCCTCTTTCTGTGCAGGTGGAGGATATTGCCAACACTCAAATTCAAATTAGGGCCTGTTGGGCTGACCAGTCTTGGGATGTTGGTCTCTTGACGGATCTGGTTGGTGCAGAGGCTACTTCAGAAATCTTACAGAATGTGCGCGCTGGAAAAGCTGGCCCATATGTCTTTGTCTGGACTCCTTCACGTGATGGCAGTTTCTCTACTGCAAGTGCATGGGATGTGGTTAGATCTAGAGGTGACTTACTGCAGTGGAAGGACTGGTTTTGGCACCGCTTGATTCCTAAACGAGTGTCCATCTGCCTATGGAAAGCATGGTTTAACTCTCTTGCGGTAGATGAAAGGGTGCAAACGAGGGATGTTTCTTTAGCTTCTGGATGCAATTGTTGTATCCGAAGATTTACAGAAACACTGGATCATGTTCTTTGCTCGGGAGATTTGGCTTCTAAGGTTTGGGAGCGAGCAAGTGTTGCTTTGGGAGTCCCTTGTACACGTTATACTATATGGAAGACGAGGGTCTCGGCATGGTTTCAATGTGCAAAAAAATCGTCCATTACTGGTACGTTAACAGGCTTATTACCGTGTCTTATTACTTGGTGCCTTTGGAAGAGAAGATGCAAGGCTCGTATGGAGGGGGTGCAAGAAAGTGTCGACCAAGTGTGGTGGTCTGTGAAATTCTGGATTCGTTTACTAGCTGGAGAGATAAATTCATCTCGTCCGTTATCTTCAAATGATTTGCAGATTTTGACTGAGCTCCAAGTTGAATGTCCGAGGAATAGTGTGAGACGGTATAAATTCGTAGCCTGGACGAAACCTCCTGTGGGTTGGGTAAAGCTGAACTGTGACGGTAGCTGTCGTGGTAATCCGGGGAGTTCGGGGGGAGGGGGTGTGGTAAGAGATACGACTGGTAATGTGAAGGGGGCTTTTTCTATCCATTTTGGTGTCGGCACTAACAATGGTGCTGAACTAAGAGCTATCATAGAAGGGATTTTTTTATGTAGAAGGTTAAATTGTTTTAATGTGATTATTGAAAGTGATTCCAGTCTGATAGTGGATTGGTTTCTGAAAGGGAGATGCACTTTTTGGTATCTCTGGGATTTTTGGGAAGATTTAATAGTTGCTCTTGAGGGACTAACGTTTAGGGTGGTCCACCAGTATCGCGAAGGAAACCAAGCGGCGGATTTTCTAGCACAGCAAGGTGAGATGGGAATGAATGTTAGTTATGAAGGCCCCCATAATTTACCACGGCTATTGAAAGGCATTACCAGATTTGATAAAGTGGGGCTTCAAACTCTCAGGATTTAATATTTCCGGGATGTGATCATTTTGTTTTCTTGTTTTTGGATTTCTGGATGGGTGATTTGTTTTTTCCTAATTGTTTGTTTTGTATCGTTGTGGTTCTTTGTCTGATTGTGTTGTTTGTTTTAATTTTCTGGTGAATAAGGTTTTCCTCCGCCATAAGTGAGACCACTATTTAATAAAGTGTCGGAGGTGTTGTCCTCTTTTCAAAAAAAAAAAAAAATGATGGGAGATAGGTTTTGTAATGATATATTGTTTTATCGAGTACCTTTTCGTATATGGTAATTGCACATATTACCATTGCTTAGATTTATGGTGATTAACTATGTATGTTTTATAAATTTTGGCTTCATTTGTACCTTACCCTTTTGTTTTTTAAGTGTTGTACCATGCCTTTTATATTGTACTTTAACTTAATACTAAATATTTTATAAAAATAAAACTTAATATCAAACATCACCTCATCATCTAATATACAGCTAAAATTAATACTCTTTTCGTCTCATAATTTTTGTCATGTTTACTATTTATTTAATTAAATTAATAATTTTTATATATATTAAATCATTAAAAAAATTTAATTTTTTTCATATATACATAAATAGAGTTTAAAAGTTTCAAAAAAATATTTTTTTTTTACATTTTTAAAATAATATATAAAAAATAATTAAAGCCAAAATAAAGTAAAAAAAAGAAAGTGGTAAGTGACTAAAATTACGAGATAGAGAAAGTATAACTTTATTGCTCATGAATCCTCGTATTTTTACTTAATTACATTCTCTTTAAGAGTTAAAATGAAATTTTATTCAAGAACAAACAAAGCATTAAAGGAAAAGCTTAAAGACTTATAAACAAAACCACTTCTTTTATTTATTTATTTATTTTTAAATTTACCATTAAATGATGTGAAATTTACGGAAAAGTCGAAGACAATAAAGCATGAAGATATTTTGGAATCATGTATTCATTTCAGCATGACCCAAAACAAAAATATCACAAACATGGAAGTTTCATAGTAGAAGTCGTCTTGATTTGGCTTTTTCTTTTGGCCATTTTAATTTCTTTGAAGAAAGCTCTTTCAGATGTCAAATTAATCTTATAAAATGTTTTCAAAAAAGTGGTTGAAAAAAATGCTAGATACTTGATATTCCACAAGATCATGCTTTAATAATAGTCAATGTCAGCATGTGCATTGCATAGTTCTTTAGGCATTGATATTTTAACTCATTAACTAGGAATGCATTTTGAGCATGGTTTAATTTCTATCAAAATAATGGTCTAAATGAGATAATACCACTTTTCAAGAAAGTCTTCAGCACAAGAGTATGGTTTAACCTAATTGAGGATTTTTGAAAAGGTTAATTAAAATATAAACCATGTGATTTCACTTTAATTATAATCCACTTCATTAATATTCAGAATATCAAGAAGTTACATTTCACTTTAAAATTTTATTGTATAATTCATTCAACTCAATCAATCATATAGATTTATATATTTTTTCTCATCAAAGTGGAAGAGTATAATTTGATTTAAATAGATAAGAAATTTCATAAATTTAAGCTTATCAATCTTTATTTTTTTATATTAATTTAATAAATTTAATTATAATTAATTAATTGTTTGTGAAAACATTTATTCATATAGATTAATAATTTTTTTCTTTCTATAAATAACTTGCTTATATAGAGCAAAATTATATCTTAATTGTTTGAGAAAACTAAAAAAATTAATTTAGTTGATTTAATTATATATTAATTTATTTTTTTATAAAAAAAACTTATTTATATAAAGTAAGGAATTTTTTATCAAACAATTACTTATAGAGAATCTTAATTTTAAGAAGAAAATAAAATATAATTATTAAGTACACGTATTATTTCTATTTAATGTTCTACATTTTACATTTTGGTATATTAAATTATCAAACTATATTTTGATAATATCGAAATACAGAAAATTTGTGAAAAATATGTAAGAAGAATGTCACTTTTCTGCTTTTTTAACTTAGCACCACATGTGACTCAACCATACAAAATTTTACCCCAATCACTTGTTCACTTTTTTCCTGTTCTATTTGATTGACTGAAAATATGGTGAATCAGGAAAAAAGAGAGGCAAAACACTAAATACTAGAGCTATAGCATTACAGAGGAGAGCACAACCATTAATTAACAACTAGTGTTCAGGTAAATTAGTCACCAATGGCCAAATATTCTATACAAGTGGAGTTCATTCCAGTACTCTTCTGCTTTCTCTTCATAATTACGAGTGTTGCAGCCCCCGATGTCTGCAATGAGAAGAGGTGCAAGGGGCATGGACCAGCCATCCGGTTCCCCTTCTGGCTGAAGGGCAAGCAAAGAGAAGACTGTGGCTATCATGGCCAGTTCAATCTTTTTTGTAATGAAAAGAATCAAACTGTACTGGAGTTGCCGCATTCTGTGAAGTTGTTTGTGAAGCGTATAGATTACATAAGGCAGCAGAGTCACTTGTATGATCCTGATGCTTGCCTCCCAAGGCTGCTTCGAAACTTCAGCTTATCTAAAACTCCTTTCCGCGTTGAAGCTCTGTAAAGCTACATCTACACGTTGTTCAATTGTTCATCCGATCATGTCTCATCTGATTTGGAAGGAATCCATTGGGTCCCTTGCTTAAGCATCCCTGGTTACAGAGTGCAGGCCCAAATATATTTTGATGTTCCATTCGGACTAACCCTAATATCTTGCTGCAAGATTTATAACATATCATCAATTCCTGAAGAAATCATAAATGAAGGAAAGAATGATATTTATTTGCATTGGGACAACCCAATATGCAGTAAATGTGAATCAAAAGGCAAGGGATATCGATTGAAGATTAATAGCACATATCAAACCGAATGTTTTGACATCCTCAAACAACATACAAGTACGTTTACAATACTGCTATTTATCCCTAGGCTCTTAAGGAATTATTATTAGAACCTTAGGTGAAAGAATTCACTTGTATAAGATTTTGTTAGTTTTAAAGAATGAAGGAACAAGAATTTTCTTAGGACAAGGAGAGAATGGAGGAAGATACACAGAAAATGTAATCTGGAATTCTATTTTCATAATGTATCAGTTTACAATATATATAAGAGCTAAAAAGTAAAGCTACAGAAAAAAATGAACAAAAACAACTAATACATGGTACAACACACATGGGGTAGTAATGACTGATAACATGGGCTAGTAAATGCAGATGACAAGGGATAGTAATGCAGCTGACAAGGGGTAGTAAATGCAGCTGACAAGGGGTAGTAATGACAGCAACTAACAAGGGCAGTAAGGACAGAGTGGTGCAGCAGCACCTGATACAAATCACCAACACTCCTTCTTGCATTAGGAGCTGCAAACTCCAAGTCTTTCCCTAAGAGGCTCAAATCTGTTTGCTTGTAGAGGTTTTGTGAAAATGTCTGTAAGCTGATCTTCAGATCTGCAATAAATCAAGCTCACATCTCCTTTTTTCTGCACTTCTCTTAGAAAGAATGGCTTAATCTTAAAATGTTTAGTTTTTCCATGAAAAACCGGATTATGAGATATTGCAATTGCAGCTTGATTGTCCACAAATACCTTTGTATCATTCAATTGTTTCTGTAGCTCGATATTTCAACCCAAGAGGGAGGGTGAATTGGGTTTTTAAAAACTTTTTGCGGAATTAAGAAAAGTTTATAAAAACAGATAAGCAGTAGACAATTAATACAAGTAAAGTGCTGTAAATAAAGAGTTTAAGGAAAGAGGATGCAAACACGATTTATAGTGGTTCGGCAATATCGGATTTGTTCCGACCCTACGTCCACTCTCTTCAAGGAACAACTTGAAGTAATCCACCAAGAAAACTTAGTCACACAACTTAGCCGGGTGTTGCACAAACCGTACACAAACAAATTACTGGAGTTGCTTAAACCGAACAATCCCCTTCCTTTCGGAAGTTTCCCCTTCCTCTTGGAAGTAATCCCTTTACAAAGATGGTGTAAAGTAAAATGTAGAGAGACTGCAAATGAAAGCTTATTACAACAGAAATGTCTCTCTTTCAAAGTAAAGCTTGAAGAAATGGCTCAACAAGATTATTTCAAAGCTTTTTGTGTTTCAAGAGTATATAAACTTGATTATGTGAAATCAACTCTTTTTGAATATTTGCAGCTTGTTATTGAATGCTTAATTGAATGGGTTTATATAGCAATCAATTAATATGGCCGTTTAGGACTTTAATTTGAAAAAGATTTACTTTAAAACGTTCAGATTTGGAGTCCAACGGTCATATTTTTGAACTACCAGTCGACTGGGTCGAGATACTAGTCGACTGGGTTCACTTGAAAAATACTCGTTTTCAGACCTTCTGGGTATCCAGTCGACTGGTATATATCATCCAGTCAACTGGGGACTTTCTGTCCATTTTACCAGTCGACTGGGTTGATTCATCCAGTCAACTGGAAACTTACTGGTCAAAGTACCAGTCGACTGGGTTGTTTCATTCGACTGGGTTGTTTCATCCAGTCGACCGGGTACCTTCTGACTTATATACCAGTCGACTGGTATATGTACCCAGTCGACTGGGTTGTCTTCCAACCCAGTTTTTCTTCTGTTTTTCATTAAAAAAAACATTTAAAAATAATGGTTTTAGAAAAACCTTTTGTGTTCGAGCCATTGAACAAGCTAATACAATGTATAAGTGAGACTTACATTGGTTCTAAACCTTAAGACCTATACTAGATCTTCAGTCTTCACTTGATACTTGATTTGGTTCGAGTTTTTGCACTTTGTTCCTTGGTTGAATGTGTTTGATCCTTAATACAACTTAGTTTAAACATGTTAGTTAAATAACAGTTGTGTTTTACCATCATTAAAATACAGGCGAGGGTCAACAATCTCCCCCTTTTTGATGATGACCAAACTAATAATGTAAAAACAGTTTTAAAAACTAAGTGTTAGGATTTTACAAAAATTTGGACAGAGTCTCCTCTGTTTTTCGAGTAAAACCATCCTGTAAACAAGCAAACACAGTTTATATTTCTTTCAACCAATCCAGAATCAAACTCAACCAATCAATAAACATTTTTACAAAGATATGGAGCAATGCTCCCCCTAAATCTATGAATTGGTTGCGTTTACTTAGATTTTCTTGTTTTTCTCATTTTTCTCCCCCGTTTTGACAACAGCAACCAAAGGGGGGTATAACATAAAAGATAAGCTACTTAGCCAATACAGACAAATAGAGTATAAGAAAACAAAGTTTTACACGAAGATTTGGCTTCATTCGAATTTCGAAAACCTTCCCGAGAAGAACCGGAAGTTTTCAAGCGTATAAGCATTTTATAACAGTTTTAGTGACCAAACAGAGTTTTAAACAGTGCTATCATATCACAAATAGCATAAATAAATGCAAGAAATATGGCTAATAGTAATATATCATCATAGAGAAAAAGTCAATACACTCATGGCTTCACAGAGCCATAACTAGGAAGAGAAAAAAATAGTACATGTGATGTCCGTGCTATGTGATAAGAACTGGAAAAATGCTAAGTACAAACAAAAGATAGAGACTCAAGGTGCAGGAGAGTCCGAGCTGTCACGAAGAAGTTCCCTAATCTCAGCTAGGGAACCCTCGGTGTTCTCTCGATGTAACTCGAAGTCGTCCCGTAGGTGGTCTATGGAGGAGCTCAGTCTCTGGTAATCAGACCGAATGGACTGAAAACCGGACTCCATCGTCATCTGGAGGCTCGTGATAGCTCGTAGGATGTCATCGTAACCAGTCTAACCAGTACTTGAGTCACCAATGGAAGGTGCTCGGGTATCCGTCTCCATCTCAGCAGCCGTATCAGCATCCTCATCACTGTCGCTCGCATCCTCTCGGATCCTTAGGCGCTTTTCGACCTTCGGATAGAGGAATCCTTCACGAACAGTACATCCCATCTTCTTCAGAGATGAGATGTTGATGATGTCCATCAATCCGATATCCTGAGCTTTGGAGGCAGGCAAAGGTACCCGGAAGTGCTAGAGGATGAGTGTAATGAGCATCCCATAAGGAAGACACCCGGAGTCGTTTGCTTCACCGTTTGGCGAGCAGCAGAGGATATATATTGAAGTAGTGTCCAGATTTAGGCACCAAATCAATACTGTATCTATTTTAGATAGATACCCTCGACTCCCGAGTCTCGGGTAGATGGTCCAACTGACAATCAACTGAAACATTTTTGAGTCGAGGGGCAAGTCACTACATGTATGAAATGTAGTGGGTCTGTACACATAGTTAGGGTCGCCCCTGACTATCCGACAGGCCTCTTCAACTTCAAAGTTGTCTGGCCATCCATCCAGACTCCATTGAACCCCCCTTATAGGGATTCTCAGAATGCTCATCAAGAGGTCAGTGTTGACCTCAAACTCCACACCGCTAACTCTGGTTCTGAATCTCAGAGCCAGAGGACTGGGTTTCACCAAGTTCGTATAGAACTGGTGAATCAGTCGCGGGTAATATTTTTCATGAATTCTGACCAATGGGGTCAGATTTATTGCCTCAAAGGCTGGTAGAATATCGAAATTACCATGGTGAATAGAGTCGAAATCAATGACTCTACCCGTCATGATTTTTTTGTGACGGATTATAGAATTATACCTCATATGAGCCGCTGGGCTGTAAAACAGAGTCTGCTCCAACTCTGTTCTGGGCTCCTTGCTGGATGAGCCCGCTGCTCCCTTCCATTTCGACTCCGAAGCCGAAGATTTTGAAGACCTTGGCTTTTTAGGCACATTAGGTCCACTTGTTGTGAGTTTTATATGGATTTTGTCACTCATTTTGAAGAAAAAGGAGTTTTTGGAAAAAACGGATTTTGACAAAAATAAGAGATTTTAACCGTAAAAAGTCAAAAATCTCTTTAAGGATGAGTAGATCGGTGTGTTTAGATGAAGTTTGGATGATTTTTGGATCAAAATGGTGAATTTTCCTAGTGAGAGAAAATTTTGGAGCTTTAAAATGGTGTAAAATTTCAAAAAAATGAATAGTCTTATTTATAATATCGTGTTACCAGTCGATCGGGTCGAGTTACTAGTCGACTAGGTCCCATTGAGAAGATGAACAGTTTGTGTACCAATCGACTGAATAAACTTACCAGTCGACTGGATAAACTGACAGTCATTTACCAGTCGACTGGGTTACCTTTACCAGTCGACTGGAGATCAAGGATTTTTCAAAAAAAAAAAAGCACCAAATAGGGATTCGACCTAATAAACGACTAGAGAAGACTTACTAGTCATCTGGAATATTTGGCAGAGAGTTACCAGTCGACTGGTTCTGAGGTACCAGTCGACCGGAATATCTGACAGTGACTTACCAGTCGACTGGGTTACATGTACCAGTCGACTGGACCCTTAGTAAAAATTTCTAGACTTGAATTTTTAGCAAGAATTTGTTTATCTATGACATTTTTGAGTGAGGGAAATATTTAAACAATGATTAATAGTCTTTCACTCAATGTCAAATATGCAAATGATGAAATGAGATGCAATCAAACATTCAGTTTATCAAAATCAAGTAATCCCATCAACATTCTAATCTTACAAAAACTAGCTTCACTTAAGGGTTTTGTAAGAATATCAGCTATTTGATCTTCTGAAGGTATGAATTCTAATCTTATATCACCTTTTTGAGCATGGTCTCTTAGAAAATGATGTCTAATCTCTATATGCTTGGTTCTAGAGTGCTGAATAGGATTTTTGGTTAGGTTGATGGCACTAGTATTATCACAAAATATAGGAATATTTTTGAGACTCATGCCATAATCTTCTAGTTGTTGTTTCATCCATAATACTTGGGCACAACAACTGCCAGCTGCTACATATTCCGCCTCAACGGTTGATAGTGCAACGGAATTCTGTTTCTTGGAGAACCAAGAAGTTAACATAGCACCTTAGAATTGGCATGTTCCACTTGTGCTTTTTCTATCTAACCTACATCCAGCAAAATCAGCATCTGAATATCCTACTAGCTCAAAAGATGATTCTCTAGAGTACCATAATCCTATGGTCAGGGTCCCTTGTAGATATCTAAGGATTTTTTTTACTGCAACTACATGTGATTCCTTAGGATTAGACTGAAATCTAGCACACATGCATACACTGAATATTATATCAAGTCTACTTGCAGTCAAATAAAGTAAAGCACCTATCATGCTTCTATAATATTTAGAATCTACAGTTTTACCTCCTTCATCAAGATCAAGTTTAGTAGTTGTGCTCATAGGCGTTCCAATTGGCTTTGAGCTTTCCATCCCGAACCTCTTTAGTAGATCTTTGATGTACTTTTGTTGATTGATGAAGATACCTCCTTTTAGTTGCTTGATTTGCAGTCCAAGGAAGTAGGTAAGTTCTCCCATCATGCTCATTTCAAATTCACCTTGCATGCACTTTGCAAACTCTTGACACATAGATTCATTAGTAGCACCAAATATAATATCATCAACATATATTTGAACTATCAAAGTGTCATTTTTGTGAGTTTTTGTGAAGAGAGTTGTATCTATTCTACCTTTTACAAAATCATTATCAATCAAAAATTTACTTAGTCTTTCATACCATGCTCTTGGAGCTTGCTTCAACCCATATAGAGATTTAGAAAGCTTGTATACATGATTTGGAAGACTAGGATTTTCAAATCCAAGAGGTTGCTCAACATAAACCTCTTCTTCTATAAAGCCATTTAAAAATGCACTTTTCACATCCATTTGAAATAGCTTAAATTTATTAAAGCATGCAAAGGCTAGTAACATTCGAATGGCTTATAATCTAGCTACGGGAGCACAGGTTTCATCAAAATCTATTCCTTCCTCTTGGTTATATCCCTTAGCAACTAGTCTAGCCTTATTTCTAGTTACTATACCATTTTCATCCATTTTATTTCTATATACCCATTTAGTTCCAATAATTGAATGATCTTTAGGTCTTGGAACTAGTTTCTAAACATTGTTTCTCTCAAATTGATTTATCTCTTCCTGCATTGCAATTATCCAATCATTATCTTTTTCAGCTTCTATAAATGTCTTAGGTTCTACTTGAGACAAATAAGCTACAAAATTGCAAATATTTCTAATGGAAGAGCGAGTTCTTACCCCTTGTGAAGGATCACCAATTACTTGATCAATGGGATGATGATTTACATACCTCCAATCCTTGGGTAGATTTTCCTCTTGTTGACTTGAGGATGGTTGGTCCAAATTGGGAGTTGCCATACCTTAATTTGTTTGAGGAGAACTCACTTTTGGGTCAACAATGGGAGTAGGAGTTTCCATTCTTGGAATAAAATTTGCATCATCTTTAAAGGAAATTTCTCCACTACTCATCGGGTTAGATTCATCGATAGTTACATGCACAGATTCTTCTACTACTAGAGTTCTCTTATTGAAAACTCTATAAGCCTTACTAGTAGTTGAATATCCTAAAAATATCCCTTCATCGGTCTTGGAATCAAATTTACCCAAGTTAGTTTTATTGTTATTTAAGATGAAGCACTTACTACCAAAAGCACGAAAATAGGAAATATTGGGCTTTCTCTCTTTCCATAGTTCATATGGAGTTTTATCAAGCAAAGGCTTTATCAAAATTCTATTTAAAATATAGCAAGAATTATTCATGGCTTCAGCCCAAAAATATTTTGGTAAATTATTTTCACAAAGCATTGTTCTTGAAAATTCTTCTAGAACTCTATTTTTTCTCTCAACAACTCCATTTTGTTGAGGAGTTCTAGGAGCTAAAAAGTTGTGATTAATTCCATTTTCATCACAAAATTTTGAAAAGCTTTGATTTCCAAATTCTTTGCCATGATCACTTCTTATGCTTGAAATACAAATTCCTTTTTCATTTTGTACCTTTTTGCAAAACTTTTCAAATCCTTTGAAAGCTTCATCCTTATAAGCAATAAAAATAACAAAGGTATATCTTGAATAGTCATCAACAATAACAAGAGCATATTGATGGCCACCTAGACTAATGGTACTAATTGGACCAAATAAGTCCATATGCAAAAGTTCCAAAGGTCTAGTAGTTGAGACTACATTTTTTGCTTTAAAAGAGATCCTAGTTTGTTTTCCCATTTGGCAAGCATTACAAATTTTGTCTTTTTCAAAATTGATTTTAGGAAGTCCAATAAATAAATCTTTTCTTGAAACAATTTTTAGCAAATTCATGTTTACATGACCAAGCCTTCTATGCCATAGCCATGGATTTTCACTAAAAGCAGGAAAACATTTTTCATTATCAGAATGCAAGGATTTCAAATCAACTATATAGACATTTTCATGTCTATGGCCAATGAATTTGATCTTATTGCTCTTGATGTCTATAACTAGACAATGAGAGGTCTCAAATGTGACTTTTTATCCTTTGTCACATAATTGACTAATGCTAAGTAAATTTGGCTTAAGGCCTTGTACTAGCAATACATTATCTAAGGTTGAGAAATCATTACCAACTTTTCCATGCCCGATGATCTTTATTTTAGTATTGTCTCCAATGGTCACAAGTCCACCATCTCTTAGAGTTAGCTCCTTGAATACGCTTTTATCACCGGTCATGTGTTTCGAGCAATCACTATCAAGGTACTAACAGTTACCTTTCTCCTTGGTGTGAAGGCAAATCTATATCACACAAGGATATACGATAGCACTTTTAGGTACCCAAAATTTCTTGGGTCCTTTGAGGTTAATCCTTGAAAATATGGTTCCTTTTGGGACCCATACTTTCTTAACATGAGGTGTTCTATGAACAAGTTGATGATGCACAGTCCTAGCATGATAGTCATAGAAATTTCTAGGATGTCTTACATGTGCATGCCTATAATCCTTAGGATAATAGTTCCTAGGATACATATTTCTATGATAAGGAATATGAAAATGCATGTCATTTCTATAAAGAGTATGATGATGCATTCTAGGATACATGCTAGTATTATTTTGCATATTGTTTCTAGGATAACCATGATAATAATTCCTAGGATGAGCACGAGCAGAATGCATTCTTTGATTATACACATTGTTCCTAGAACGAGCATGATAATTATTTCTAGGATGTGTATGAGCATTTCTAGAATGAGCATACATATAAGCATGGGTATTTTTAGGATGCTTCAATTTAGTATGATCATTTAAGTTTCTAGACTTCCTAGCATTTATCGAGGGAGTGCTTTTAACAATGCTATGAGCTTTTGAAGTAGAAGCTCCATCTACACAAGAGGCTTTCATGAATAAGCTCTCTTTTGTTTTTTGTTTTCCCAATGGAGAATATCCTACACCAGATTTTCCTCCACTTAATCTTTGGGAAGAAAACACTTTATCAAGTTTTTCTTTACCAAGCATAAGTCTAGATATAGTGCTATTTAATTCAGAAATTTTATTTTTCAAATTCTCATTTTCATCTTTAAGAAAATCTTGAGAAGAATCATACAGTAAGGATGATAATTTTTCTTTTTCTTCTCTAAGAATTATCATTTCTTTAGAAAGAGATGATACTTCTTTCTTAAGAACAGAATTTCTAGAATCAAATTTCTTTAATTCTTCATGCATTTCATTTATAACTTCTAGTAGTTCTTCACTACTAGTAACAATATTATTTTTTGAAGAGGGAGACGATGTTACCTCACTTTCATCATTGATTACCATCAAACAAAGGTTGGCAATTTCCTCGTATCCGATTTCTTTGTCTGATGACTCATCTTCTCCATCATCGCTCCAGGTAGTTGCTACCATAGCTTTCTTCTTGAAGCCTTTGTATGGTTTGTTTGAAACCGGACAATCAGCTTTTATATGTCCTGGCTTCTTACAGCCATAGCACATAAGTGGTTCCCTTTTTTAGGTGGGATCCTTTGAGTAAGGTTTCTTGCTTTTCTTCAAGAACCTATGGAATCGTCTGGTGATTAAAGCCATTTCACCATCCTCTTCACTGCTCTTTGCTTCTTGTTCTAATTCTTTTTCTTTGTTGCTCGTAGAAGCTTTGAGAGCAATTTGCTTTTTTTTCTTCTCATCATCATTGACGATGGGAGTCATTTCTTCCATTTTGTATGTCAATAATGACCCAAGCAGCGTCTCAACATCAAGCTTGTCAATATTTTTGGCCTCCTGAATGGCTGTCCTCTTTGGCTTCCATTCTGGTGGCAGAGATCTTAAGATTTTTCTGGTTAGTTCAACTTCCTCAATATTCTTACCAAGCAATTTTAAACCATTTATAATAGTGGTGAATCGTGAGTGCATTTCAGAAATGGTTTTGTTAGGAGACATCTTAAAAGATTCATACTCAGAAATTAGCATGTAAATTTTAGATTTTTTTACTTCACTCGTTCCTTCATATGTGACTTGTAATTTGTCCCAAATTTCTTTAGCAGAAACGCATACAGATATTTTGTTATATTCAGAAATATCTAATGCACAATGTAGCATGCTTTTTGCTCTGTTATTGAGAGACATCGTTCTACAATCCTCGTCAATAAACTCAGTTTGAAGTTTAGGCATTGTATGAAGAGTCTCTCCAATAACTATTTCTTTTGAAGAAATTTTAGGTCATTCTTTTATAATTCTCCATAGATTGTAATCTTGTCCTTCGATGAAGATTTTTATTCTATTTTTCCAATAGTTATAATTTGAGCCATTGAAAATGGTGGTCTAGTATAAGAGTGTCCCTCAGAGTAGCTATTTGCTGCCATTGGATCAACTCTAGGATTTTAAGCCTAATTAAGAGAACGAAGCTCTGATACCAATTGTAGCTCGATATTTCAATCCAAGAGGGGGGGTGAATTGGGTTTTTAAAAACTTTTTGCGGAATTAAGACAAGTTTATAAAAACAGATAAACAGTAGACAATTAATACAAGTAAAGTGTTGTAAATAAAGAGTTTAAGGAAAGAGGATGCAAACACGATTTATAGTGGTTCGGCAATATCGGATTTGTTCCGACCCTACGTCCACTCTCTTCAAGGAACACCTTGAAGTAATCCACTAAGAAAACTTAGTCGCACAACTTAGCTGGGTGTTGCACAAACCGTACACAAGCAAATTACTGGAGTTGCTTAAACCGAACAATCCCCTTCCTTTCGGAAGTTTCCCCTTCCTCTCGGAAGTAATCCCTTTACAAAGATGGTGTAAAGTAAAATATAGAGAGACTGCAAATGAAAGCTTATTACAACAGAAATGTCTCTCTTTCAAAGTAAAGCTTGAAGAAATGGCTCAACAAGATTATTTCAAAGCTTTTTGTGTTTCAAGAGTATATAAACTTGATTATGTGAAATCAACTCTTTTTGAATATTTGCAGCTTGTTATTGAATGCTTAACTGAATGGGTTTATATAGCAATCAATTAATATGGCCGCTTAGGACTTTAATTTGAAAAAGATTTACTTTAAAACGTTCAGATTTGGAGTCCAACGGTCATATTTTTGAACTACCAGTCGACTGGGTCGAGATACCAGTCGACTGGGTTCACTTGAAAAATACTCGTTTTCAGACCTTCTGGGTATCCAGTTGACTGGTATATATCATCCAGTCGATTGGGGACTTCTGTCCATTTTACCAGTCGATTGGGTTGATTCATCCAGTCGACTGGAAACTTACTGGTCAAAGTACCAGTCGACTGGGTTGTTTCATCCAGTCGACCGGGTACCTTCTGACTTATATACCAGTCGACTGGTATATGTACCCAGTCGACTGGGTTGTCTTCCAACCCAGTTTTTCTTCTGTTTTTCATTAAAAAAACATTTAAAAATATTGGTTTTAGAAAAACCTTTTGTGTTCGAGCCATTGAACAAGCTAATACAATGTATGAGTGAGACTTACATTGGTTCTAAACCTTAAGACCTATACTAGATCTTCAATCTTCACTTGATACTTGATTTGGTTCGAGTTTTTGCACTTTGTTCCTTGGTTGAATGTGTTTGATCCTTAATACAACTTAGTTTAAACATGTTAGTTAAATAAAAGTTGTGTTTTGCCATCATTAAAATACGGGCGAGGGTCAACAATTTCAAATGTAGATCACATAACAGCTTCCTTAACCACAATACTTGATTCACTGTTGCTGTAGTAGCAACAAATTCAGCCTCTGCAATAAACTATGCTACACATTCTTGTTTTTTGGAACACCAAGAGAACACACCTGATCCTAGACTAAAACAGTAACCAGATGTACTCTTCATATCATCCATGGATCCATCCCAATCACTATCAGAAAATCCCATCAACTTGAAGTTTTGACACTTCTTGAATTTTACACCAAAGTTAACAGTCCCTTTGATGTACCTAATGACCCTTTTTGCTGCTTTAAGATGCATTTCACTAGCACAATGCATAAAACGAGAGAGAATGCTTACAGCAAAAATGATATCTAGCCTGGTTACAGTTAGGTATATTAGACATCCAACCAAGCTTCTGAAATAGCCTTCTTCAACTTTGTTTGTGCCATCTTCCTTACTTAGGCTTTCATTCTGACTCATTGGTGTAGCTGTTGCTTTGCATTCCTCCATACAAAACTTTTTAAGTATTTTCTTAGCATACTTTCTTTGACAAACGAAAAATTCTCCTTCATCTTGTTTGATCTCCATACTAAGGAAATATGTCATCAGACCAAGGTCTGTCATATCAAAAACCAGTATCATCTCTTGCTTGAATTCATCAACAAGCTTGGCATTGTTACCTGTCACCAACAAGTCATCAACGTATAATGACACAATAAGAAAGTCAGTCCCTTTTTTCTTAACATAGAGAGTGACTTCTGATAGGCTTTTTGTAAAACCCAAGCTCAATAGATGATCTCTATCCTACTATACCAGGCTCTAGGCGCTTGTTTTAAGCCATAGAGAGCCTTTTTTAGTAGGTACACTTTGTCTTCATGGCCTTCTTCAATGAATCCTTCTGGTTGCTTAACAAAGATCTCCTCCTGTAATAGACCATTTAAGAAGGATGATTTTACATCTAATTGGAACACTTTCCACCCATTTTGGGCTGCTATAGCTAGCACCAGCCGAATAGTGTCTAATCTAGCAACAGGGGCAAATGTATCTGAGTAATCAACTCCAAAAACTTGAGCATACCCCTTGACAACAAGCCTGGCTTTGTGTTTGTTGATGGATCCGTCAGCATTGAACTTGGTTCTAAACACCCATTTGACCCCAATGATTTTTCTGTCGTGAGGTCTATCAACAAGTTGTCATGTCTCATTTTTCTTGATCATGTACAGCTCCTACTCCATTGCCTTCTTCCATTTCTGGTTTTTAATGGCTTCTTCATAACCCACAGGTTCACAAATGGCCACATTGCATCTTTGATAGATATCATAGAGCGGTCTTGTTCCATGGATTGGTAGATCATCTTCCAAATCTTCTTCTGTCGTTTGGAAGGGGAGACTTGATTTGTGTATGCTTGTGGATGTCTCTTGTGTCTGTTCCCAATTCCACTTTTCATCTTCATTGAAGAACACATCTTTACTAACAATCAACTTCCTTGTTTGAGGTTGATACACCTTGTAGGCTTTAGAGGAAGAACTATAACCCACAAAGATGCCCGGTTCTGACTTCTTGTCAAGTTTATCACGCTTGACCTGTGGAACGTGAGAGAAACACATACAAACGAACACTCTAAGAAAATTGAGAGTAGGTTTATAGCCATTCCAAGCCTTGAATGGATTTTTATCCTCCAACACCTT
Source organism: Bretschneidera sinensis (assembly GCA_023935145.1). NCBI lineage: Eukaryota > Viridiplantae > Streptophyta > Magnoliopsida > Brassicales > Akaniaceae > Bretschneidera > Bretschneidera sinensis. The sequence continues at coordinate 143,980,538 of CM043700.1, forward strand.
GGTAGGCAATCTGTTCTGCAAAAAAATAGCAGTACTTGCTGCCTCAGCCCAAAGCTTCTTTGGCAACTCCTTGTCATGAAGTATACATCTGATCATCTCCATTAGGTATCTGTTTCTTCTTTCACTAACTCCGTTTTGTTGCGGAGTATATGCAGCAGTAAGCTGGTGTTCTATGCCTGCTTCCTCGCAAAACAGATTGAATTCTTCTGAGGTGTATTCTTTTCCATTATCTGATCTTAGAGCTTGAATTTTGCAGCCACTTTGGTTTTCCACCACCTTCTTGAACTTCCAAAACACTTCAGCCACTTCTGACTTGAATTTTAAGAAAAAAAATCCAGCACATTCTTGTAAAGTCATCAATGAAGGCAATGTAATACTGACTACCTGCTAATGACAAAGTTCTTTGAGGACCAGATACATCTGTGTGGATTAGCTGCAACTTGTGAGTGGCTCTCCAGGTTAACTTTGGTAATGGCCTCCATTTTTGTTTACCGTATTGACAAGTATGACAAATCGGTAAGTGATCTCCAAATGTTGGTAAGTCAACTGTGAGCTCCTTTTTCTTCATGAGCTGCATCCTTTGCAAGTGACAATGACCAAGTCTCTTGTGCCATAACTCAGTGTTGCTGGCTTCGGTTGAAAACGCAGCAAGTTCTTCTTTGATGGGATCGAAAGAAAAACTTTTGCCCTTCATTCTCACTTTAAGAATTTCCTGACCTGTGACATCAAGAATGTGACAGTAACTATCTTCAAAGATCACTTTAAAGCCTTTTTTAATCAATTGACCTACACTCAACAAGTTTTAGTCAATTTCTGGTACGTAGAGAACATCTGAAATTCTCATTGTGCCTGTAGTGCTGGTTATAGAGATTGTTCCTTTCCCTTTGACAGAGATGTAATCACCATTGCTAATTCTGACTTTAGTAATGTCAATTGGCCTCAAATCTCTGAAGAGTTCCTTGTCATTGGTCATGTGGATGGTACAGCCACTGTCAATTAACCAACTATCAGTCGAACTACTGCTTGCAAAGCAAGATGCCACAAAAAGTTGATCTTCATCCTCTTGATTTGCAACTTGGGCTTCAATTTCCTGCTGCTGAGCTTTTCTTTTGCACATTACTGCTTCATGTCCAAGTTGATTGCACTTAGAACACTTAGCATCAGGTCTTCTCCAGCATCTAAATGGAGGATGGCCCTTCTTTCCGCAGTGTTGGCAAGGTGGAACATTAGCATCAGGTCTTCTCCAGCATCTAAACGGAGGATGACCCTTCTTTCCGCAGTGTTGGCAAGGTGGATAGGATTTCCTCTGATTTCAATTATTTCCTTTTGCAATGGCTGATGCTGTACTTGCTCCATTTCCTTCAAAATCTTTCTTCTTTTTCTCTTTGTTTCTGGCCGTGTTTTGATGCTTGGCTGCCAAAGCTCCTTCGATTGTTGCATCCTCCCTCATCAGTCTTCTTTGCTCTTGTGCTTGCATTGCGTTAAGCAATTCTGCTAAGGAAATTTTTGACAGATCCTTGGTATTCTCCAAGGTAGTGATGGTTGCTTCATATCTTTCAGGTACTGTAACAAGAATTTTTTCTACAATTCTTGAGTCAGTAAACATAGATCCAAGAAGCCTCACTTTGTTTGCAATGCTAAGAAGCCTGTCTGAGTAATCTTTAATCGTCTCAGAGCTCTTCATTCTTTAAAGTTCGAATTCCCTTATCAAGTTCAAGACTTGCATCCCTTTAATTCTTTCATTTCCTGTATATTCTTCCTTGAGATAGTCCCAAATAGCCTTAGTTGTTTTGAGAGACATAATTCTGGTAAAAATCGTTGGTGAAACCGCTGCAAATAGACATGCCTTCGCCTTCGATTTTCTTGTCCTTTTCTCCTTTTGTATCTTGATCTGTGCCACAGTAGGATTTGCTGGGAGAGGCTGAACTTCATGATCTTCTTCTACAGCCTCCCACAGATCCAACGCGTCCAGGTAGGTCTCCATACGCACTGCCCACATTTGATAGTTGTTTCCATCAAAAACAGGTGGAGCCATTGATGAAAAACTGGATTCTCCTTCCATTTGAACACTCACAGATCCCTCAAGAATAAAGCTCTGATACCAATTGTTAGTTTTAAAGAATGAAAGAACAAGAATTTTCTTAGGACAATGAGAGAATGGAGGAAGATATACAGAAAATGTAATCTGGAATTCTATTTTCATAATGCATCAGCTTACAATATATATAAGAGCTGAAAAGTAAAGCTGCAGAAAAAAATAAACAAAAACAACTAATACATGGTACATCACACATGGGGTAGTAATGACTGATAACATGGGCTAGTAAATGCAGATGACAAGGGGTAGTAATGCAGCTGACAAGGGGTAATAAATGCAGTTGACAAGGGGTAGTAAATGTAGCTGACAAGGGTAGTAATGACAGCAGCTAACAAGGGCAGTAAGGACAGAGTGGTGCAGCAGCACCTGATGCAAATCACCAACAGATTTAATAGAGAATCTTAGACAATTTCTGTCTTACTGTAATTTAAAAAGCATGGCAGTCTAACAATTTGTCATCTTTAACAGGCTCAAGTTCAAAGCTAATTGTCGCAGATAACGTTGTATATTTGCTTTTGCTTCTTTACTTGATGGGAAAAAAAGATGATTTATATATTGACTAGGAATATTCTTTTATTGGCAGGCTCAATTGTAGGTTCATTTCTTCTAGCTCTGTTTATGGTTGGACTCTTCTTTGTCTATCGAACAAAAAAGACTAAAGAAGAGACTCGAGTCAAGATCAAGAAATTTTTGGAGGATTACAAAGCTCTAAAGCCTACACGATACTCTTATGCTGATATTAAAAGGATAACAAATCAGTTCAAGCACAAACTGGGCAAAGGGGGTTTTGGAACTGTGTTCAAAGGAAGGCTTTCAAATGATGTTCTAGTTGCGGTTAAAGTCCTTGATGATATCAAAGGAAATGGAAAAGATTTCATTAATGAAATGGGATCATTGGGTGGGATCCACCATGTCAACATTGCTCGCTTGGTAGGATATTGTGCTGATGGATATAATCGAGCTCTTGTTTATGAGTACCTTCCAAACGAGTCACTAGAGAAGTTTATATTTTCAAGCAATAATGGAAGAAATCGTTCCCTTAGTTGGGAGAAGCTTCATGATATCGCTTTAGGAATAGCCAAGGGAATTGAATACCTTCACCAAGGGTGTGATCTTCAAATCCTCCATTTTGATATCAAGCCTCATAATATCTTGCTAGACAGCAACTTCAATCCTAAAATATCGGATTTTGGTCTAGCCAAGTTGTGTCCTAAGGAAAAAAGTGCAGTTTCTATGACTGCAGCCAGAGGGACTATGGGCTATATTGCACCTGAAGTGCTGTCAAGGAACTTTGGTAATGTGTCGTATAAATCGGATGTTTACAGTTACGTAATGTTGTTGCTTGAAATGCTAGGAGGGAGGGAGAATATTGATGTTACAGTCGAGAATGCAAGCTAAGTGTACTTCCCAGAATGGGTATATAATCGCTTAGATAAAAAAGAAGTGTTAGGGATCAAAATCGAAGATGAAAAGCATGCTAATATTGTCAAGAAGTTAGCAATTGTGGGACTTTGGTGCATTCAATGGTACCCTGTGAATCGTCCTTCAATGAAAGATGAGGTTCAAATGTTAGAGGGAGAAACAGACTCTCTTACAGTTCCACCAAATCCTTTCGCTTCTGCAGACCGAACGAAGATGAATGCAGTAATCCCTAGAGAACCCTTGAACATAGAGCTAGCGGTTATTTCTGAATTGGAATAAAAGCTAGCATTATTACTAGTGTTATTTATTTTATCATTTTGGATGTTATCATGAGAATATGTTTTTTAAACCATTCCCATTTGGTTGATGGCTTCTTCTAAGGGGTATTTGCAAGCAGTGTGCGATTAGTGGCTGCAATTTTCCACCTTGTAAAACGTAGTGTAACTTATGTAACTTTTACGTCTGCCTTCTAAAATTATGAATAATTGGAAACAATCTGTGCACCAATATATATATATATACACACACACACACGGGGGACACACAAAAAGATAAGTAACAATATAATTTCTGATATGGTCACTCTGTTTCAGAGCTGACTGTTAAACACAGTTCCATATTGATGTTACAGTGGAGAAGACTAGCCAAGTCTACTTCCCAGAGTGGATATACAGTCATTTGGATCAAGGAGAAGAGCTGAGAATCCGGGTTGAGGTAGAAGGAGATGCTAAAATTGCAAAGAAACTGACAATTGTGGGACTCTGGTGCATTCAGTGGTATCCGGTGGGTCGTCCTCCCATGAAAAATGTTGTTCAAATGTTGGAAAGAGAAGGAGACAATTTAACAATGCCTCCTAACCCTTTTGCCACTACACGTCCTACAAGAATGCCTGGGAGACATCTTCACCTAGAGTTAGAAGCCATCTCTGAAACAGAGTGATCATATTTCAGGTCATTAATTACATCAGAAATAATGTTGTTACTCATCATTGTAAATGGGTTCTAATTGTGTTCTCTTTCTCAAATGATTGTAAAAGAAGAGGGCGAAAGCTGAACCCCATTGTAAACTGATATATATTGTTGCTCAGATTATCTCCAATTAATCATAATTTAGAGGGTAAAGTTACATAAGATTCATACTCAGAAACCCAAAACTAAGCAACTAATGAAGAAAAGTTAAGAAGATTGAATTCAATGTTTGCTACCACCACAAGTTTCATTTTGTATGCAAATTATGAATTTATGATCAAGAGTACAGTATCTTCTAAACATACTGAACTTTACCATTAGTGAATTAGGCAGGGTTTCCAGAGACAACAAATGAGCATATTAATCTAAAATACATATCTAATCATTTACCAGTATACTGTACAGAGGTTAAAATTTCTAAATACTCCTCATTCTTCTAAACTTTACTATCATTCTATCGTTGCCAATAAAAAGCATGTTCCTCTTTGAAAAGTCAGAGACAAGTTAGTCATGCACAATTACATCTTAAAGTCTCTGTTGCTTGTTTTCATTTCACTTGGACTTGAATGCAGAAAAAGAAGAGAAGAAGAAAGGGAAGCTCGAACGAACTTGCGAGTAAACTAGAATTTTGTCGCTTCTCTTTAGTTACGGATTGCAATTTTCAGCATGACTAGTAGGCATCATGACCCACTAACATAGAAACGACATAATCACAAACATGGAATTTTCTTTGAAGTCTTTTTCACTTTGGCTTTTCATTTGGCCTTTTTAATTTCTTCGAAGACTTATAATGTCTTATATAAATGCTCTTTCAGCTGGGTGCATTCCATGAAACTACACCGCTACTTATGATTCTGAAATATCCATGCTCTGATGAGCCTACTATATAGCCTCGAGAAATTTAATTAAAAAAAAAACCTAGAGTATAGTAGATTTGAAGAAATCAGAGATATTTCACATGATTATACTTTAGTAATTTTCTAAGTCAATGTCTACATGTGCATATCTTAGTTTTTTTGGTGCCAACGGCGGGAAATCACACCAACACAGACTTGATATATATAGATGAACACCAATATGACTAAAGAGTTTAAGCTCATGAGTCTTGGGCTTAAACCATGTATATAACCCAGTCTTATTTTTTATTTCTTTTTGGTGTGGAATAACTCGCATGTGGATATTCTAACAAATCTCTCATTCACGTGTAAGTTATAAACCAAACTTCTCCTTGAATGGAACCATCGGTCACTTGATCAACAAGAGAAGCCAAACTCAATCATGGGAGAGGTAAACCATGGGAACCCTTAAGAGACAGACAACCGTGAGCACACAAACGCTTTCATCTAGAGACTCAACCATAGGGTAACATCATGTGAGTCAAATGATCGTGACCTACTCGAACCAGACTCTAATACCAATTTGTTAAGGTCGGAAGTACTTCACACGTGGAAGATCACACGAATATGAGCTTGATATTTATGTGCACTAATATGACTCAAAAGCTTAAGCTCATGAGTTTTGGACTCAAACCGTATATATAACTTAATCTTATTTTTTGTTTATTTTTGATGTAGTATAACTTGCGTGTGGTTATTCTAACAAATATGTCTTGCTATATGATTAAATTCATATCGGTTTTCAAAGTTGATTGATTGTTTCATAATGAAATGATTAGGTTTGGAGGAGTTTTAGATGTCCTTTTTTATTAGCATGAGGGTTTCTCTTGTATAGGTGATCACGTATGGCATTATCTTTTCGGGCTATATTTATTTTGTTGTATTTCTAAGAGAGACTTTATAACTTGAGTTTTGGTTTGTAAATAATTGTTTGTCCTTGTTCTTTATGAGGTAAATGGAGAGAAAAGAGTGTGAGCAACCTAATTAATATATATATATATATATATATATATATATATATATGAGATATTCTTATGAGAATATATTTCTTTTTCTCTCTTTATGTTTTATGTATGCCTTTGGAGACCAGCCTAGTAAAATTGAATTAAATTTCATATAAATATTCTAAATATGTATATATTGATTGAGAGAATTTAAGATGTGATTAGAAGATAAAATGAACTTGTAAGGGATACAAAGCACTTGTACGATGTTATATTTGGTTTATTAAATACCTTACAAGCTAAGATTATGATTTTACATTTCTTTATATATGTATTTTGGTAAAACTTCATTTCTTGTATTATTTATTTTCTTTTATGAATATCCATTTATGATATTTTAAACTCATTAGCTTTCAAAGCTGACTGATTATTTCGTAATGAAATGATCAAGTTTGGAGGAGTTTTGGATGTCCTTTTTACTAGCAGGAGCGTTTCTCTTCTATAGGTGGCCACGTTTGGTATTCTCTCCTCAGGTTATAATTATTTTATTATATTTCTGAGAGATTTTATAACTTGAGTTTTGGTTTGTAAATAATTTTTTGTCATTGTTCTTTCTGAGATAAATGGAAAGATCTGAAATTTTCTTTTGATGCATAGTAAAGTTTAGGAGATGATATTTGTTTGCTTTGCACATCGAGTTTAGAAAGGTAACCTTAAAGATTCGGATCATGACATTGTCCTTGCAAATGTATCTTTCTATAAAAAGTCAGACGATAGAGTAGGAGCCAAGAAAATATATATAGGGACGGATCTACGATCATTACCCTAAGGGGCAAAGTGTTCAGTAAGATTTTTAATCATGAGACTAAAAATTCATCAAACTATATCTAAAAAAAGCATGCTACCTGTTAAGGAAATAGACCACTCCATTTTTGTCAAAAATGGAGGTGCCTAACTTAGGCAAATTGTCAACAATAGAGGAAGTAGACCACCAACTATTTTTGGTAAACAATGGAGATGCCTAACTTCTTGCCTAATTTTTGCCTAACTTCCACCAACCCATGTTAAGTCTATATAAACCCCATTTGCTCTCATTTTGAAATGCAATCACAAAATCAAGAGAAGTGTATTAGAGAGTGTGAGAGTTACTACTTAGAGAGGAAAATTTGTTCATTCTTTGTAAGTAATATTTTTCTGATTTTGTGAGAGAGTTATTTCTCCTATTACAATAGAGATTAGACAATTGTTATCTCATTGTAATCAGAGAGAAGGTGTAGTAATCCCTATTTTACAATAGTGAAATCCTCCTACACTTGCCCGTGGTTTTTACCCCAATTTGTTCGGGGTTTTTCCACGTAAAATATTTGTGTCTTGTTTATCTTTATTTTTCTCTTTCGCTTTAGTTGTGCGTTAGCTTCAACCCAGTAATCTTTTTTTCTTAACAGTGGTATCAGAGCTATTGGTTGAGGGGTGTGAAGCAAATCGTTGTGAACGAAATGTCAACTACAACAAAGTTTGATGTTGAGAAGTTTAACGGGAGTAATTTCTCGTTATGGAAAATGAAGATTAAGGCAATTTTGAGGAAAGACAATTGTTTGGCAGCAATTGAAGAAAGGGCCGCAGAGATCACTGATGACAGCAAGTGGAACAAGATGAACGACATCGCAATTGCCGATCTGCACTTAGCACTAGCCGATGGAGTGTTATCTAGTGTGGCGGAAAAGAAGACTGCAAAGAAGATTTGAGATACTCTAACAAGACTGTACGAGGCCAAGTCACTACACAATAAGATCTTCTTAAAGAGAAGACTTTACACTCTTCGAATGACGGAATCCACGTCGGTGACCGACCACATCAACATTTTAAATACTTTATTTTCACAACTTACATCGATGGGTTACACAATAAAGGCATCTGAATGTGCGGAGCTTCTACTACAAAGTCTACCTGACTCGTATGATCTACTCATCATCAACTTGACGAACAACATCCTCACGGACTATCTAGCCTTCGATGAAATTGCAGCTGCTGTTTTGGAAGAAGAAACCAGGCGCAAAAACAAGGAAGACAGACATGCAAGTTCGCAGTAAGCAGAAGCTTTGACGATGACGAGAGAAAGATCAACGGAACGTGGCCCCAGTGGGAGTCAGAATCATGGTAGATCAAAATCAAAAAGTAAGAAGAATTTCAAGTGCTACAACTGTGGCAAGAAAGGGCATGTCAAGAAATATTGTTGGTACACAAAGAAGAGTGGAGTCCCTGAGTCATCAAATGCTCAATGGAATGTGGCAAGTGCCTCAGATGATGGTGAAGTTCTATATAGCGAGGCAACAACGGTAGTTGGAGGCAGAAAGCAATTCGCTGACGTCTGGTTACTAGACTCAGGAGCAACATGGCACATGACATCTCGGAGAGAATGGTTCCACAAATATGAACCAATCTCAGGAGGTTCTGTACACATGGGTGATGATCATGCTTTGGAGATCGCTGGTATTGGTACTATCAAGATAAAGATGTTTGATGGTACGGTTCACACTATTCAGGAGGTACGACATGTAAATGGCCTGAAAAAGAATCTATTATCTTTGGTGACAAATAGATAGTCTTGGATGCAAGACCCATGTCGAAAATGGGATCATGATGATTGTCAAAGGTGCGCTTGTGGTTATGAAGGCAGAAAAGATCGCGGCGAATCTATTCATGCTTAAAGGAGAAACACTACAGGAAGCTGATGCGTGTGTCGCGTCAACCAGCAAAGGAGAAGAGTCGACGATGATGTGGCATCTCAAACTAGGCCATATGTCGGAACGAGGTTTGAAGATTCTATCCGATAGAAAGCTGCTTCCAGGGCTCAAATCGGTAAATCTACCTTTCTGTGAGCATTGTGTTACAAGTAAGCAGCATAGATTGAAGTTTAGCAGATCTGATGCTAGGAGTAAATGTATTCTAGACTTGATTCATTCTGATGTATGGGAGTCACCAGAAATGTCCCTAGGAGGAGCAAAGTACTTTGTGTCTTTCATTGATGATTACTCTAGGAGATGTTGGGTGTATCCAATCAAGAATAAGTCAGATGTATTTCCGGTATTCAAAGACTTCAAAGCATGGGTGGAACTTGAATATGGGAAAAAGATCAAGTGCTTAAGGACAGATAATGGAAGAGAGTACATAGACGGCGAGTTTCTTGCTCTTTGTAAGCGGGAAAGTGTCAAACGACAGTTCACAATCACATACACGCCTCAACAAAATGGAGTGGCAGAGCGGATGAATAGAACTCTTACAGAAAGGATGAGAGCTATGTTGAGAACTGTAGGTCAACCCAACTCTTTTTGGGCAGAAGCAGTCAAAACCGCCTGTTATGTGATAAATCGATCGCCATCAACAACAATTAATTTAAAGACGCCGATGGAGATGTGGACTGGTAAGCCAGCAAACTACTCTACTTTACATTCTTTTGGATGTCCTGCGTATGTGATGTACAATGCCCAAGAAAGAACGAAATTGAATCCGAAATCTATGAGGTGTATATTCTTGAGGTATGCTGACGGAGTAAAGGGGTATCGCCTGTGGGATCCCACTACCCGCAAAGTTGTTGTCAGCAGGGATGTGATCTTTGCAGAAGATCAACTACTACAAAAAGATGAAGACGATAGCACGTCAAAAGAGGTTTCAGAGACTACAACAATACAGGTGAAAAATAATCCGGTACAAGAAACTCTAGTTTCTACTGAAGCAGCACCAGAGCACAAGGTACAAGAACCAGTCGAGTCCGAAACTCCAGAAACTCGTCGGTCAACTCGTGAGAGAAGGCCACCAGCTTGGCATTCGGAGTTTGTCACTGAGAGCAATGTTGCATACTGTCTTTTAACAGAGGATGGAGAGCCCTCAACTTTCCAAGAAGCTACAAGTAGCTCAGATGTGTCTTTGTGGATGGCAGCAATGCAGGAAGAAATTGAAGCTCTACACAAGAACAAGACTTGGGAACTGGTACCATTGCCACATGGGAGAAAAGTCATAGGTAACAAATGGGTCTATAAGATCAAGCGGGATAGCAATGATCAAGTGGAACGGTTTCGTGCAAGACTGGTGGTAAAGGGACTCGCTCAGAAAGAAGGTATTGATTTCAATGAGATATTTTCCTCGGTTGTTCGGCTTACAACAATCAGAGTAATCCTGGCTATGTGTGCTACGTTTGACTTACATCTGGAGCAGTTGGATGTGAAAACTGCATTTCTTCATGGAGAACTTGAAGAAGAAATCTATATGCTCCAACCAGAAGGTTTTGCTAAAACAGGGAAGGAAAACTTGGTTTGCAGGTTGAACAAATCTCTATACGGTCTTAAACAGGCGCTGAGGTGTTGGTGCAAGAGATTTGATTCCTTCATTATTAGCCTTGGATACAACAGATTCAGTTCAGACCATTGTACGTACTTCAAAAGGTTTGATGGTGATAATGATTTTATTATCTTGTTGTTGTATGTGGATGACATGTTGGTAGCAGGCCCCAACAGAGACCAAATCCAAAAATTGAAGGCACAGTTGGCTAGGGAGTTTGATATGAAGGACTTGGGACCAGCAAACAAGATTCTATGGATGCAGATTCACCGAGACGGAAATAACAGGAAGATTTGGCTTTCCCAGAAGAACTACTTCAACAAGATCTTGCGACGTTTCAACATGCAAGATAGTAAGCCAATTTCTACCCCACTTCCTATTAATTTCAAGTTATCCTCAAGTATGTGTCCTAGCAATGAAGAAGAGAGGAGAGAGATGTCTCGAGTACCGTATGCATCAGCAGTGGGAAGTTTAATGTTTGCTATGATTTGTACAAGACCAAACATTGCACAAGCAGTGGGAGTGGTTAGTCGATTTATGGCGAATCCTGGTGGAGAGCATTGGAATACTATGAAGAGGGTTCTAAGGTACATCAGAGGAACCTCAGATGCTGCATTATGTTACGGAGGATCAGATTTTACTATCAGAGGCTATGTTGATTCAGATTTTGTAGGGGATCTCAATAAAAGTAAATCTACTATAGGTTATGTGTTTACTCTTGCAGGAGGAGCTGTAAGCTGGGTTTCTAAACTGCAGACGGTTGTGGCTCTATCTACAATGGAAGCAGAATACATGGCGGCTACACAAGCTTGCAAGGAAGTAGTTTGGATACAAAGGTTATTGGAAGAGCTCGGGCACAAGCAGGAGAAGATTGTTCTGTTTTGTGACAGTCAGAGTGCCTTGCACATTGCAAGGAATCTAGTTTTTCATTCACGGATAAAGCACATAAGGGTTCAGTATCACATCGTTCGAGAAGTAGTGGAAGAAGGTACTGTGGATATGCAGAAGATTCACACCGACGAGAACCTAGCAGATGTTATGACCAAACCAATCAACGCTGACAAGTTTAAATGGTGTAGATCCTCATGTGGTCTAGCAGAAACGTAAGCAAGCATGGATTTGGCAAGTGAGGAAGGATAGAAGGATTATGAAAGATCTGCTGCATAGATCGAGGTGTGAAGACAGATTGAAATCAGTCTTCAAGTGGGAGATTGTTACGGAAATAGACCACTCCATTTTTGTCAAAAATGGAGGTGCCTAACTTAGGCAAATTGTCAACAATTGAGGAAGTAGACCACCAACTATTTTTGGTCAACAATGGAGATACCTAACTTCTTGCCTAATTTTTGCCTAACTTCCACCAACCCATGTTAAGCCTATATAAACCCCATTTGCTCTCATTTTGAAATACAATTACAAAATCAAGAGAAGCGTATTAGAGAGTGTGAGAGTTACTACTTAGAGAGGAAAATTTGTTCATTCTTTGTAAGTAATATTTTTTCGATTTTGTGAGAGAGTTGTTTCTTCTATTACAATAGAGATTAGACAATTGTTATCTCATTGTAATCAGAGAGAATGTGTAGTAATCCCTATTTTACAATAGTGAAATCCTCCTACACTTGCCCGTGGTTTTTACACCAATTTGTTCGGGGTTTTTCCACGTAAAATATTTGTGTCTTGTTTATCTTTATTTTTCTCATTTCGTTTTAGTTGTGTGTTAGCTTCGACCCAGTAATCTTTTTTTCCTAACACTACCAAAAAAAAAATCTCATATACAAACTTACATGGTTTATATACAATCAACTAAATATATCTCAAATATTTAGCGTTCTTTTATATCATAAATTTATCAATAATTAAATTTGTATCATAAATCTAATATCAAATCATTCAAGATCTTCAGTAACTTTTTTTATAAAAAAAAAAATCAAACTTCATAACATTTGGCTTGCCTATTTAAATATTTGTTGTCAAGTACTTTCACCTAATTAAAAAAATCAATTTTTGTTTCCTCTCTTTCAGCCTTTAACTCCATATAAGCTCTCTGTACACACTAACACAATGTGTAAAAGAACCATTTACTCAAGAGTTATTGGACCAACAGTCTAGGGATCCGTTTAATTTACAGACAAGATTATGATTAACATGTGATAGAATAAAATAGAATTAAAGAGGTATTACCTTAATGCTATTATTGGTTCATCAGATAGCTAGATTGGGACTAAAGTGGGATAAGAAGTCTAAATAGCAAAATATACTAATACTATTCATCATCCTTAACAATTGCTAATTTTTTGACAAACCCTAAATTTTTTTTATTATTATTATAATTACTATTATAATAAAAATAAATAATAGTTATGGTTAAATTATCATTTTTATCATCATGATTATAATAATAATAATTATAATTACTATAATAATATTTTAAAAAATTATAATAATGGTAATTATTATTATAATATTGATTATTATTTATATTATTATAAATATAATAATAATTATTAGTATTTAATTATTATTGTTATCATCATTAAAATTTTATTACATTTACTATCATTATAATAATTATTATTATAATTATAATAGTAATTATTATAATTATTACTATAATATTATTATAAATATAATAATAATTATCATTATCGTTGTAATTATAATTATTATCAATATAAAAAATATTATAATCAATATTATTATAATTATGATAACAGTAACCATTATCATTATTATTGTAGCTATTATAATAAAATATATTTTTAATAATATTTTTATTATTATAATAACTGTTATTACTATTATTCAAGGGTAAAAAGGGCAAAAAGAAAAATTTTAATCCCGCATAAATGAGATAGATTTTATCCCATAAGAAGAGGCGGGACAAAAAATATGCAATTAAGATTATATACGATTAAGATTAATTTTATCGCACATTAATCCATATGAATACCTATTCATATGAAATTAAAATAATCTAATCTCACTTTAATCCCACCAACCAAAGGAACCATAATAAAGTAATTAATACTGGTGTAGGTAAATAGAATTTTTTTTATAAAAAAAAATGAAAATCATTGGAGGCTAAAACCAAAAACTAGTGTTTTAAAAAACGGTTTTGGGGCGCGCCCAAGGGCGAAATCGGGCAAAAAAGCCCAGGGTCGTGATTGTTGAGGCGTAAGTTCTATATGTATAAGTTTGTTAGTAAAATACTAACCATCAAGCATCAGTACTCTAGTGGTAGATTGGTACATTAACACGCTATAGGCTTGGGTTTGATTCCCATCTAGTGCATTTGTCATGCACAAGTGAAATCTTTTTTTTTTTTTGCCTCTTTTGTTTCCTTTTTTTTTTCCTTCCTTTGTTTCCACTTATTAGCAAATTCATTAAATAGGCTCCATATTATATACTCTGCATTTCATTAATATTATTTTATAACATCATTAAGATTGTATTATCTATGTTATCTAATTTGTTGCTTTTAATAGATTTATATATGTGAATTTCTTATACCAATGTAAGTGTGTAAACACTAATCAGTAAACATTTGACACTTAATATTGTGTTATTTTTATATTTATTGGAATTTAGAACGCGTTTCTGTCTTGTGATGAATAGATTAGTCAATTTGAAAATTAGAATTTGGTTTTTGGAGTGTGATTTATGATTTATTGATGAAAGATGAGATGTATGTGAATTTGTTATATTATTGTAAGTGTGTAAATAACAACCACTTAACATTGTGTTTGTGATGTTAACGTGTGTTTGTGAAATATTTTGATAGATATTCATTCATAGGTCTTAAGTTAGTAAAATTTATTAATAATTTATTTATTTATATTATTTCAATTTTTTAATATTTTTATAATTTAATTTATATTATTTTATTCAAAACGCCTCAACGTTTCAAAAGACCTACGCTCCAATACTTCGGGATTTATATCTCACCTCATTAGGTAAAACACCTCGTTCAATGTCCTCGCTTTTTAAAATACTGCCAAAAACATACATAGTGTCAAGTTTCTTAAGATCTTTCTATGAGTTTTGGGAGGAATGAGGGATCCGCCAACATAGACATATCAAGAAATGGGTTATGGTGGTGGGAGGAATAAGCGTGGCAGTAGAATAAGGAAAAAAGAGTGTGAACAACCTAATAGAATTTTGTTTGTTTTGGTCTTTGTAAAAAAAGAGTGGGTCAAAGTCTCCATTGATTGCTTTCATTTCACTTGGACTTAAGTGCTGAACAAGAAGCAAAGGAAGCTTGAAGGAACTTGTGAGTGCGCTAAAATTTTGTCGCTTCTCTTGAATTGCGGATTCCAATTTTCAACCTGACTAGTAGGCATCATGACCCATTAAAATAGGGTAAATTCTAATTTCTTCAAAGATTTATATGAAAACTCTTTCATCTATTGCCTTCCATGAAACTACACCGGTGATCATATGCAAGTAAATTTCTAAGTCAATACCTTGATGTGCATAGCTTAGTCCAAGGGATGAATAGGATTTAAAACTAGTACCCCACGGGAGAAAATTCAAATGGCGTATCAATGCAGTGTAATTGGGTATGAAGATGACATTTGTATCTCCATTAGCCCATATTGATGGTTGATGGTGATGGTCTCAAGACCACATAACTTGCTCATGGTTATGCCAAAATTACCTATTGAAACTCTGCAATTAGTTCTCTCAGAACCAAAAAGCTTTTTTAGTAATCAATCGAAGAATACTCAAATTAAAATTTATGAAAAATAACATTCTATCTCATATTAGCATTCGAAAGGGGGAGGGGTCTTTTATCATACATGTGGCAAGCAGAAAGTCACTTGTTATTTGAGTTTTTTATTTTTTTTATTTAAATTCTTTTTTGGATGAAATATTATACTCATATATTAAAAGATTCTGTACACTGACTTAACTTATAATTTCTGGATGTGTATCAATAATTAAAGGGCTTATAATTATGTAACACTAGTAGTCTTGTTCCCCAGCAACCTTCTTTCTGATCTATCTCATGAAAGGGTATTGATGCTTTGTTTCTGAGTTTGTTTCCCCATGAAAGTGTAACTAGTCATACACTATTTGTTTTGCATCAGAATATTGTTTTCCAAAGATTGGATTGACAGGAAAAAAGTTTAGAACATTTTCAATATATAGACTTCTTTATGATCTATTTGATTCATAAAGGAAATTCTATCCTCCTTCTCTGGTAGACATGTTTTTTTAATTTCTTCTCATTTCATTTAATTTTTTGTTGAATGAAATTAAGGAAACGATTTGATCTTAACTTTTACTCTTATTCGAAGATTCTGTATGTTGACTTTTCCTTTTACTCTTTTTGTTGGTGCAGGTTTGCTATGGGAGCTCGTATGTAAGTGGTATCCATCTTCTTAAATTATCATGTTTATTCTTAGAGTAAATTTTAATAAAATATCACGTGTTTGATCGTTTTAAACTTAATTTTTTGTGTTTTTTCGTAACACTCAATACCCTGTTTAATTCGTCATTAAGACTATACTCCAATGCCGTTAAAATTCCTTGTCAGTGGTTTCGATTTTGCATTCTACCCATTTGGACTCTTCAAGTGAAAAACCGGCTGTCGTCTCTCAGCTTCATTGCTTTTGCTTTCCCTGGTTTGCCCCTTTCAGCTGTTTTCTTTGCTTTCGATATTTCTTCCGCTTTCGATTTCTAATATTTGGATTGCACCAAGACAGAGGAGAGAGAGTAGAAGAATTCCGGTGATGATGAGAACTGGAGAGAAAATTATTCTAAGGAAAATATGAGGGAAATAGAGGAGAATCAGAAAGTACAGCATGATAATGCAAGAGAAGAGATGATCTGAGGGAAGAGATGATAGATGTGAAATTGCTTTCAAAGAAACGTCCATATTTTCGATGCAAAGGAAAGGGAGCTCAGTTCCCATGGAATTTCATTTCCCCAATTGGAAATATGACTAGTATAAAAATCAATGTAATCAGTAATATTTGCAAATGGAGTGTTGGATTTTTCTGGCCGTTTGGCAGGAAGAAAAAATGGATCTCTAATGGTGGAAAATGGTCATCATGTGCTTGTGATGAACTTAGGAGAAAGACAAGTAGTTTTAACGGCGCAGGACTATAGTCTTCACGGCGAATTACACAGTATTTGAGTGCTAAAAAAAATCATGGGGATTTAAATTTAAAACGATCGAACCATATGATATTTTATTGAAGTTTATGTTTATTTCTTCGATGCCAGTCCAAAACCAAAAATAATTAGCAAATTAAGATGCAAAAAAATTGTTTTTGCAACACTCATCACCAAAAAGTGTTAAATTAAACTGTTTTTGAGATCACTGAGTGTCATATGAGATAGTAGTTGCTAACACCAAAAGCTTTTTTTTTTTTTTCAATTAGTTTTTTTATATCTTGTTATACTGTTATTTTTCTTAATTCTTTTGTTTTGACATCAAAACAGTATATTTTTCATTTAACCTTATATATCGACAAATTTTGTACATTGAATTAACTTTTACTCTTAATTGATACAAAATCAGAGGTGGGGGTTCTTTCTCCATCTTAAATTATGCTATTAAATGCTCTTTTCCGACTTCACCCCTTGTATGAGCATGAGGTCGGGGTTGCCATACAGACCCAACGCTTAGCCCAGCTGAAAATGTTTACTTTCTTTCTTATTATCTTTGTTTATCTTGCAGATACTACTAGGAGTGCAAGCATTTTACTCGGTAAGAAAAACGAATCTTTCCATCACTTTTGAAGAATGTAACAATGTTTAAATGGATAAAAGAATATCAAGAAGATACGTTTTTTAGGAGAGGGGGGGTAGAAAAAAGAAACTGGGATGAATTACTAGGATTTAAGAACATATGTTGTTTAAACCATGTTTTGCATAAAGTAAAATGCTGAAAACTAATTTATGAGCTGATGCTTTTCTCTCACAACAATTTCTGTAATTTTCCTACACAGGACTATACCATGGAGGAGCAGTGTTTTTTGGGACGCCATGTGTAATAGCTTTTCTAATCTATAAATGGAGAAGGCGGCATTTCTCCATGTATAACACCATTGAAGAATTCCTTCAATGTCACAACAACCTCATGCCAGTAAGGTACCCTTACTCAGATATAAAGAAGATGACTAACGGTTTCAAGGACAAGTTGGGTGAAGGAGGCTTTGGCTCTGTATATAAAGGAAAGCTTACTAGCGGCTATCTTGCAGCAGTAAAGATACTGGGCAAGTCAAAGGCTAATGGGCAAGACTTCATCAATGAAGTTGCAACAATTGGAACGATTCACCATGTTAATGTGGTGCAACTTATTGGTTTCTGTGTGGAGGTATCAAAGCGTGCTCTTGTTTATGATTTCATGCCTAATGGCTCTCTTGAAAAGTACATTTTTTCTCGAGAAGGATATATTTCCTTGAGTTGGGAAAAAATGTTTGAGATTTCTCTTGGAGTGGCCCGTGGTATTGAATATCTACATCGCGGTTGTGAGATGCAGATCCTGCATTTCGACATCAAGCCCCACAACATTCTTCTTGATGAGAATTTCACTCCAAAGGTTTCTGATTTCGGGCTTGCTAAATTGTATCCAACAGATGGTAGCATTGTGTCTCTTACTGCAGCAAGAGGAACCATAGGATACATAGCCCCAGAACTATTCTACAAAAACATTGGAGGTGTTTCATACAAAGCTGACGTGTACAGTTTCGGGATGTTGTTAATGGAAATGGCAGGCAAGAGGAAGAATCTAAATGCATTGGCAGATCATTCAAGCCAAATCTACTTCCCTTTTTGGGTTTATGACCAAGTTGTTGGCGGACAGGATGTAGAAATCGGAGATGCCACGGAGGAGGAAAAGAAAATAGCAAAGAAGATGATAATAGTGGCATTATGGTGCATACAGATGAAGCCTTGCAATCGTCCATCAATGAGCAAAGTGATCGAGATGCTTGAAGGAGAAGTAGAAAGCCTAGAAATGCCTCCCAAGCCTGTTCTACATCCAGAAGAAGCACAAGTGAAGGATGATGAAGACTCTGCAAACCCAACAGGGTCATCAAATACATCGAATGATTTTACAGAAACAATCAGTTTGATTGTTGATGCAGGGGAAACCTAACAAAAGTACTGCTCTTTTGTTGATCCACGTCTACATGTTAGAAATCTATAATATAATTAGCTTATCTTCTTTGAAATTAATAAAATGCCACTAAATTTGTTCGCAAAAAATGTCTACTGAGTGATTGCTTTTGACTCTAAAAAGTTACTTTTAATCAAATTTAATTTGTTAACTTTCCACTACCACTAAGAACATAATTAGCTTGAACAAATACTCTCTTTTGGAAGTAGATAAATTATTTTGGTAGAGAAGATGATAAGGTGAAGAAGAAAAGCTAAATATAAAGATTAGTTTATTCTTTTAATTGTTTATCCTTTCCCCTTTTTTTTCTACAAACATTTAAGAAGTGTTTTTCACTCATTTTTTTAGCTATCACAACTTGAAGCGTTTAGTTTAGTCTCCATAAGCAGCTAGCGCGCATCATCACAAGCTTGTAGAGGTGAGAGAGAAGAGAATTCTAAACAAAGAAAAATATAAAGAGATGAAATGAGCGTTGGTCATTATGACTCTTTAACACAAATGTTATTAAATATCCCCATGAAGAACAATGGAAGCTAATTAAGCTGGTGTGCAAGTTCTCTCTCTCTCCCTCCCAATAATGTTTAGAGGAAGGCTCCTCTTGGCAGGCTACACAGTCTTTGTTGTTCTGGTCCAGTTCCATGAAAACGGCGCTGCTATAAGGATAACTGTTTGCCTTTTTCTTGTGGCAATATCTCCAACATAGCCTATTCATTGATAAGAAAAAGAAAAAACGTGAGCGGTGATTGGATTGATTATAAAATAGAATTCAAGGTCGCGAACAGTGATTCAATTGATGATAAAGAAAGAGAATTCTTGGTTTAGTTCTCCACCTTAACGGCAGAAAAAAGATGATCCAGAAAACTGTGGCGATAAAAAGTATGAGCTAACTTGTGATCAGAACAAGCTGACTGTGTTATACTTGAAATCAGGAAAATTCTATGTGCATGTAATCAATTATGATAACCTCACAATTAGAATTGTTGATGCTGGTGTTCAGAAAGGTCCATCCCTCGTTATTCTTTAGGCCCTTATAACTTCCATGGAGAAAATAAATATTAGTTATGAGAGAACGAACAACTTACAAGATTTCCAAAGAGCCTGCTTTTTGTGAACTGTGCTACTACTGCACCAAAAAATTCTTGGTTGATGCAGTTAGCACAGCAGCTCACTTGATAAATCGAGGACCGTCAGTTCCTTTGGATTGCAGGATACTTGAAGAGGTATGGAGTGGAAAGAGGTAAACCTTTCTTACTTAAAAGTTTTTAGCTGTTTATCTTATGTTCATATTGACTCTGATGCTCGCAGTAAACTAGATGCTAAATCCAGAGAATGTTTCTTTATTGGCTATGGTGATGAAGCTTTTGGTTATCGGTTTTGGGATAATCAAAATCGAAAATCATCAGGAGTAAAAATGTGATTTTCAATGAACATGTTATGTACAAAGACAGGTCAAGTGCAGAATCTGTTGTTATAGGGCCAGAAGCAAAGAAGTCTGAGTTTGTTGACTTGGATGAATTTTCTGAGAGCACAGTGCAGAGTAGGAGTAAGGAAAATGACGAGAATACAGACCCACAGGTAGAACAGTGTACGCTTATAAGTGTTGTCTGAAGATCTTCTAGGAACATTAGACCTTCACAACGATTCTCACCATCATTGTTCTATATTTTGTTGACTGACAGTGGTGAGCCAGAATGTTATGATGAAGCTTTGCAGGTTAAAAATTCTAGCAAGTGAGAGTTGGCCATGAAGGATGAGATGGACTCACTGATGACGAATCAGACATGAGAACAAATTGAATTGCCAGAAGGGAAGAAAGCTTTACATAACAAATGAGTGTACAGAGTAAAAGAAGAGCATGCTAGTAGCAAGTACTACAAGGCCAGATTGGTTGTAAAAGGGTTTCGACAGAAAGAAGGTGTTGATTACACAAATATTTTCTCTCAAGTTGTGAAGCTAACAACAATTAGGCTGGTACTGGGAATTCTGGCTGTAGAGAACCTACATCTTGAGCAGTTAGATGTGAAGACATCATTCCTTCATGGTGATTTGGAGGATGATATTTATATGCATCAGCCACAAGGATTTGCAGTGTAGGGAAAGGAAAATCAGGTTTGCAAACTGAGAAAGAGTTTGTATGGGTTGAAACAAGCTCCAAGACAATGGTACAAGAAGTTTGACAGCTTCATGTGTAGCACTGGGTTCACAAGGTGCCAGGTAAACCATTGTTGCTATGTTAAGAGTTTTGACAACTCTTATATCCTATTATTGTTGTATGTGGATGATATGCTCGTTGCAGGGTCTAACATTAAGGAGATTAATAATCTCAAGAGGTAGTTGTCAAAACAGTTTGCAATGAAGGATTTGGGTGCTGCAAAACAAATCCTTGGTATGAGAATTATCAGAGACAGAGTCAGTGGGACTTTGAAACTTTCACAGACAGAGTATGTGAAGAAGGTTTTCAGTCGATTTAGCATGGATAGTGCTAAACCAGTGAGCACACCTTTGGCTAGTCATTTTAGACTATCTAAGGATCAGTCACCAAAGACAGAGCAGGAGCAGGACTACATGAGTAGGGTTCCCTATGCCTCAGCTATTGAAAGTCTTATGTACGCCATGGTCTGCACAAGACCGAACATTGCACATGCAGTGGGAGTAGCGAGTAGGTACATGAGTAATCCGGGAAAACAACATTGGGACACAGTCAAATGGGTCTTGAGGTATTTGAAAGGCACTTCAGATACATCTTTGTGCTTCACAAGGGCATGTTTAAAACTGCAGGGTTTTATGGATGCGGATTTAGCTGGTGATGTTGATACATCTCTGGGAGAAAATGTATGAGGTTGTGCTTGAAGTGGCTCGAGGGATTGAATATTTACATAAAGGGTGTGACATGCAGATTTTACATTTTGATATTAAGCCACATAATATTCTTCTTGATGAAAATTTTATACCAAAAGTTTCAGATTTTGGCCTTGCAAAACTGTGTCCAATAGATGAAAGCATCGTATATCTGACTATAGTACGGGGAACAAGAGGATATATTGCTCCAGAGTTGTTCTACAAGAATATTGGAGGTATCTCGTATAAGGCCGATGTTTACAGCTTTGGGATGCTGCTAATGGAAATGGTGGGTAGAAGGAAGAATTTGAATCCATCTGTTGAGCAATTGAGTCAAAATTATTTTCCATCATGCGTTTATGACCGATTTGATCAAGGAGAAGAGATCGAGCTGGGAGATTGCACAAAAGGTGAGAAGAAAATCGTTAGAAAGATGCTGATACTGGCTTTTTGGTGCATACAGATGAAGCCCGTTGATCGTCCCTCAATGACCAAAGTCTTGGAGATGCTCCAAGGTGAAGTTGATGAGCTCCTAGAAATGCCTCCCAAACCTTTTGTACTTCCCCAAGAAACATCAGTAGAGGGTCATGGGAATCACAATCAAGTAATAACAGTGCTTTCTAATGATACGAGTACAATAAGTGGGAGATAGGTTTTGTAATGATATATAGTTTTATCGAGTACCTTTTCGTATATGGTAATTGCACATATTACCATTGCTTAGATTTATAGTGATTAACTGGTGAATGTATATCGCTTAGTGGAGAAATTCTTGTATAGACAATCTGCCAACTAACTTAGACTATATTTACTAAAAAAAACACTGAAACAAATACCCCTTTTTTTAAGTGTTGTACCATGCACTTTATATTGTACTTTAACTTAATACCAAAAATTTCATAAGAAAAAAACTTAACACCAAACATCACCTCATCATCTAATATACAACTAAAGTTAATTAATACTCTTTCTGTCACATAATTTTTGTCATGTTTACTATTTGTTTAATTAAATTAATAATTTTTTTATATACTAAATTAAATTAAATAAATTAAATTTTTTTAATATATACATAAATAAAGTTTAAAAGTTTCAAAAAAAAATATTTTTTTTACATTTTTAAAATAATATATAAAAAATAATTAAAGCTAAAATAAAGTAAAAAAAAATAAAGCGATAAGTGACTAAAATTATGAGATAAAGAAAGTATAATTGTATTGCTCATAAAACCTCGTATTTTTACTTAATTACATGCTCTTTAAGGGTTAAAATGAAATGTTATTTAAGAACAAACAAATCATTAAAGGAAAAGCCTAAAGACTTATAAACAAAATCACTTCTTTTATTTATTTATTTGTAAATTTACCATTAAATGATGTGAAATGTGTTGAAGTTTTCACATACCTCAAATTTACGGAAAAGTCAGAGACAATAAAATAGGAAGATATTTTGGAAGCATGTATTCATTTCAGCATGACCCTAACATGAAAGTTTCATAGTTGAAGTCGTCATGATTTGGCCTTTTCTTTTGGCCAAAATTGAAACATGGAAGTTTCATAGTTGAAGTTTAGCAATAACCCCATCCTTTTGTAAACAAAGAAACTTATTAAAATTAAAATAGTTAATTCATAGCGTTGGGTGAAAGTGCAGTTGAGTGAAACATTGGATCCCTGACTTATTCACTCCTAGTCGATTGTTGATTTTTCCAACTACATCTAACCAGCCAATTCAATTCAAGTGGATCAAATTTCCAGGTATTGCTATCACAGTAGCCCTTGGCATTTAATTTCCTTTGGAACAAGTTGCAAGTGGAATTGATTTTGTCAAAATAATAGTCAAAATTTTGTTCCTACTCTAAATGAGATAATACCTAATGTGGCCCAAAATACTCCGACCCAGTAATCACTTCGGTCCAATGGGAGCTCCGGCCCAGTAAATGCTCTGGCCCAGTAAATACTCCGGTCCAATGGGAACTTCGGCCCAGTGAACTCCCTAGCCCGAGAAACTCTCCGACCCAATGATGAACGGTTCAGCAAACCTACCTACGCAGCCACTCTACGCCACCCTACACGCATAGCTACTCTACGCCACCCTACAGCACGCCATCCTGTAGCCACCCTACGGCACGCTGCACTACTACCCGCCGTCCTCCGGGCACATAATCATTGCCTCCCCACACAGACGACTATAAATAAGACAAGGTATGGAATTCACATTTCATTCAGACTCATTTGCTTACACTTGATTTACTTAAAGCCCTCGGCTTCTCCCTTTTAAGCCCTCGCCCTAACTTAAGCTTCGGAGCGCTCTTGGAGGTCTCTCATTCCCCTCCTTTCGAGGGCCTTTTAGCTCATTCCTGCTGCCTGTGCAGAGCCCAGGCCACGTTAGCACTCAAGCCACGCTAGCACCCAGGCCACGTCAGCACCCAAGCCACGTCAGCACCAACCGTTTTTGGCATCAACAGATTGGCGTTGTCCATGGGAAACCACAATCTCTCGCTACAGTGAAAGCGAAGAAGTACAAAAGAACTCATTTGTCACGATGCCACCAAGAAAAGGAAAGACTGACACGGGAGCCCCAATAATATGCTCGGCCCCTATCCGAGGAAGTGCTCACAGTCAACAATTCGGACCTAGGTTCCCCGTAATTCCCGAGCATGCTACCCCTGGGTCGAGCAAGAGGCCCCCCACCAGAGAGCAGCGCCCTTACCCCTCCGGAACCGACTCTTCTAATTACGAAGAGGCGGCTGCGCACCCCCAAGCTCCAGTGACTCAAGCTCAATTCCACGAGCTCTCCAGGATGATAGTTAACCTAGCGGCCCAAGTTCGAGGAGGAGGTTAGCAACTTTTCTTCTCTCCTCTCCAAGCTCCGGAGTAAGCAGAGTCATCCGACAGAGATGACCCCACCTATAACCAGCCCCCTACCGAGCCATCGCTGCATTGCAGCCAATCCAAGGAGAGCTCCTCCTCAAAAAGCAACCCCAACTTAGACAGACAGTTCGAAGAGATAGAAGAGCAGATAGACTTGGCTCTGAGACACAAAAATCTCAGTATCATGGATGAGCTTTGCATCCAAGACCTTCCATGTAGACGGATCCTCAAGTTCACTAGGGAGTGGGGCAAGACTCATTCTCCACAATCCAAAAGGCTTTACAATCGAGTACATATTAAGGTTTGAGTTCAAGACCTCCAATAATGAGGCGGAGTACGAAGCCTTGCTAGCTGGGCTGAGATTAGCCAAAGCATTAGCTGTCGAGAGTCTGGAAGCATTTAGTGACTCACAGTTAGTAGTAAGTTAGATAACAGGAGAATTTGATGCCCGGGGAGAGAAACTCGCCCAATATCTCCAAAAATTAAAGAAGTTCGCCACAGATTTCAAGACGTTTCGGATAACTTAGATCCCGCAAACTGAAAACTCCAGGGCAGACGCTCTAACCAACCTGGTTTATTCGCGGCACCTGACGCTGACCCAAGTTGTCTACTTAGAAACTCTCTCCGCTCCGAGTATAGATAAAGCTCTGGTTCTGCCAGTAGAGGAAGAGGAAACATGGATGGACCCAATCCTCCGGTATTTGAGGGATAGCGCAGTGCTTGAGCTAAAAGACCAGGCAAAGAAGCTGATCTCCTGCACCTCCTGATTTATAATCGTAGATGGGCAGCTGTACAAAAGGGCTCTGATTTTGCCTTACCTAAGATGTCTCGGCCCGCGAGAAACTGACTACGCCCTCCGAGAAGTCTATGAAGGAATATGCAAAAATCACTTGGGAGCTCGGGCCCTAGCCTTTAAAGTTTTCTGCCAAGGGTATTATTGGCCCAAAATGAAAGATGATGTGGCCAACTTAGTCAAGAAATGCGTGAACTGTCAACGGTACTCTCCAATATCCCACCGACCTACTAACCCTCTTGTCTCCATCACCAGTCTCCTCATCTTCGCCATGTGGGGGATGGACATCCTCGGCTCTTTCTCCACGACTGCCGGGCAGAAGAAGCACCTCATCGTGGCTATCGATTACTTTACTAAGTGGGTCGAGGTAGAGCCATTGGCCAGTATCACGGACCACCAAACCTGGAACTTCGTCTGGAAATCAATCGTATGCCGATTCGAAATTCCTCGAGTATTGATCACCGACAACAGGAAACAATTTAATAACTCCCGATTCAAGACATTTTGTGATGATCTCCACATTGAGCATCGGTTCTCATCAGTCGGGTATCCGCAAGATAATGGTCAAGCTGAGGTAACTAACAGGACGTTTCTCCAAGGAATCAGAAAAAGACTTAATGAGGCAGATAAGTAGTGGGTTGACCAACTCACCAATATCCTTTAGGCTTATCGAACCACTGTACGAACACCAACAGGAGAAACTCCATTCTTCATGACTTACGGATGAGAGGCAGTCATTCCTCTCGAAATCGGGGTCCTTTCCGTAGGCATACAATGCTTCGAACCAAGTAACAATGAAGAGGGATTGTGAATGAATGCAGACCTGATCAACGAAGCCCGAGACAGAGCCCAAATCCGCTTGGCCGCTTACTAACAGAGGGCAGCTCGATACTATAACTCCCAGGTTCAACACAAAGACTTTAAGCTGCATGACCTTGTCCTTCAGAAGAGTGAAGTGTCCCGTCCTCGCCACACAGGGAAGCTAGTTTCGAATTGGGAATGACCGTACCGAATCCGAAGAGTTTGTCAGCTCGGCATCTATGAGCTTGAGGAATTGGATGGCAAACCTATCCCACGCACTTGGAATGCAGAGAACCTCCGTAGATTTTATCAATAGAGTGTAAAAGCAAAAGTTTAATAAAGCTCAAAGTTTAAATTATGAAATTCTATTAAGGTAGAAAAGTAGTACAAAAGTAAGGCGCTATCGGCCTTAAATATAAAAACACGAGCCTATTCTAAAGAAGTCAGGACCTCATGGGCCTCACAGTCACCTCCTTCCTCCGATTGAGCTTCGTCCCCCTCAGCTCCCTGGACCTCGCCATCTCCTACCTCCCTAGCCTCGCCCTCTGGAGCTGGTTGAGTCTCGCTCCCTGGTCCCGCCTAAACACTAGTCATGGCGGTATCCTCTTTGTCCCTTCCTGCAGCAGCAGCCCCGGACTCTTTTGAGTCAGCCGCCAAGTCAAGGCCAGAAAAGTCCACCTCCGAAAAAAAAGGGATGCAACCCTTCTTTTGGCTTCATTAAAACCTTCAAGGTACTAGGCAGCCCCCTTCTCTGTCAAGGATTCTTCATTCTCTGTGGCCCTTGCGGCGAACCTAATCCAACACGGATTGGATCAGGTCCCTCTCTGCTGTCTTCCTCCGAAACTCTCTCAGCTCAGACCGGATCATGTCTATCTTTTCCCTAAGGACTTCTTCAGCTTGACGCCGGTGATCCCTCTCAAAGATGGCATTTGCCCTAGCCCTCTCTGCCGCCTCGAGAGCACAAGACAGGCCATGAACTAAGCCCTGGGATTCCTCTAATTTGTACTCAGCCTTGGCCAAACGTTTTTCCATATCTATAGTACGCCGAGAAAACACCTCAGTAAGGACTCCGGCCTAAAAAATGGCCCCGTCAAGAAACAATTGAAATATGAAAGCCAACTAAAGGGCAAAGCAAGCATTACGTGGGATAAGCTGATCTCCGTGGCTGAGCAGAGCACCTCGATGGGCTTCGATGAAACATCCATAATGTTGCCAGGGGGGATCTCTAGTACAAGGTGCTCATGAGCGATCTTCGGGTGGGTGAACACGAAGTCATCCACCCTTAAGGCCCACCGTGGAGTGAAAATGGTAACCAACCCAAACACTTCCCCGGATAAAGACTGCCCCGAAAGAGGAGTGGGAGCAATCGGATCCACTCGCTCTTCAGAAGCTGGGGGCCTCGAAGGATTATGCACCCGCTCTTCAGAAGCCGACGGCCTCCGAGGATTACCCACCGGTATTGGCACTACGGTTGTGGCTTTAGCTTTTTTCTTCTGTTGCCCTTGTCCGAAGCCACTAGCTTTCGCGGCCCTCTTCCTTTCACGAGCCATGCGCCTAGCTCTCACAGCCATCTCAATATCTGCACAATGAGCAAAGCATTAATGACTTGGAAAGAAAACTAAAATTTCTGTAAACTAAAAACTAAGGGCTACCATGCTCGAGGCTCAGAGGGAGGCTGGGAGGACATAGGTTGCACCTGTGGAGTTCTTCGTTATCTCCAAGCACCTCGATATCCAAGGGCACGGCCTGCATCGCCTCCAACGTCTCCTGCTCTCGGTGTAGAAGGTGCGACCTCTTGCACTTGCCAACACGCTCCAGACTCCAATTGAAGGGGATGCCGAAGCTCTCAGCACTCCAAAGAAAGAAAAAACCTCCCTTTCGCCTCTTTATGGAAGATGGCTTCTCCTTCAGTACCCTATTTCGCCGCCTCGAGCTAACGATAACCCACCCAGAATGACCAAGCCGGGATAATTGGAAGTGGGCCTTAAATATATTAAGGTTCATCACCCCTCCGATCTCATGGCACACAGCGATGAATGCCAGGATCAGCCGAACCGAGTTGGGTACCAGCTGACTCAGCGCGATACCGAAATATCTGAGCACCGAGCAGAGGAACTGGTGAAGAGGGAGCCTAAGCCCAACCTTAAGTTGATCTTCGTTAACACACAGCTCGTAAGGCACCTTGCTTGAAAGGGTGTCGCAGGCCCTCTCCCCACCCTCCGGAGCCCTCATGTGATACTCTAGGGGGATTCTGTATTTAATCCTCGTCCTCACAAGACTAACCTCCTACACCACACTCGGAATGGAGTTCGCTTCAAACGTCCACTCCTCCCTTTCAGTATTTATAGCGTCATCCCTAATGATCATTAACGCATATCCTTGTAATGACCCATCCCAGGTTGGCCACCCCTAGATGGTGTCATCACATTTTGAATATCCAAGCACAACACATATATGCAACAATAAATATAATACTACCAGAATTTTTTTTTCCTCATCCCTCAACAGGAGAGGTATACAAATCTAATATAAATAAATGCATGAATATTTACAATAAAATTTTTACAAGTCTTTATCTCGATTGTCTGAGGATATTGACACGTACGTGGCTTATAGAAAATGATCTCGTCTGATTCTCAACCCACCAGATTATTTATCTTGTCTGCTACCTGAAATCATTGTACAATGAGGGGTGAGCTTCACAAGCTCAGCGAATTAAATTTACTAAAAGTATTCCAAATTCCATAAATAGTCCTTTAATCTTTAATCAAATTCTTTTTTCTTAAAAAACCTGATAACAACTTTCTACTATCAATACACATGTCATAAGATTCATTCTCTATCAATATCTTCTTCTCAATCATTGGTCCACCTTAAAACCATCAATTATCTCATAATTACCTCATAATAAGATTCACATCAAAAAGTCCTTCATTTAGACGGTTCTTATCATTCTCTGTTTCTTACTTACCATAATTGTCTCTTTTTGTGAGACCAAATCATCTATAAACAATTTCAAAATAACATACCACACATTAGCATTTTAATAATACTATCATCATAACTGTCTCTTTTTATGAGACTTAACCACATCTCAGTCTTTCAATAATCTTATCATCATAGTTGTCTCTTTTTATGAGACTCAACCATATTTCAACATTTCAATAATGTAGCAATAATTAAAACACATCTCAACATTTCAATAATGCAGCAATAATTAAAGCACATCTCAGCATTTCAATAATGCAGCAATAATTAAAACAGATGCAAATGCATGAATGATTATGATGGGAACGTCTTCCCACCTGTTGACAGGTTGTTATTATCTTAGACGGACTGCCCTCCCGGTTCTTTTATTCTCATTAGACCGACTACCTTCTCGGTTCTTTACAGCTTATCCCGGCTGTCACAGAATTCATTTCCAGCATATACCGACTGTCACGGTGTCACTTTTATTTTCCGCATATACCGGCTGTCACGGTGTCACTTTTATTTCCAGCATATACCGACTGTCACGGTTATTTCATTAGACCGGTTGCCTTCCCGGTTCTTCTCTTTCTCATTTAATGCATATGTATATGAGCAATGATATGAAATATGCATATAAACAGCAATATAAAAACAACATATAAATTTAAAACACTTAAATTGTCTATCCTGATTTTTCTCAAATTTATATAACAAAAAGTCTACGAATTTCCTCTCATCCCAAATCATATCAAAATCATTCATCCAGGTTTATCAAGATCCACTAAAATTCGTCTCAAATCACATCAATTCATCCATCAAAACTCATCAATATCCACTAAAATTCATCTCATCCAAAATTCGTATTAACACATTAATATATTTCATCAATAATTTATTTATTGCTTTTATTCTTAAATAAACTTATGATTTCCAAAAATATCATTTCTCACCGAAAAAATATTTCTACATGTTCAAATTTCCTATCATACCCATAAATCAATTTTTCATCCATCACTCAAGCATATTTTAATAATTAAATTTAATATTATCACTAAACAATTGATTTTTATTTAGACTACTTAAAGTAAATCCAACTCACTGTAGCACTTAAAGCTACTCGTGGACCACCTCTTTGCCTTTCATGTTCTTCTCTGAAATTTCTCCCGGTTGCTGACCACCAACACTTGACATAATATTTGAATTTAATTTCTTATTATTTCTTCATTTCTTCATAAACAACACAGTTTGAATATTCCCACTTTAACTTTCTGGAACTTTCATAAATACTAAAATTTTAAAATAACATTACCTTATTACTTTCTGCTATTCTGATAACTTATAAAATATTTCCGAAAATACTTTCAAAATTTTGTTCCTTCCACCTTTCTTTGAACTCCCAAGTGTTTTAAGAAAACAGATAAATTATTTGGAACTAAAGGAAATTTCTTCGTGTAACTACACTTATTACACATATTTATAGGGGAGCTTGGGCTGAAGATCGGCAGCCTCCCCCCCCCCCCCCCCCCCCTCTCTCCCAAGTTCTCCATGATATGGAGATATCATAATTGCAAAAACATAATGATTAAAAAAAACATAATCATTAGTTTTCTCTCCACTTCCACACTAGGCAACAAAATACAAAAACACTATAATTGCCTTTTGAAATTATTCCCTCGGTGGCAGCAGGTGTGCTGCCACGATTTACTGTTCACCTTTTGACTTTTTGACTTTTTTTTTTTTGTTTTTCAACCTTTGTCTCCTAAAATCTCCATTCAGTCATTCTGAGATTTTAACTCTTTGTCATATTTATTAAAAATACATATTTAGTCTTACTTTTATAATATGGTTATTACAGTCCTCCTCTCCGGATGACTCTCCACCCTCACTCTCCTCTCCACCTCCTTTGTAAGGAACGAGGGCAAGACCCCCGCCCTTGGGGGTCGTCTTCCGAGAGGAGACTTCACTACTGAAGGAAACACCTACTGCTTCCCCTAACTCCCTTCATCGAGCCCCACTAGTGTCACTACCACTGGACATCCTACACACCTAGAAAAGCTTTTGAAGAAGACTCCTAAGAAGGCCGAGCGCTCTCAAACTATCTCCTGCTGAACTTATGCTCTCAAGAACTCTCAAAAAAATGCAAGTGGGGATTGAAGTGAGGAGGAACTCTCTTATATAAAGATAGTGGCAGCATAAACGAGGAGCATTAACTCAACACAATAGATGAAAGGACGCACCCCCTACTGTCCCCCATGCGTTGTTTCCAAACACCGAGGTGCCAGCTATCGTTAAAACATGCCCTTTGTTATGCCCAATGCGCCACCATTCAATAACAACCACCATCACTTATCGCACCTGAAAGAGTAGAACCTATGGGCTTGAGGTGAAAAGAGGCCCAAAGCAAAGAACAAGTCCAAGTGCGCCCATGAACACAATTTCTTGAAGTCGCCATGTTCTCCAAAGTCCGAGCATTTGAGCTGCGTTGCAAACGCTTGGCCATGTTCTCCAAAGTCCGAGCGTTTGAGCTGCATTGCAAACGCTCGGCCATGTTCTCCAAAGTCCAAGCGTTTGAGCTACGTTGCAAACACTCGGCCATATTCTCCAAAGTCCGAGCGTTGAGCTGCGTTGCAAACGCTCGGCCATGTTCTCCAAAGTCCCAGTGTTTGAGCTGCGTTGCAAACGTTCGGCCATGTTCTCCAAAGTCCGAGCGTTTGAGCTGCGTTGCAAATGCTCGGTGTTGTGAGTTTTAAATTACTCGCAAGCGCACAAGTCATTTGCAATATAGCGTTGTGCAAGTTCGAGGTCGAATCCACAGGGAATTGCGTTGTGAAAGTATATTTTCAATCTAAACTAACTCTATCTTAACCTAGTTCCGAATTTCAGATGATAATTTGCAAAAGAAATTAAAATTAAACTAAATTGATTTTTTAAAAACTAATAATTAAAACACTAAGGTTTCCAAATCCACCCCACCGAAGTTAAGCATATATGTTCTAAAAATATAGCCTATCAAAACATTCCATGAATCCAACTATAAGACAAAAAACAAAGAATATCCCAACTAAACCAAAAGCATCCAATGTATCCGCTCTTAACAAATCACAAAAGAAATCTAATTTAATCGAAAAGCATTCAATGCATCCATCAGATGAAACACAAGGAATATCCAATAGACAATTTAAACTCAATCAATTATAAGATTAACTCAAATAATTGATAGAACATTTATACTAAAAATTGTCAGATTTGTACAAGCAAATCTGAACTACTACGCCAAACAACGGCGGGGCTTCATCTTCAACCTTAGTTGAAGAGTCTAGCCACTCATAACTATCAAACTACAATTCATAATAAAAGTGCTAAACATTTAAACTAAAACAACTAAATGTAAAGAAATAAATAAATAACTTTACATGAGAGAAATTCCACTCGCTGACGGGCGGCGCTTCCCCTCATGGTGACAAAGCCTTCGAGATCCACCAGAATGCTAGCGGACGTCCACCGGTAAACACCAAAGTGGCTCAGGAATTGTACCTTGAATTATGAAGTCAAGTGGTGTTTATATAGGGGGAGACCCGGAGCAAAATGAGTTGCAAAATCGATATGGGATACTGCAGATTCCAGTTTTTGCTCTTTGACCTTTGTCTACTAAAACTACCATAACTTTCTCTAGAAAAATTATTTTATTGATCCGTAAAATTCCCCAGAAAATAGACATCCGGATATTTCCAAGCATATATGGCTCATCTTCTGGTTCTTCTCGAATCAATACAGTCAAATCCTCAAAAATGGCAGATCTGTCACGCTGAAATCATGCACAGCTTGACCTTTGTCTACTAAAACTGCCATAACTTTCTCTAGAAAAATCATTTTATTGATCCGTAAAATTCCCCAGAAAATAGACATCCGGATCTTTCCAAGCATATATGGCTCATTTTCTAGTTCTTCCTAAATCAATACAGTTTAATCCTTAAAAATGGCTGATCTGCACGAGCAATTCTGGCAATTTAGTGAAATTTCTTTCCAAGCTTGTAAACCTGTAAAACAACGAAAACAACTCAAAGTAACAAATTCCTAAGCTAACAAATGTAAATTAAAAGGCCAAAATATGCAATATTTGGCACTCATCACTCGGCCATGTTCTCCAGAGTCCGAGCGTTTGAGCTGCATTGCAAACACTCGACCATGTTCTCAAGAGTCCGAGCATTTAAGCTGCGTTGCAAACGCTAGGCCATATTCTCTAGAATCCGAGCGTTTGAGTTGCGTTGCAAACGCTCAGCCATGTTCTCCAAAGTCCGAGCATTTGAGCTGCATTGCAAACGCTCGGCCATGCTCTCCAAAGTCCGAGCGTTTGAGTTGCGTTGCAAACGCTCGGCCATATTCTCCAAAGTTCGAGTGTTTGAGCTGCGTTGCAAACGCTCAGCCATGTTCTCCAAAGTCCGAGCATTTGAGCTGCGTTGTAAACACTTCGCCAAATTTCGCCAAAGTCTGAGCATTTGTCAAACACTCTACCAAGACTTCCCTTAGTCTAAGCATTTGAAACTTCCATCAGATTTCGCCAAAATCAACATTGTTTCATTGAAACAAGTATAAAAAGCAAGGATATCATAAGACGAAGATTGAAAGAAAGATATTTTATTAATTTGAAGAATTACAACTAACGACCACGAAGTACAAAGAAAATAGGGCCCTAACGGCCTCGAAGTACTAAGGGGAAAACCAAAACACCAAGCTCAGGCAGCCCAGTACACGGCTTTTAGGTAGTCCAGCACGTAAGCTGCCTCACCCTCTTAGTCTTCCTCGGGCTCCCTACTGAGCCTGAAAAGCTCCTAGCACAAGGGACCTCCTCAACCGCTCCTACTCGAAATCTGGAAGAGGTCCTTGCCCCCGCTCGGAATCTGAAAGAGGTCCTGAACCCCGCTTGGAATCAGGAAGAAGTCCATGTTCGTTGAGCCACAATCCCCCTCCAGAATAGGCTCTTCTTCCCTCTTGGCTTCCATAAATTCCTTAATGAACTACTGACTCTCTTCCCTCTCCAGGACCAATGCCATCAAAATTTTCTAAGCCAGTGACCCCTCAGTTAGAAAATAAGGCCAAACCCCTCTCTAATTCTTAAGAAACTAAACTCGTTTCTACTTAAAACAAAAGGTGTCAGAAGCCCCTTTTTATAAGAAGAGAAAACACGTTCAACGAGGGGATTTAATGCAAAAAAAGGAAAAAAAGAAGACTTTACGGTTTCAAAGCCACTCAAGCTTCTCCAGACAACTTTTTGTTTCCCGAGAATGACGAACCGGCTCCCAAGGACATCCATCCAAACACAAGCCTGACTCACACGTGCATCTTCAGCTCCATTAAAAGCTCGTGCCACATAATACTTTCTTAAGTACATGAATGTACTCAAGGAAGTGGGGGGCCTGTGATGTAGCCCAAAATACTTCGGCCCAGTAAATACTTCAACCCAATAAACACTCCGGCCCAATGGGAGCTCCGACCCAGTAAACACTCCAACCTAGTAAACACTCCGGCCCAGTGAACTTTCCAGCTCGAGAAACTCTCCGATCCAATGATGAACAGTCCAGAAAACCTATCTACGCAGCCACTCTACGCCACCTTACACGCACAGCTACTCTACGTTACCCTACAGCACGCCGTTCTGTAGCCACTCTACGACATGCTGCACTACTACCCGCCGTCCTCCGGGTACATAATCATTGCCTCCCCACACAGACGGCTATAAATAAGACGAGTTATGGAATTCACATTTCATTCAGACTCATTTTCTTACACTTGATTTACTTAAAGCCCTCGGCTTCTCCCCTTTAAGCCATCGCGCTAACTTAAGCTTCGGAGCGCCCTCGGAGGTCTCCCCCTCCCCTCCTTCCGAGGGCCTTTTAGCTCATTCCTGTTGCCTGTGCAAAGCCCATGCCACGTGAGCACTCAGGCCACGCCAGCACCCAGGCCACATCAGCACCAACCGTTTTTTGTATCAACAATACCACTTTTCAAGAAAGCCTTCAACACCAGAGTATGGATTAACCCAATTGAGGATTTTTGAAAAGGTTAATTAAAATATAAACCATGTGATTTCACTTTAATTATAATCCACTTCATTAATATCAAGAATATCACGAAGTTACATTTCGCTTTAAAATTGTATTGTATAATTCATTCAACTCAATCAGTCATATAGATTTATATATTTTTTCTCATCAAAGTGGAAGAGTACAATTAGATTTAAATAGGTAAGAAATTTCCTAAATTTAAACTTATCAATCTTTGTTTTTTTATATTAATTTAATGAATTTAATTACAAATTAATTAATTGTTTGTGAAAACATTTATTCATATAGATTAATGATTTTTTTCCTTCTATAAATAACTTGCTTATGTAGAGCAAAATTATATCTTAATTATTTGAGAAAACTAAAAAAATTAATTTAGTTGATTTAATTATATATTAATTTATTTTTTTAATAAAAAAGTTATTTATATAAAGTAATGAATTTTTTATCAAACAATTACTTATAGAGAATCTTAAATTTAAGAAGAAAATATAATATAATTATTAAGTACACGTATTATTTCGATACAAAGTATTATTCTTTTAAAACTTCGATAATTTGATTTGATATATGTTCGATTTTTTTATATTCCAGTAATACTGAATGATTGATTTTTTTTATAATTTAAATAAATGTTATGTCTTTTTTTTAACATTTTGGTATATTAAATTATCAAACTATATTTTGATAATATCGAAATACAGAAAATTTGTGAAAAATATTTAAGAAGAATGTCACTTTTTCTACCTTTTTAACTTAGCACCACATGTGGCTCAACAATACAAAATTTTACCCCAATCAATTGTTCACTTTTTTCCTGTTCTATTTGATTGACTGAAAATATGGTCAATCAGGGAAAAAAAGGCAAAACACTAAATACTAGAGCTATAGCACTACAGAGGAGAGCACATCCATTAATTAACATCTAGTGTTCAGGTAAATTAGTCACCAATGGCCAAATATTCTATACAAGTGGAGTTCATTCCAGTACTCTTCTGCTTTCTCTTCATAATTACGAGTGTTGCAGCCCCAGGTGTATGCAAGGAGACGAGGTGCAAGAGGCATGGACCAGCCATCCGGTTCCCCTTCTGGCTGAAGGGCAAGCAAACAGAAGACTGTGGTTATCCTGGCCACTTCAATCTTTTTTGTAATGAAAAGAAGCAAACGGTACTGGAGTTGCCTCATTCTGTGAAGTTGTTTGTGAAGCGTATAGATTACATAAGGCAGCAGATTCACTTGTATGATCCCGATGCTTGCCTCCCAAGGCTGCTTTGAAACCTCGACTTATCTACAACTCCTTTCCGCGTTGAAGCTCAGGACAGCTTCACGTGGTTCAATTGTTCGTCCGATCATGTCTCATCTGATTTTGAAAGAATCAATTGGGTCCCTTGCTTAAGCATCCCTGGTTACAGAGTTCAGGCCCTGTTTTCTGCTCGTTATCCATTAGGACTACCCCTAATATCTTGCAGCAAGATTTATAACATATCATCAATTCCTGATGAAAATCATATATGAAGGAAAGAATGATATTTATTTGCATTGGGACAACCCAATATGCAGTGAATGTGAATCAAAAGGCAAGGGATGTCAATTGAAGATTAATAGCACATATCAAACCGAATGTTTTGACATCCCCAAACAACATGAAGGTACGTTTACAATACTGCTATTTATCCCTAGGCTCTTAAGGAATTATTATTAGAACCTTAGGTGAAAGAATTCACTTGTACAAGATTTAATAGAGAATCTTAGACAAAATTTCTGTCTTACTGTAATTTAAAAAAGCATGGCAGTCTAACAATTTGTCATCTTTAACAGGCTCAAGTACAAAGCTAATTGTCGCAGGTAACGTTGTATATTTGCTTTTGCTTCTTTACTTGATGGGAAAAGAAGATGATTGATATATTGACTAGGAATATTCTTCTATTTGCAGGCTCAATTATAGGTTCATTTCTTCTAGCTCTGTTTATGGTTGGACTTTTCTTTGTCTATCGAACAAAAAAGAACAAATAAGAGACTCTAGTCAAGATCAAGAAATTTTTGGAGGATTACAAAGCTCTAAAGCCTACACGATACTCTTATGCTGATATTAAAAGGATAACAAATCAGTTCAAGCACAAACTGGGCAAAGGGGGTTTTGGAACTGTGTTCAAAGGAAGGCTTTCAAATGATGTTCTAGTTGCGGTTAAAGTCCTTGATGATATCAAAGGAAATGGGGAAGATTTCATTAATGAAATGGGATCAATGGGTAGGATCCACCATGTCAACATTGCTCGCTTGGTTGGATATTGTGCTGATGGATATAATCGAGCTCTTGTTTATGAGTACCTTCCAAACGAGTCACTAGAGAAGTTTATATTTTCAAGCAATAATGGAGGAAACCGTTCCCTTAGTTGGGAGAAGCTTCATGATATCGCTTTAGGAATAGCCAAGGGAATTGAATACCTTCACCAAGGGTGTGATCTTCAAATCCTCCATTTTGATATCAAGCCTCATAATATCTTGCTAGACAACAACTTCAATCCTAAAATATCGGATTTTGGTCTAGCCAAGTTGTGTCCTAAGGAAAAAAGTGCAGTTCTATGACTGCAGCCAGAGTGACTATGGGCTATATTGCACCTGAAGTGCTGTCAAGGAACTTTGGTAATGTGTCGTATAAATCGGATGTTTACAGTTATGGAATGTTGTTACTTTTACGTCTGCCTTCTAAAATTATGAATAATTGGAAACAATCTGTGCACCAATATATATATATATATATATACACACACGTGACACACAAAAAGATGAGTAACAATATAATTTCTGATATGGTCACTCTGTTTCAGAGCTGACCCCTAAACAAAGTTCCATATGCTTACTGATCTAACTTTTCCTTGAATTGATTTCCTTTATACACAGAGCCATAGCCTCCTTCACCTAATTTGTTCTTGAAACCGGTAGTCATCTTCTTTATATCTGTGTAAGAGTACTTTACTGGCATGAGGTTGTTGTGACATCGCATGAATTCTTCAATGGTGTCATACATGGAGAAATGCCTCCTTCGCCATGTAAAGATTAAAAAGGCAATGACACATGGTGTCCCACATAAAACTGCTGCTAAACGGTAAAGCATCGTGTAGGAAAATCGCAGAAGTAATTGTGAGAGAAAGTAAATCATTTTGAAATTGAATCATTTGTGTTCTTAATTATTCTTAGTAGTTCAGTGCAGAATTTATTTCTGTTTTTCTTCTTTTGTGTTGTCGTCTTCTAAATTTTCTTTGACATACAAACATTGTTAAATTGAGAGATTCTAACATCAGCTAGTTCTAACTTCTAAGTTAAGTTTCTCCTTCTGTGTTTAGGCCCAAATTGATCAAAACTAATTTTTGCAGTAAGTAAAGACACTAGTTTAGCCTCCAAAAAGCATTAGCCTAATTTAGTAAGCGGAGAAAGAGACCTTCACCTATGACCACGTAGAGTAAATCTGCATCAACTAAGATTAAAAAGTTGACAGTGTACAGAATCTTTAAATATATGATCAGATGGAAAAAGAAAAAGAAACCCTCACCTATGATCACATACGAGCATTGCATAAAATAGAATGAGTACATTGAAAATAATCTAAATTATTACAATCGATCCAAATCCAATCAAATTGTTTGGATGCAGAGCAAGTAGTTTGCATATAACTGGTCAAACTAAGATAATCCAATTAATTTTTTTGGTTGTTAATGAGATGCAATATATTCAGTTTAGCTAGTCGCTCTATCTAGTAGCTTATTACATACTTCAGAGAGAGCGATCTTAATCGTTTACATCAACAATAATGCCTCTGAATGATGGAAGTTTTACAGACTCAATAAAGAGATGGATCTCAATTCTTCGTCAAAATTAATGTTGCATGATGGAAGTTTCTTCGGACTCAGTTAACCAGTTTCACAGTTTGGGTAGAGAGGGGTGGAGGAGCAATTATCCTAGTGAATATCAGGATCAACAAGTCTAATTGTGAAGTTATCATAATTGATTGCCTCCACATAGTATTTTCCTGATTTGAAGTATAGCACAGTGAGGCTGTTCTCACAAGCTAGTTCATACTTTCGCTTGCCACAGTTTTTGGGATCTCGTTTCAATCGAAAAGGATAGCTTATGTTATGGATATTGCCACAAGAAGAAGGATCACAGTTATTATTAAAATCACTAGCATTGCAAGTACTACTGGGGACTAGTAGCACAAAAAAGAAACGCTGTGTGACCAGTAAACGCAAGCCAATGATCTCTAGACGTGGAAATGAGTGAGAGACCTTCTACAATTGAATGTAAGTAATTTTAGCATAATCTTGAGCAAGTTACGTGGTCTTGAGAGCACCATCACCACTAATATTGACTAATGGAGATATACGTATCTTCTTGGCATATCTGGGTAAGTGTATAAGTCATCTTCATCCTCAATTATACTTCAATTAATACATTCTTTGAATTTTCTCACTTGTGGTGTACTAGTGATTAATTACATCTCATAGACAACTACAGGAAGGGAGAACTTAATAGGAGGACCAGTACGAACTGAAGTATTCTTTCATCTCTTTTCTAAAGTAGGAGGCGGTTTTGATACTGAACCATACGATTTACTTGTGTAAAAGATAAGACAAGATAACACATTGACGCGCAACCTTCTCAATTTCAGAATTAACTGATAACTACAGATTAAACCATAGTTAACGTCTTAGTGGTGTAGTTTCATGGAAGGGACAATCTGAAATGACTTTCAAATAAGCCGTCTAAGAAATTTAAAAGGCCAAAAGAAAAACCAAATAAAAAAAAATTTCAATGAAAATTCAATGTTTTTGATCCTGTTGTTTCTATGTGAGTGGGTCATCATGCCAACTAGTCATGCTGAAAATTGCAATCCTAACTAACTTCAAGTGAAACGAAAACAATCAATAATTTTGCTTGACTAACTTTTAAGGTATATAATTTTGCCTTTGACTTTTCAAACATGATTCAATTTGCAACCATAGAATAGTGAAATTTAGAAATATAGAAACATTCTACAATCTTAACTTGTACGCAGTATAATGAAAAATGATTGGATATGTATTATTTGTTCAATTAAATTAATAGTTTTTTGTATTAAATTATTAAAAAATTAATTTATATATATATAAAAATAGAGCTTAAAAATATTTTAATTAATCACTTTTTTAATTAATTAATTAATTTATTTGTAAATTTACCATTAAATGATGTGAAATGTGTTGAAGTTTTTACATACCTCAAATTTGCGGAAAGTCAATGACAATAAAGCATGTAGATATTTTAGAAGTCAGTCAAGCAAAATCACATCTTTAATAAACGTCTCTGTTGATTACATGTATTCATTACAGCATGACCCACTACCACGGAAAAAAAACAAATCACAAACATGGAAGTTTCATGGTTGAAGGCGTCTTAATTTGGCTTCTTCTTTTGGCCATTTTAATTTCTTCGAAGAAAGCTCTTTCAGTTAATATCATCCATGAAACGATCAAACAGATGTCAAATTAATCTGATAAGCATTGATATTTTAACTCGTTAATTAGGAATGCATTTTGAGTCTTGTTTAATTTCTATCACATCGGTCATTGTAGTAGTTTGGTATTGGGTCAGATCATCCACTCTCATATTCGGTCCACCAATTGAAGCACATGATATTCGGTTGGTTTAAATTACTTATTAATTTGGTTCAATTATTTCTATTCGTTTTTATCCAATTATTTTCTTTTCTTCTAAAATTTTTTAAAATTATGTATATCACAACCAGCGAACAACAGCAGGTTGATGACAAAGAGTAGTAGCCGAAAGTCCCGAGTCTTTAGTGATAAATATTGTGACAAAGAGTAAACAATCAATTATTTCTTCAAGTTATAAGTATTTTCACCCCTTAAAATTTTAGAATCGAATTTTCAAATCAATTAATTCTCATAGATAAAGAGGATTACTATCATAAATAAACATATTTATATATATTGATAGAATAT
This sequence comes from Bretschneidera sinensis, assembly GCA_023935145.1. NCBI lineage: Eukaryota > Viridiplantae > Streptophyta > Magnoliopsida > Brassicales > Akaniaceae > Bretschneidera > Bretschneidera sinensis. The sequence goes on from CM043700.1 coordinate 144,021,665, forward strand.
AGATAGATTAAATTATTGTTGTTACTAAAAAAATGTTAATAAAAGCTTTAATTTATCTAACTATAATATTGGTTATATTAGGTGCCACAAAAAAAGGTTCAAACTTAAAGTAGTCTTCAGGTAATCACTCAACATCTAATAGACATGTCTTACTTCAACAATTAGTAATGCAAAATAGTTTTTTTAATTATATTATTAAACATAATATTAAACTATAGTTAAGTTCTTTTAAAACCACTTGTTTACTATGATATTTCTTTTTCTTGAGAAAATCCATGTTAGTTAGTTTTAATTGTTAAATGTGCTTAATTTGTCCTCTAATTTTTCTTGTGATAGAACTTTCAAAGTGAAATAGTATATTTTTTCTCATCAAAGTGGAAAAGTATGATTTGATTTAAATAGGTAAGAAATTTCCTAAATTTAAGCTTGTCAATCTTTATTATTTTTAATTAATTTAATGAATTTAATTACAAATTAATTAATTGTTTGTGAAAACATTTATTCATATAGATTAATGATTTTTTCCTTCTATAAATAACTTGCTTATATAGAGCAAAATTATATCTTAATTATTTGAGATAACTAAAAATATTAATTTTGTTGATTTAATTATATATTAATTTATTTTTATAAAAAAAACTTAGTTATATAGAGTAATGAATTTTTTATCAAACAATTACTTATAAAGAATCTTAATTTAAAAAGAAAAGAAAATATAATTATTAAGTACATGTATTATTTCTATTTAATGTTATACATTTTACTTGCATATATATAATTATCTTCTTGGCATATCTGCGTAAGCGCATAAGTCATCTTCATCCCCAATTACACTCCAATTGATACACTCTTTGAATTTTCTCAGCTGTGGGGTACTAGTGATTAATTGCATCCTATGGAAAACTACAGCATGGGAAAAGACTTAATAGGAGGACCAGTATGAAATGAAGTCTTCTTTCGTCTCTTTTCTGAAGTATGAGGCAGTTTTGATACTGAACCATACGATTTGCAAAAGATAAGACAAGATAACACATTGACGCGCAACCTTCTCAATTTCAAAATTGACTAATGACTATTGATTAAACCGTAGTTACCGTCTTAGTGGCGTAGTTTCATGGAATGGACAACCTGAAATGGCTTTCAAATAAGACATCTAAGAAATTTAAAAGGCCAAAAGAAAAGCCAAATGAAGAAGACTTCAATGAAAATTCCATGTTTTTTATCGTGTAGTTTCTATGTTAGTGGGTCGTGATGCCAACTAGTCATGGTGAAATTTAAAAATATGGGAACATTCTACAATCTTAACGTGTAGACAGTATAGTGGAAAATGACTAGATATGTATCTGTAGATTAATTTGCTGCTATGTAATCAATGGAAACCAGATTACATAGCAGCAAATTAATTCGTGCGAAGGTACTGAAGTTTTGTATATGAAAAATGTAAGGGTATGTTTGGATAACAGTTTTCTGTTTTCAGTTTTCGAAAACTGTTTTCAAAAATAAAAACTGAAAACAATTTTTTGATGTTTTCTGAAGAAAACATATTTGGATAACTGTAACTCGAAAACTGTTTTCAAAACATAAAACAATGAAATGTTGTTTGGATAATCTTATATTGAAAGTTATTTTGATATACCTTGTAATTATTTTTAATTTTGAGTTTAAATTTAAAATATATATTAATTTTATTTCTCATATTTACTAAATATTTAAAAATAATTAATATTATTTTATTTTCAAAATTTTAATATTTTAATATTTTTTATATTCCATGGAGGAATAACGAAACAGATAAGTGAACACTAATTTTAGGATTATTTTTCAAAAATTATGTTAGAAAACACTAATTTGGAGTTTTTTAAAAAAAAAGTTTTTCAAAACTGATTTTTTAAAAACTGTTTAAAAAATTGCTCTTGAAAATTATTTGTCAAACATAAAAAAAGTTTTTGAATACTGTTTTTCAGTTTTCGAAAATAATTGTCAAAAACTGTTTCTAAACATCATCTAAGCTTTTGAAGTTAGTGAGGGTGGAATTGGTGGGGTAATAATTTGTAGTATATGTACTGTATACAACATCTTTCAGTATAACCAAATTCAATGTTTCAGCCCTCCAAGTCAGATAATTTTATTGTTAAAGGCCTTGCTTGTTAGAAACTTGCACATAATTTTCATATGCGTCTTAGCATTTTAAAATCAATCAAGTAACCTCCTAAACATTGGGCCAATATCAAATAGGGCCTTCCATTAGAAGTTTCATCTACGCTAACGGTAAGTTTAAACGATCAAAATGCCTTCATTTTTTTTAATTTTCAAAACAACAAAACTTGCTCATCGCAGTTGCGGAATGGATTAACAATCAAACGATGTACGGGTATTTAGGTTTGTTTTTCTTTTTCCATTTTTCTATAAGCAGATTTTTATATTTGTTAATTTTTTCTGAATTTGTGTGACAAATATCTAGATTACATGCTTATCAAATATGTGTGTGCACGCACGCATAAACCTATTCAAAATCGAGTAAGAAATAAAGTTTAAAAATCCAAAATAACCTATTAAAACTTCAAATATATTCAAAGTTGGATAAGATTGTAAAAAAAATTCAACTTAAATAATTTATTTTTTTGCATTTACTTGAACTATCACCTTTTGGCATTTGAAATTAAAAAAATTTCAATACATTTACAAATTATAAAAGCAACAAAGATAAATAAAGAACGACAACAATAACGATATCAAAATACTACACCATTGATTTTTACTTTCTTGGATCAAAATTCTCTACACTCAAATCTTCATCCCAAAAAATATGTTAAACAAAATATCTTCATTTTTTCATCCAATGAAGTAGAATACTACTAAATGATTTGGATACATGAAGATAAAATTTTGTGGTCAATTAATATTATAAAATAGGTTCTTTTAAAATATTAGTATAAAATAACTAAAAGACAATTTTTACTCAATAAACACTCAAAGAATAATTTTTAATATTTGCAAAGAAATGATAGATTAACAGTTTTATTAGAAATAATCAAAGAGAATGTTATAAAATATCTATTTTTTGATAAATTCTAACACTATTCATTAACCTTAACAAGGAAAAAAAATGGATTAGGGTGGGGGGAGGAATGAGCGTGGCAGTAGAATAAGGAAAAATAAGAGTGTGAACGGTAATAGAATTTTGTTTGTTTTGGTCTTTGGAAAAAAAGAGTTGGTCAAAGTCTCCATTGATTGCTTTAAGGAATTATAATCAATTAATACCATTTTATCATAAATTACAAAAAATTACTTTTTACCGAATAATGATATTGATTATCATTTTATAATATTGATTTATTATCTAATAAAATAAATTACCATCAAGTTACAATTTTTTTTAATCTTCAAGACATCTTTGTTAGAACTTTCTTTGAAATCTTTTTTCAAGTGGCTTATTTAATTTCTTCAAAGACTTTATGAAAACTCTTTCATATGTTGTCTTCCATAAAACTACACCGATGATCATATATAAGTAAATTTCTAAGTCAATGTCTTGATGTGCATAGCTTAGTCCAAGGGATGAATAGGATTTAAAATAGTACTCACAGGGGAGAAAATTCAAAGGGAGTATCAATGCAGTGTAATGGGGTATGAAGATGACATTTGTGGTTACGCGATTATGGCAAGAAGATATTTGTATCTCCATTAGCCCATATTGATGGTTGATGGTGATGGTCTCAAGACCACATAACTTGCTCATGGTTATGCCAAAATTACTGATTGAAACTCTGCAATTAGTTCTCTCAGGACCAAAAAGCTTTTCTAGTAATCAATTGTAGAAGCTCTCTCATTTTCTTCATGTTTAGAGATCATAGGCTTGTCTTTTCTGGTTACACAGCCTTTATCTTTCTTCTACTAGTCTCCAATAGTGCTTGCAATGCTAGTGATAATAATCACTGTGCTCCTTCTTGTGGCAATATCCATAACATAAGCTACCCTTTTCGATTGAAAAGAGATCCCAAAAACTGTGGCAAGCGAGAGTATGAACTAGCTTGTGAGAACAACCTCACTGTGTTATACTTGAAATCAGGAAAATACTATGTGGAGGCAATCAATTATGATAACTTCACAATTAGACTTGTGGATGCTGGTATTCATAAGGGTAATTGCTCCTCCACCCCTTTCTATACTTTAACCAAAGCTAACTTCGGTAGTTTCCCTCTTGATCCATATAAGTGGTATAAAGCAAAGTGGACACAGGGGGAGTACTTCCCTGAACTATCAAAGAGTACGCTTGTTTTCTTGAAATGTCCGAATTCAGTGAATTCTCCTTCCTATGTGGATACTGCTTCATGCCTGAACAGAACATACTCTTCCAATTCGACTTTATCTCATCCGATTATGCATTCTTATGTTTTGGTTGGCCCAATTTACCCATCAGAGATAGAGGTTTCGTGCAGAGTAGAGCATATGGTTATGTTATCATCACCAATAAAGAAGGATCGCAAGAATATTTCATATATGGACATCTACAAGGACCTACTTTATGGGGTTGAACTTTCATGGTTTTCTGTTTACTGCAGAAATTGCTTTGGAAGGTCCTGCTACCTGGATGACACAAACAAGTCACAGTGCTCATATCCAGGTATGTATGGATAAGTGAAACATTTCTTCTTATAAATCATCATTTACATTCATACAACTCGATCAGTTCTTTTTTCGTTGTATGCTCCCCAATGATTTTTTTTTATGATTTATTTTCAATTATTTTTCAACCAATAATATTTTACTATGATTTCCATCTTTCGGATTGAATCATAAGTCAAGTTTCTTTAGATAATTTTCTCATGAACTCTGGGAACTATTTCTGTAGATTGTTACGAGTTAATCACCACAAGTATCTATAAACGGGTTTTTTATATTGGATCACGATCCTATTCATTTAAAATTTGAAATGGAATCAAGTTTACGGTGAAATTGAATGACATTTTAGCAAAGAGAGAATATTTAAATTCAAATTTGTGAAAATGACATTCAATCTCATATTAGCATTCAAAAGGAGGAGAGGTTTTTTATCATATATGTGCAAGAAGTCACCTATTATTTGAGCTTTTTTATTTTTTTATTTAAATTCTTTTTTGGATGAAATATTATACTCATATGTGACCAATCTTTTCTATTTTCCATCTGATAGTATATTCAAAGATTTTGTACACTGACTTAAATTATAATTCCTGTATGTGTATCAATAATTAAGGGGCTTATAATTATGTAACACTGGTAGCCTTGTTCCCCAGCAACATTCTTTCTGATCTACCTCATGAAAGGGTATGGATGCTTTGTTTATGAGTTTTTTTTTTTTTTTTTATCTGTAAATGTTAATATATTGATCAATTATATACAAAATACTCTAAGCATTCCCAGGGGATATACCATGAAGGCATTTACAAAATTACAGTTACAAAAATAGCCTTAGCTCAGGAAAGCTAGCATAAACTATTCTATACACATGAATTTTGATTTTCTTGGCTATACTATTAGGATGGATTGAGGTTCCATCAAACTGTTTTGCATTCCTTGCCATTCAAATGAGATGCATTGTGCTGGCCAAGGCAGCTCTTTTAGCTTTGGCTGGAGGCCTTTTAGCTTTGACTGGAGGCCCTTTACCTTTTGCTTCTTTGTGGATCCATTTTACAGCACTTCTTATGGTATTCATTCCTCTTCTGCACCCTAACCAGCCCTTGATGATTGCCCAAATGGCTTTACTGATCCGGCATGAGAAGAAATAGGTGATCAGTTGATTCATCACACTCTTTGCACAATGGGCATATTATGTCCACTCCAGAAACTTGCAACTTATCTTTGGTGAGCAACTTACCCTTGATAGCCAGCCATAATATGAATGAATGTTTGGGGGTGCAACTGTTGTTCTAGACTATAGGTGCACAATGGACTTTGTCTCCTCTAGGCCTTATATATTATATACCTTCTTGATGCTGATTTGGTTTAGCACTTCCTACTCTAGCATCTTAGCTTAAGCCTGCTTGATGGACTCTTCAGAAGATATCAGACCATTTTTTATTTCAAGGATTTTCTTCCATAGGGTAGAATCTTCATGTTTAGGACTTGCAGTCCAAATAAATCTCCCTTGAAGGTAGTAATAGTGGACCCATCTGACTCACAAAGAATCCTTCTTATGATGGATGTTCCATAAGGCTCTTGAGAGGAGGGCTATGTTCCAGCTTTTAAGATCAATTAATCCTAAGCTCCCTTTCGATTTGGGCTTATTGACTTCTTTCCAGGCCACCAGAGCCTTTCTAGAGCTAGTGTTTCTGCCACTCCATAAGAAGGCTCTGCACAATCTAGTTATTTTATCTACAATATTTGCTGGGATAGGAAATATGGTCAGCCAAAAACATTCAACTCCTTGAAGTACATATTTAATCAACTCATTTCTGCCTGCATATTACAGAGTGCTTCCAACCCAAGCATTTCTGAGTTTGTTTCCCGTGAAAGTGTAACTAACCATACACTATTTGCTTTGCATCAGAATATTGTACACCTTTTCCAAAGATTAGATTGACAGGAAAAAAGTTTAGAACATTTTCAATATATGGACTTCTTTATGATCTATTTGATTCATATAGGAAATTCTATGACCTGTTTTTTTTAATTTCTTCTCATTTCATTTAATTTTTTGTTGAATGAAATTAAGGGAAACGATTTGATCTTAACTTTGATCCTATATTCGAAGATTCAGTGTGTTGACTTTTACTTTTACTCTTTTTGTTGGTGCAGGGTTGACTTGGCTATGGAAGATCATAGGTGGTATCCATCTTCTTAAATTATCATGCGATTTGATCATATGTTTATCTTTAAAGTAAATTTTAATAAAATATCGTGCAGTTTGATCGTTTTAAACTTAAATTTTTGTGTTTTTTTTTTCCTAACACTCAATACCATGTTTAATTAATCCTTAAGACAGTCCAATGCCGTTAAAATTTCTTGTCTTTCCGTTATTCATCACGTGACAAGCTGAACATTTTCCGTTAGAGATCCATTTTTCCTTCCTCTATTTTCTTGCTCGCCAAATGGCCAGAATCTTTGATCTCTTGTTGTACAATAAATTTTGATTTGGGCATTGTTGTAAAATATTTGCAAACATAATATTTTCTTGCAGATATCTTGAACCGATTAGGTATCGAAGGCTCCAGAAGCCCATTTTTAACTTGGAAAATATAATTCATTCATTATTTTTTCTTTTGAGAAACATAATTCATTCTTTAAATAACTGGGATCCTTTCTTGAACTATGATGCATGAAGATAATGCTAAATGTGGAAAAAAATACAAGAGTGGTGGCAATTTCATGAAAAAACAGAACACACGCATCAGATTGTTTGATAGCCATGTAGCACTCTCACAAATATTTTAGTAATCCTCCTAAACAGCATTATATAGTTAGGCCATAAACGGACCCTTTATTTTTATTTTTTTTTTGGTAAAACCACTTTTTTATTCACTTTGTTTGATTTTTTATATTATTATTATTATTATTTCTTTAATTATTATTATTACCATCTTTGGTCTGTGTGTTGATTTTTACTTTTATTTTTTTTATTGGTGCAGGTTTTCCATCGTATTTTCTCATTAGTAAGTATCTATCTTCTTAAATTATCGCGCGATTTAATCATATGTTTATTTTAAAATAAATTTTAATAAAATATCACATAATTTGACCGTTTAAAACTTAAATTTTTGTGTTTTTTTTGTAACACTCAATACCCTGTTTAATTCATCCTTAAGGCAGTCCAATACCGTTAAAATTTCTTGTCTTTCCGTTAAGTTCATCACGTGACAAGCTGAACATTTTCCGTTAGAGATCCATTTTCCCTTCCTCTATTTTCTTGCTCGCCAAACGGCCAGAATCTTTGATCTCTTGTTGTACAATAAGTTTTGATTTGGGCATTTTTGTTCTCTTTACGTATCCCAGTCCGACGAGGAAACCGAGTCCGGGTAGTACAGCAACGACAGATATCTTTCTATGCCCATGAGACGGGTCGGGTCTTTATCTTTCAGATTGGAGTCACTCAATTTCGAATGTTCTTCCTCTTCCTTTTCGCCTTTGTATGCTTTGTATATAACCTCTGGTGGAGCTCTCACGTTCCATTCAACGAAATTATTTTCGAAATCAGGGTTTGGGTCAAAACCCATTTTGGTTTCGGGCTCGGTTTCGATTTTGCATTCTACCCATTTGGACTCTTCAAGTGAAAAACCGGCTGTCATCTCAGCTTCAGTGCTTTTGCTTTCCCTGGTTTGCCCCTTTCAGCTGTTTTCTTTGCTTTGTTTCCTACGCTTTCGATTTCGAATCTTTGGATTGCACCAAGACGGAGGAGAGAGAGTAGAAGATTTCCGGTGATGATGAGAACTGGAGAGAAAATTATTCTAATTAAAATATGCGGGAAATAGAGGAGAATCAGAAAGTACAGGGTGATAATGCAATAGAACAGAGGATCTGAGGGGAGAGATGATAGATGTGAAATTGCTTTGAAAGAAACGTCCATATTTTCGATGCAAAGGAAAGGGAGTTCAATTCCCATAGAATTTCATTTCCCCAATTGGAAATATGACTTGTAGAAAAATCAATGGAATCAGTAATATTTGCAAATGGAGTGTTGGATTTTTCTGGCCGTTTGGCAGGAAGAAAAAATGGATCTCTAACGGTGGAAAATGGTCATCATGTGCTTGTGATGAACTTAGCGGAAGACAAATAACTTTAACGCCGTGGGACTACAGTTGTAACGGCGAATTACACAGAGTACTATGAGTGCTTAAAAAAATCAAGGGGGAGTTCAAACGATCAAACCATATAATATATTATTAAAGTTTATTTTTTTATTTCTTTGATGCCATGGGCCATCACCAAAAAAATGTTAAATTAAACTGTTTTTAAGATCATTGGGTCTCATGTGAGACGTGGGTTATAAAAATAGTAGTGGCTAACACCAAAGGCTTTTTTTTTCAATTAGTTTTTTTACATCGTGTTATACTGTTGTTTTTCTTAATTCTTTTGCTTTGACATCAAAACAAGATATTTTTCATTTAATCTTATATATAGATTGATTTTGTATACTGAATTAACTTTTATTCTAAATTAATGCAAAATCAGAGTTGTATGAGCATGAAGTTGGGGTTGCCATACAGGCCCAACACTTAGCCCAGCTGAAAATGTTTACTTTCTTTCTTATATATTGTCTTTGTTTATCTTGCAGTTTTTAGTGCGGCTGCACTCATTGTACTAGGTAAGAAAAAGAATCTTTCCTTCACTTTTGAAGAATGTAACAATGTTTAATTGGATAAAAGAATATCAAGAAGATATGTTTCTTAGAGAAAAAAGAAACTGGGATGAATTACTAGGATTTAAGAACATATGTAGTTTAAACCATGTTTTGCATAAAGTAAAATGCTGAAAACCAATTTATGAGCTGATGCTTTTCTCTCACAACAATTTCTGTAATTTTCCTACACAGGACTATACCATGGAGTAGCAGTGTTTTTTGGGACGCCATGTGTAATAGCTTTTCTAATCTATAAATGGAGAAGGAGGCATTTCTCCATGTATGACACCATTGAAGAATTCCTTGAATGTCACAACAACCTCATGCCAGTAAGGTACTCTTACTCAGATATAAAGAAGATGACTAACGGTTTCAAGGACAAGTTGGGTGAAGGAGGCTTTGGCACTGTATATAAAGGAAAGCTTCGTAGCGGCTATCTTGCAGCAGTAAAGATACTGGGCAAGTCAAAGGCTAATGGGCAAGACTTCATCAATGAAGTTGCAACAATTGGAAGGATTCACCATGTTAATGTGGTGCAACTTATTGGTTTCTGTGTCGAGGGATCAAAGCGTGCTCTTGTTTATGCTTTCATGCCTAATGGCTCTCTTGATAAGTACATTTTTTCTCGAGAAGGATATATTTCCTTGAGTTGGGAAAAAATGCTTGAGATTTCTCTTGGAGTGACCCGTGGTATTGAATATCTACATCGCGGTTGTGAGATGCAGATCCTGCATTTCGACATCAAGCCCCACAACATTCTTCTTGATGAGAATTTCATTCCAAAGATTTCTGATTTCGGGCTTGCTAAATTGTATCCAACAGATGGTAGCATTGTGTCTCTTACTGCAGCAAGAGGAACCATAGGATACATCGCCCCAGAACTCTTCTACAAAAACATTGGAGGTGTTTCATACAAAGCTGATGTGTACAGTTTCGGGATGTTGCTAATGGAAATGGCAGGCAAGAGGAAGAATCTAAACGCATTGGCAGATCATTCAAGCCAAATCTACTTCCCCTTTTGGGTTTATGACCAAGTTGTTGGCGGACAGGATGTAGAAATCGGAGATGCCACAGAGGAGGAAAAGAAAATAGCAAAGAAGATGATAATAGTGGCATTATGGTGCATACAGATGAAGCCTTGCAATCGTCCATCGATGAACAAAGTGATCGAGATGCTTGAAGGAGAAGTAGAAAGCCTAGAATTGCCTCCCAAGCCTGTCCTATATCCAGAAGAAGCACACGTGAAGAAGGATGGAGACTCTGCAAACCAAACAGGGTCATCAAATACATCGAATGATTTTGCAGAAACAATCAGTTTGATTGTTGATGCAGGGGAAACCTAATAAAAGTACTGCTCTTTTGCTGATCCACGTCCACCTGTTAGAAATCTATAATATAATTAGCTTATCTTCTTTGAAATTAATAAAATGCCACTAAATTTGTTCGCGAAAAATGTCTACTGAGTGATTGCTTTTGACTCTAAAAAGTTACTTTTAATCAAATTTAATTTGTTAACTTTCCACTACAACTAAGAACATAATTAGCTTGAACAAATACTCTCTTTTGGAAGTAGAGAAATTATTTTGGTAGAGAAGATGAAAAGCTGAAGAAGAAAAGCTAAATATAAAGATTAGTTTATTCTTTTAATTGTTTATTCTTTCCCTTGGTTGTTTCTACACACATTTAAGAAGTGTTTTTCACTCATTTTTTTAGCGTTTAGTTTAGTCTCCATAAGCAGCTAGTGCGTATCATCACAAGCTTGTAGTGGTGAGAGAAAAGAGAATTCTAAACAAAGAAAAATATAAAGAGATGAAATGAGAGTTGGTCATTATGACTCTTTAACACAAATGTTATTAAATATCCCCATGAAGAACAATGGAAGCTAATTAAGCTGGGATAACTGTTTGCCTTTTTCTTGTGGCAATATCTTCTGTTCATTGATAAGAAAAATAAAAAACGTGAGCGGTGATTGGATTGATGATAAAATAGAATTCAGGGTCGCGAACAGTGATTCGATTGACGATAAAGAAAGAGAATTCTTGGTTCAATTCTCCACCTTAACGGCAGAAAAAAGATGATACAGAAAACTGTGGCGATAAAAGGTATGAACTAACTTGTGATAGGAACAACCTGAATGTGTTACACTTGAAATCAGGAAAATTCTATGTGCAGGCAATGAATTATGATAACCTCACAATTAGAATTGTTGATACTGGTGTTTAGAAAAGGTAACTGCTCCTCCATCCCTCGTTATTCTTTAGGCCCTTATAACTTCCATGGAGAAAATAAATATCAGATATGGTTACGAGAACGAACAACTTACAAGATTTCCAAAGAGCCTGCTTTTCGTGAGCTGTGCTACTACCGCAACAAAAAATTCTCCTCTCTATATTAATGCTTCACATTCTTTTTCCGATACAAAAAGGCATTACTATGTGAAGATTGGCAGCTTAAATGCTTCAGATTTAGGGGACTCATGTTGTATAGAGCTGATAGTTATGTCATCCTTGCTAGGAAAGTGTTGAATTTAAGAGAGGAAGTGAGACAATACAAAGAGGAGAATTGTATTGAATGGTGTGATTTACTTATAAGGGAACTATCATATTTATACAAGCCAATAGGAGAGGCAGAGCTATACACAACCAATGTGGGACTAAACTAACTAAGCCCATATAATACATTAATATCCCCCCTCAAACTCAAGGTTGTAAGTGGGAGGTGAACTTGAGTTTGGAAACCATAGAGTGAAAGCGTCTGGGTGGATGAGCCTTAGTGAAAATGTCAGTTGTCTAATCGGCTAAGCTGAAGGATTGTAGACGAACCGTATTCTGGAGAATGTGATGACGGATGAAGTGGCAATCAGTCTCGATGTGTTTTGTACATTCATAGAAGACATGATTTTGAGCGATCTGAATAGCACTCATGTTGTCACACTGTAGGATAGTGGCAGCAGGAGAATAGATGCCCATGTCAAGGAGTAGCCATCGAAGCCAGAGAAGTTCTTGAGTTGCATCAGCCATGGCACAATATTCAGCTTTAGTACTGTAGCGAGCAACCATAGTTTGTTCTTACTATGCCAGGAAATGAGAGAATTTCCCTAAAAGAAACAGTAACCAGTGGTTGAACGTCTTTCGGTGAGGTCTCCAGCCCTATCAGCATCATAATAGGCTTGTAAGACGGGAGTAGACTGAGCTAAAAAATGAAGCCCATGAAATAAAGCACCCTTGACATACCAAAGAATGTGAAAAACAGCCAAGTGATTGGTGGTCCGATGAGCAGACAAGAACTGACTAATCTGATGAACGGCATAGGCAATGTCAGGGCGAGTGACAGTAAGATATACAAGACTTCCAACCAGTTAGCGGTATAAAGTGGCATCCTAAAGAGGTGAACCATCGAGTGGGGTAAGTCTGACATTCAGCTCGAGAGGAGTAATGGCAGTGGTTGAGTTAGTGATCCCAGCCTTGGAAAGGAGATCCAAGGCATATTTGACCTGAGAGAGAAAAAATCCATCAGAACTAGATGAGACTTTGAGGCCGAGAAAATAGGTGAGCACGCCAAGATCTTTCATCTCGAATTGGCCACTGAGAAACTTTTTGAGTTCAGAAATACCATGTAGATCATCTCCAGTAATAACCATATCATCCACGTACAGTAAAAGAAAGATAATACCGTTTGTAGTATGGCAGATAAACAGAGTCGAATCATAAGCACTTAGTGTGAACCCAAACTGACGAACGGTAGTGTTGAATTTGGCAAACCAGGCACATGAAGCTTGTTTCAAACCATATAGGACATGGTGAAGGCGACAAACTTTGTTTTGAGGGGCATCCAAGCCGGAAGAGGTATGCATATAGACTTCCTCAAGAAGATCCCCATTGGGAAATGCATTTTTGACATCAATTTGAAACAGAGTCCATCTTCGAATAGCGGCGACAGCAAGGAGTGTACGGACAGATGTGAGCCTCGCCACTAGAGCAAATGTCTCTTCATAGTCAATGCCATATTCCTGAGCAAATCCCTTGGCAACAAATCTGGCTTTATCGTTCAACAGAGCTATCAGAAAGCATCTTGATCTTAAACACCTATTTGCACCCAATAGGAGTTTTTCCAGGGGGCAGATTAATAATATCTCAGGTATGAGTTTTAACTAGGGCCTGAAGTTCTTCATCCATTGTTTTCTGCCAAAAAGGATTAGTATTAGCCTCCATATAGGATTGAGGCTCATGCAAATGAAGTATAGTGGAAAAACAATGATAATCAGTAAGATGAGAAGGGTGATAAGTTACCCTGGTAGATCTGTGGGGGTGATCTGGAGGATGGCTCTCAGAGGGAATCGGTGCAGACTCATTAGACATAAGAATATCCTCGGGCATGACCGATTGAATCGGAGAGGTGAGACCAACTGATGGTTCTAGAGCTAGAGCTAGGTCTGGAAAGGTAGGATCAGCTGGTGGTTCTGGAACGGAAGGGGTGATATCAGTTGGTGATTCTGAGGTGGACTTAACAGTACCTGCAGCTGGATTCTTAGGAAATAACTTAATAGATGAATCAATAAAGAATCTGGAATTAGTGATGGTTGACATGTCAAATGACCGTAAGGAAGAGAACATTTGATATTCCCAAAAAATGACATGACGAGAGATACAAAGAGTTTTAGAAATAGGATCCCAGCACCGATACCCCTTATGTTTAATACCATATCCAATGAAACAACACAGATGAGCCCTTGGTTGCAATTTGTTGTGTTCATGTGGTTTGAGAAAAACAAAGCAAGCGCAACCAAAGACTCAGAGGTCAGAGTAATCAAGAGGTTTACCGAAAAGGTGCTCGAATGGAAACTATTCTGGATTGTAGCAGAAGGGACACAATTGATTGTGTACACTGCGGTTAAGGCAGCATCACCCCAAAAATGTTCAGGACATGATGATGGAATTAGTAGAGCACGAACGGTGTTAAGAATATGTCGATGTTTGCGTTCGGCTAGTTCATTTTGTTCAGAGGTTCCGGGGCACGAGCGGTGGGGGAGCGTGCCATTTTTGTGAAGTAGGTTTAGAAAAGCACGGTCTTTATATTCTAATGCATTATCTGAATGAAAAATTTTAATATTCCGAGATAATTGAGTTTGAACCATAGAAGAAAAATCAAAATATATTTGAAAGAGTTCAGATATGCTTTTCATAAGAAACAACCAAGTATAATGAGAATAATCATTCACAAATATAACAAAATAGTGAGCATCACCCATTAATGCATGAGGAGAAGGCCCTCAAATGTCAGAATGTACTAAATCAAAAGGTGCAAGGGAAACAGACTGACTCTCATTAAAAGGCAAAGCTGATTGTTTTGCAAGTTGAAAATGTGTTGGAAATCACCTTGACAAGATGTCCAGGTGGTGATCTTCCAAACACCCAAGTCTTGAATGACTTGTAGAAAGAAAAACAGCAATCGAATACAAGAACAGAAAATGAAAGAAATGAAAGAAGACAAGCAATTATTATCGAGGTTCGGTAATGTGCCTACGTCCCCGTGAGTTCCTCCGAACTCTCTGCACTATCTCAATGGTTCTTACAAAGTTACAGCAATCCTCTTTAAGAATCCAAGTTCTTGAAGAAACAAGAAGAGAAGGAAGAAGATGAGAACTTCAACAATATTCTCTAATCTAATCTAGACTCTCTCTATCTTATTACAACCAGCCTCACTACAAGAGTCCCTCATATGTTTGTGTCTTTGCACCCTTACACAATTCTCTCTTGTGTTACAATGATCTCACAATGTCACAACCTGTGTGGTTCTCTCACACACCTTTTTTTACACTTTGAAATGAGGCTAGGAAACCCTTTTTATAGCCTCTTAATTCTTTGACAATCTTATGAATCATTCTTGACCCTTTGATCTTGTTCTCCCTTAAATCTTAGCCCTTAATCATCTCCAAGTGATGTTGTGCGTTTTGGCCTTGTGTGCGCAAGCATTGGAGAGCCTTGAAGCCTGCTGTGTGTGTGTGTAGCAGCTTGCTGTACGCTGCGGTGCTGGTGCAGCGCGGCGCGGCGTGGGTGAGGGCTTGGTGCACTAGCTTTTGTGAGGCGCGGCGCTGGGCAGGGTGCGCTGCGCCCTGACCTGATGCTGATGCCTCCAGTTACTGTGCGCACACCTCTTGCTTGTGTGCTAAAACTTGCACAACAGTGTGCCTGACTTTCCCATGCTCAAAACTTAAGCACATACATGTGTGCAACCTTTTAACTTACTGAACTTTCATACTCCACCTTTGGTTTGGATTTTAACCATTCTTGAACCATGTTTGGACTTGTTCAAACCTTGACCATGTTTGAACCATGTTTAAACCTTAGACAAAAAACCAACAATCTCTACCTTTGTCTAAGCTTTTAAACCCGAACCATTTGTGCAGAGACCTTCGGGTTCCAAACTCATCTTGAGTCATCAATCAACCGACTCCAATCTTAAGAAGTCCAAGGCAATGATTGGACCTTCTTAGAGGTAGAACCTTGGTGCCTAAATCTGCAGGACTTTTCTCTGTGGTATTCTTGTCAACATGAACGCATCCTTTCGTACCATTTTTCAGAATGTAATGATACCAAACGTTCATATGCTTTATCCTCTCATGGAACACCGAATTCCTCCACAAGTGCCCCGCACTTTGGTTATCCAAAGATACCACCACCTGCTCTTTTAGGACCTCCCACTCATCCAACAACCCTTTGCACCTCATAACCTCCTTTATGGCTTCAGTAGCCGCTATGCATTCTGTCCTGGTTGTTATGAGTGCTACCACTGGCTGCCACTGAGCCTCCATGTACCTCAGCAACCGCTTCATCCCAAGCCAACACTCTTTTTCGAGATTACTCACACATTTTCTGAAAACATCCATTGCCCAAGAAACACTTAACCTGTTTCTCTTCCTTTCCCGGATGATTCTCCTCATCCCAAGGATCTTTTGTGCAAGGCTGAGATCCTTCCTCTCGAACTTCTCACTGAGTTGAGATGTAAACCTTTTCATCCTCTTCCTGCTATTCCAAACTAACAGCCCATCAATGACATAAGTTAAGATACTCACCATCTTCTCCACCTTGTGTCCAGGTGAGAAAGTTTCTGTGAAACCTATGTCTCCTCTTCTCGTGAACTCATTCGCCACCAGCCTAGCCTTGTTTCGGACTTCATCTCTTGGAGGGCACCCTTCTTTGATCTTGTAAGTACACTTACATTCCACAACTTTCTGATTTCCTAGAATTTTCACCAATTCCCAGAAGTTGTTCTTCCTCAAAGAATCCATTTCTTCCTCCATAGCTAGCTGCCACTTTGACGAATCCTTACACTCCATGGAATTCGTGTAAGTTTCTGGTTCAGTCATCCCTCCTTCTTTCCAAGGAGCTACTACATCCGTAGCATCCGCAAACCCACATCTTGAAGGTGGTCCGACCAGCCTTCTTTCCTGGTCTTTTGTGAGCTAAAAATCCTTCTGACTTGCTGCAGCATCCTCTTCTTATTTAGCCTCTTCTTGAGTTTCTTGAGCTTGGCAATCATCCAAGGGCTCTACCTGGTCCGAACCCTCTTGCCTCCTTTGCTCTACCTGAACAGAATCTTCCTTGATGCTATGCTCCACAGTTTCTGAATTGGTTTGCTCACTAGCCCCTGCAGGGTTAGTTTTCTCCAAGTAGGGAAATAATAATTCATTAAAGACAACATCCCTACTTATTATGAGTTTAAATCTTTCTTTTTCTAAGGACCACAACCTGTACCCCTTAGCCCCTTCCCCATATCCTAAAAACACATATTTTCTAGATCCTGGGCTAAGCTTATCCTCCTTTTGGAGTGCATACGCAGCATACCCAAAAGTCCTAAGGTTGTCCAACTCAGGGGGTTTTCCACTCCACAAATCTTCGGGAGTCTTATGGTATACAATCCTAGAGGGTGATCTATTAATCAAATATGCAGCTGTAGACACCGCTTCCCCCCAAAAACATTTAGGTAATCTAGATTTGTTTAACATGCACCTAACCTTTTCCCTAACGGTCTTATTCATCCACTCAGCAACTTCACTTTGCTGAGGGGTTTCCACAACCGTCCTATGTCTTAGAATGCCATTTAACCTACAGAATTGATCAAGTTCTTGGTTAAAAATTTCTAACCCGTTATTGGTTCTTATCCCCTTAACTACTCTACCCATTTGAGTCTCAACCAGCCCTTTCTACACCACTAATTTATTCAAGGCATCCGATTTATTCTTAACCAAATAAACCCACACTCTTCTTGAATAATCATCAATTAAAGATAGAAAGTAAATGTTACCTCCCTGTGTTGGTGTCCTCGCTGGTCCCCAAAAGTCTGCATGAATGTAGTCAAGAATGCCCTTAGATTTGTGCACTCCGGTGTTAAAGCTGACCCGATGTTGCTTCCCAAGAACATAGCTCTCACAGAAATCCAGTTTTTCTACTTTGTCACCACCAAGTAGACTTTCCTTGCTAAGCACTTGCAGGCCCTTTTCGCACGTGTGTCCTAAGCGAGTGTGCCAAAGGGCTGCCTTGTCCAGCTCAGCCATCAAGCTTGCTGCTTGATCATTGGTTTTTGTTTCTCCGATCAACTCATAGAGTCCATCGTTTCTTGCTACCTTGATCACTACCAAAGATCCCTTCGCCACCTTGATCTTTCCTCCCTCTATCTTGCATGTATAGCCCATGGAATCCAGCTGCCCCAATGAGATCAAGTTCCTCTTCAAATCTGGAACATACCTCACATTTTCCAGCAGCCTTGTGACTCCATCAAACATCCTCACCTGGATGTCTCTTATGCCTCTCACTTGGTAAGAAATATCGTTCCCCAAGAAAACCATTTCATCATTGGTTTCCTTGAAATTCTTGAACCAACTCCGGTGAAGTCACATGTGATGAGTGCACCCGGTGTCCAAGATCCATTTCCCGCTGCCTTCTTGCCCCTTGCTCACATCCGAGCACACAACAAGAAATTCACCATCTTGTTGTTCTGTTTTGGCAACCGAAGCCTCTCCATTCTTGGTATGGCTTCCTCCTCTATCTCTTGTCATTTTCTTGCAATCTTTCTTGACATGACTCCTTATGGCAGTAGTAGCAGCTCTTCCCTCTAAATCTCAGTTTGGAATGTATTCTCCCATGGCTTTCTCCTCTATCTCTGTCCCGGTAGTAGCCATGCATGTTGTTGTGCACTCTCTTATGGCTCTCTCCTCTACCTCTGTCCCGGTAGTAGCCATACATGTTGCTGTGCACTCTCCCATGGCTCTCTTCTCTACCTCTGTCCCGGTAGTAGCCATGGTTGCTGCCATACCTAGTTGTTGGCCTTGTTTTAAAGAATAGCTCTTTATCACTTGATGCACTCCTTATCTTGGCATCAAGATCATCTTGCAACTCTTTCTTAGGATCAAATTTAAAAGTAAAGATTCGTTTACGAAGATACCTCTTATTAGGGAAAGTCTTGGCAAGAAACAACTCATTTAGTTTCTTCCATATTGCAGCTGGATCTTCCGAGTCTCCGCACTCTCTCGTGACATTATCCGACATGTGCAAGAAAATGGTGCTGTAAGCCATCTTCTTCATTTCAGTCCGCTGGTCCTCCGTGACACTTGCTGGAAAAGCATCATTTTCTCTAATAGCCAAGTCCACTTTCTGTTGCATTAGAACCGCCTTGATCTTCCACTTCCATAGGGCAAAGCCCCCCTTTCCATCAAACTTCTCCACACAGAAATTTGAAGCCATCTTTGCGAACAAGATCCCAAATTTGTGCACTAACCACAACTGCTTTCTTCAACCCCAAGAACACAGATCGAAGATGGATCTTTAACACCGTTCTTGAATCAACCTTCAAGAACAAGACCGGATCTTGATCTTTACACCGTTCTTGAATCACCCAAGAAGTTTGATCTTTGATTCTTGGAGTCTTGGCTCCATACCTTCTACTTCTTGCTCTGATAACCAGCTGCTTAGCTCTGATACCACTGTTGGAAATCACCTTGACAAGATGCCCAGGTGGTGATCTTCCAAACACCCAAGTCTTGAATGACTTGTAGAAAGAAAAACAGCAATCGAATACAAGAATAGAAAATGAAAGAAATGAAAGAAGACAAGCAATTGTTATCAAGGTTCAGCAATGTGCCTACATCCCCATGAGTTCCTCCGAACTCTCTGCACTATCTCAATGGTTCTTACAAAGTTACAGCAATCCTCTTCAAGAATCCAAGTTCTTGAAGAAACAAGAAGAGAAGGAAGAAGATGAGAACTTCAACAATGTTCTCTAATCTAATCTAGACTCTTTCTATCTTATTACAACCAGCCTCACTACAAGAGTCCCTCATGTGTTTGTGTCTTTGCACCCTTACACAATTCTCTCTTGTGTTACAATGATCTCACAATGTCACAGCTTGTGTGGTTCTCTCACACACTTTTTTTTACACTTTGAAATGAGGCTAGGAAACCCTTTTTATAGCCTCTTAATTCTTGGACAATCTTGTGAATCATTCTTGACCCTTTGATCTTGTTCCCCTTTAAATTTTAGCCCTTAATCATCTCCAAGTGATGCTGTGCATTTTGGCCTTGTGCGCACAAGCATTGGAGAGCCTTGAAGCCTGCTGCGTGTGTGTGTGCAGTAGCTTGATGTGCACTGCGGCGCTGGAGAGGTGAGACGCGGCGCTGGGCGAGGGCTGGTGTGTGCCATGTTGTGCGCTGCGGTGCTGGTGCTGTGCGGCGCGGCGTGGGTGAGGGCCTGGTGCACTGGCTTCTATGAGGCACGGCGCTGGGCAGGGTGCGCTGCGCCCTGACCTGATGCTGATGCCTCCAGTTGTTGTGCGCATACCTCCTGCTTGTGTGCACAAACTTGCACAGCAGTGTGCCTAACCTTCCCACACTCAAAACTTAAGCACACACATGTGTGCAACCTTTTAACTTGCTGAACTTTCATACTCCACCTTTGGTTTGGATTTTAACCATCCTTGAACCATGTTTGGACTTGTTCAAACCTTGACCATGTTTGAACCATGTTTAAACCTTAGACAAAAAACCAACACAATGAAAAGAATCATGCTGAAATGAACCTAACTGACCATTAAAAATAAGAGATCATAGAGGGTTGGATGAAGTGTGACCTAACTGAGAGTGCCACAATTCCATGGGTGTGAGTGCTGGGATGGATGAGGCTAAATGGTTTGGTGATGATGAGGATGGGATTTGGAGGTGAGTGAGCTCAAAGCGGCATCCAACTTTACAGCCGGTTCCAAGGAGTTTTCATGTCTGAGGGTCCTGCACACGACAACCAGTAGAAAAATGCAAACCAAGTCCAAGATCGCAAGAGCAACGGGTGCTGCAAGGACAACATCTGTATGAGATCCTTGTAATGTAGCAAGACGAGTTTCCTCACTGAGTAGATCAGAAAAGACGTCGTTTAGGGGAGGTATTGCACCCTAATGTAGGATTGAAGCTCGTACGGGTTCAAATTCCTCTTTCAAGCCCATCAGGAATTATATAATGCATGTCTTAGTTTGGTACTTTCCATGAACATCAGTGTCTTTTATGCATTCCCAAGTTGGCTCAGTGAGAGCTAACTGGTTCCACATGGTAGTCATGTGAGATAGAAAATTGTTGACAGTTTGTCCAAGTTCTTGGCACATGCTATGAATGATGGAAAGAAGACGATACCAATTTGAGATGTCTACCCTGGTGTAGCAATGTTGGAGAAGATCCTAAGCTTTTTTAGTTGTATAGAGTGTACCAAATTGAAGTTTAATTTCTGGGATAATAGTGGCACGAAATCATGTGAGAATTTGGTGATTTTTATTATCCTAGTCCTCTAAACGGTCAACATATTTGTCATCATCTTCGTCGTCCTTCTTCTTGGGTTCAGTAATATCTCTAGTCACGTAACGCCACAATTTTCGTCCACGGAGGAAACCAGACATTTCTTGAGCACACACAACATAATTAGATTCATCTAGAACAGTAGTAATAACCCGGAGTAAATCCGATTCAGCCATAGAAGCAAAGAGGAAAGTAGAAACCACCAAAAAAAATATACAAGGAAGTATGTTCCGTGAGCCTCAAATCACAAAACGGACACCGGAAGCAAAATCAAAACATTGAAAACCCCCAAGAACCGGCCCAACTTTGTAGAAAGTCGGTCTAAAAATGCCTAAACTGGTCAAGGAGAAGTACCTCTAAGAAACCAATGACGTGGGGCTGACGTGGCAACAACGTGTATGAAACAGGAGCGGCGGTGAAGATGATGTCGATGGAGAATGAGACTCCGACTATAGTGATGACCCGACAGGTATGAAAATGATATACTAGAAGTTTTTCTGATGTGAAAGATCTACTAATAGTGGCAATCACAGAGCATACTCAACTCTTAATATACCGAGAACCACTAAGGCTCTGATACCATGTTGAATTTAAGAGAGGAAGTGAGACAATACAAAGAGGAGAATTGTATTGAATGGTGTGATTTACTTACAAAGGAGTTATCCTATTTATACAGGCCAATAGAAGAGGCAAAGTTATACACAACCAATGTGGGACTAAACTAACTAAGTCCATATAATACATTAACAGAAATGATGACAAAAATATTTCCTATATAGACATCCACAATCAGATCGTATATGGATTTGAGCTGTTGTGATTTGCCGTTTACTATGGAAAGTGCAACGAGTTTTTTAGATATTGTGCCATTAATAGTAAAAACCAAGTTCAATGCATCAGAAACGACCTCAGATGTATGTGAAGTATACAAACCAGAAACTACCCCTCCCCTTTTTCTTTCTTTACCATAGTAACAACTGCAACTTTGTACTGTCAAACTAAACTCAGTTAAACATTAAAATGTTGGTTATTTGATGTTTGTCATTAATGTTTTTTAGTCAACTTCGTTGGTTTTTCTCTTTGGTGTTTTTTTATATGTATTTTACAGATATCTTGAACCGATTAGGTGTCGAAAGTTCCTGAAGCCCATTTTTTATAGGGAAATATAATTTATTAGTTTTTTTTCTTTTGAGAAACATAATTCGTTCATTAAACAACTATCAATGAGAAGAATCTTTTTCATAAACATGGAGAGACCCTTTCTTGAACTATGATGCATGAAGATAATCCTAAATGTGGAAAAAATATAGGAGTGACGGCAATTTCATTAAAAAACAGAACATACGCATCAGATTGTCCGATAGCCATGTAGCACTCTCACAGATATTTTCGTAATCGTCCTGAACAGCATTATATAGTTGGGCCATAAAGGGACACTTCATTTTTTCTTGGTAAAATCACTTCTTTTATTCACTCCAGTTGATTTTTTATATTATTGTTATTATTATTGTTATTATTATTTTACTATTATTATTATTATTAAAAATGTGTAATATTATAATTTTTTTGGATCTAATTGTTTTGGTTAATTTATATTAAAATCAAATGCTAGATTAAACGGACGCTTAATCATTAATGTTTTTTAAGCAACTTCATCAGGTTCGACCTCAAACGTCACAACATTCTTTTTTATGAGAATTTCACTCCAAAGGTTTCGGATTTTGGGCTTTCTAAATTGTATCCAACAGATGATAACATTGTTTCTCTTACAGCAGTAAGAGGAACAATAGGATACATAGCGCCAGAGATGTTCAACAAAAACACTGGAGGGGTTTCATACAAACCTGATGTCTATAGTTTTGGGATGTTGTTAATGGATATGGCAGGGAAAAAGAAGAATCTGAAACAGGACCAGAGGCATTGGTGTTTGGACACTATCCAATTGTATGAGAAGAGACAAATTATTTGCATAGCTTCTGTCCAAATATCTCTCATAGCTCCGGTCTTAGGCAAAAACAGAGTCTCGAAGTGAAATTTGGTGCCAATTTGCAACAATCCACAATCCATTATTTTCACAATCTACTCACAAATATTATTTAGTGGTATCTTCAATTCAGAACTCAGAGAATTTTAGATTTTTCAATTAAAATCAGATCTATTGTCTACTATTAAAACTCCTATCCAGTAATTTATTTGACAAAAGAAAAAAAAGAAGGTAAATATAGATAATTTAAAAAGGAAAAGATAGAAGTACACTGTCTCGTCCGGCTCGCTTGACTCAACCTGTAGCTTTTGCGAGTTTAGACAAAGAAAATTGATCAATGAATCAGGCTTGAAAAAAATTCAAGTTCTATTTATAAACTAGTCAAGTTTGAAAAACTAAAAAACAAGTCTGACCCGTCTCAGCCCACTTAAATGATATTATATTTAATTTATTTAATTACTTATATATTAAAAGTATATATTTTAATTTTCATGTAAGATGTGATGTTAATGTTAAGAGTATCTTATTTAAACATTCTATACTACTAGCCCTACAACACGCGTGATGTGCGTGTTGCATTGACTTTTAAAATATTATTTTTATATATTTTTTTACAAAAAAAAAATAATAGAAGAGAATATGTTTCATTTTGGAACCAATTTATTTACGTTAAATTGATGAAATTTAAATAATTTAAAACACAAAATGTATTTAAGTATGATATAAATATATATGTGTGTGTGCGCGTGTGTGTGCGCGTGTGCGCAAAACAAAGTTTAAAAGTCCAAAATAACCTATTAAAACTTCATACATATTCAAAGTTGGATAAGATTGTAAAAAAAATTCAACTTAAATAATTTTTTTTTTTTTTTTGCATTTACTTGAACTATCACGTTTTGGTCTTTGAAATTTAAAAAATTTCAATACATTTACAAATTACAAAAGCAATAAAGACAAATAAAGAACGACAACAATAGCGATATCAAAATACTACACCATTGATTTTTACTTTCTTGTATTAAAATTCTTCATACTCAAATCTTCATCCCGAAAAAGATGTTAAACAAAATATATTCATTTCTTCATCCAATAAAATAAAATACTACTGAATGATTTGGATACATGAAGATAAAATTTTTTGGTCAATTAATATTATAAAATAGGTTTTTTTAAAATATTAGTATAAAATAACTAAAAGATAATTTTTACTTAATAAACACTCAAAGAATAACTTTTAATATTTGCAAATAAGTGATAGATTAACAGTTTTGTTAGAAATAATCAAAGAGAAAGTTATAAAATATCTTTGAAGTGGCTCACCCTAATAGATCATCTACAAATATTTAATTGAACTATTAATTAATGTGTTTATCTATGTAACGCAACCACAGTTGAGAGATTACTTCTTTTTAATATATATTATAGATTTTTTTCATAGACAAAAATGCAATAACTTAGAGTAGGAAAAAAAATTAATTTTTTCCGCGTAATATTATGTTTTAGGCTAACTTAAAGAAACAAAAAAAAAAATTCAAGTCTAATGAACGAGTCTATTCTTCACTTAACTTATAAGGCTTTGTCTTGAATAAAAATTAAGGTTTAAATTTTCAAGCTGGATCATATCTACTGGACCTATTATTTGTTGTGAGTTTGGCCCGATCTTGATCTTGATTAGTCCCAATAAATTTTTAAAAAAAGTTCGACTATGTTTGGGAGTTCAAAAGAAAAGAATGAAAGAACGAAAGAATGAAAGTAAAAAGAAAGTTAAATTACATAGACTTCTCTTAAGCTAACGCATAATTATAAACATTTCTCTTCTATTTTCTTAAATTTAATTTTATATAATTTCGTGTAATTAAATTCTTTCTTAAAGGTTTTAAAAGTTTTGCATGAGAGACACTTACAAAAACTTCCCTTAAAATTTTATTTTGGTCGTGAGGGCCAAAAGGCCCAAAACATGATGATGAGCCTCTCTCTTCCTTGTCCCGCCAAACTTCCTCCACCTTCTCTCAGACCCTCAAAACCTTCCCGCCAAAATCCTTCACCCTCATCATCACCGTCCATCAAATGCATCACCAACTTTGAGCCCCTCAATGACCATCTGATCCAGAACCTGAATGCGGGCAACCTCCACGGAGCAATCTCCACCCTTGACCTCATGACCAAACAGGGTAGCCACCCAGACCTCATCACCTACTCCCTCCTCCTCAAATCCTGCATCAGGTCACTCGATTTCCAACTCGGAAAACTCGTTCACGCTCACTTGACTCAGTCTGGACTCGATCTCGACTCGATCCTTTACAACATACTCATCACCTTGTACTCAAAATGTGGCGAATTGGCTAAAGCTAATACGATATTTGGGAGTACGGGAATTAAGAGAGATTTTCATGGAGTGCTATGATTTCTTGTTTTGCAAATAATGGAATGGAATTTGAAGCTATTGTCATGTTCCTTGATATGCTTGAAAGTGGGTTTGAGCCAAATGAGTATTGCTTTGCAGCGGTTCTTCGGGCTTGTTCGAAAGAGGGTTATGTTTCGATTGGGAGAATAATTTTTGTGTTTTTGATGAAAAGTCGGTACTTTGAATCTGATGTGTGTGTCGGGTGTGCTCTCATTGATATGTTTGTGAAGAGTAGTGGTGATTTGGAGTCAGCATATAAGGTGTTTGATAAAATGCCTGAGAAGAATGTGGTTTGTTGGACTTTGATGATTACTAGATGTAGTCAGTTGGGATATCCAGGAGATGCTATTGATTTGTTTTTGAATATGGTTTTAAGTGGGTATGTACCAGATAGGTTTACACTAAGTAGCGTTCTTTCAGCTTGTGCAGAGCCGGAGTTGTTGTCATTTGGGCAGCAATTGCATTCTTGGGTTATAAGGTCAGGATTGGCCTTGGATGTTTGTGTTGGATGTAGTTTAGTGGACATGTACGCGAAGTGTGTTGCAGATGGATCTGTGGATGATTCTAGAAAGGTTTTTGATGCCAGATCATAATGTTATGTCTTGGACTGCGATTATTACAGGATGTGTGCAAAGCGGAGGGCTTGATAAGGAAGCTCTTGAACTCTTTTGCAAAATGATTGAGGGTTATATTCCACCAAATCATTTTACTTTTGCCAGTATCCTTAAGGCATGTGGAAATCTTTCTGATCCACACATGGGTGAGCAGGTTTACACCCATGCAGTGAAAAGGGGTCTTGCTTCAGATGATTGTGTAGGAAACTCTCTTATCAGCATGTACTCTTGATCTGATAGGTTGGAAGATGCCCGTAAAACTTTTGAATCTCTATTTGAAAAGAATTTGGTTTCTTACAACACTATAGTTGATGCCTATTCCAAGAATTTGAATTCTAAAGAAGCCTTTGAACTTTTTCGTGAAATTGTGGATAGGGAAATGGGAGTTTGTGCTTTCACATTTGCTAGTCTGTTGAGTGGAGCTTCAAGCATTGGTGCAATCGGTAAGGGTGAGCAAATCCATGCTCAGGTACTAAAATCAGGGTTTGATTCAAACCAACGCATTTGTAATGCTTTGATATCTATGTATTCTAAGTGTGGAGACATAGAAGCTGATTTCCAAGTCTTCAATGAGATGGGAGATCGAAATGTTATATCTTGGACTTCAATGATCACTGGTTTTGCGAAACACGAATATGCTACAAGAGCTATGGAAAGGTTCCACAATATGCTTGAGGTAGGTGTAAAGCCAAATGAGATCACCTATATTACTGTTTTATCAGCTTGCAGCACGTTGGTTTGGTTTCAGAGGGATGGAAACACTTCAAATCAATGTACAAAGAACATGGGATTGTTCCGAGGATGGAACATTACGCATGCACGGTTGATTTACTGGGCCGATCTGGATCCCTTGTGGAAGCAATTGAGTTTATCAACTTGATGCCCTTCAATGCTGATGCTCTGGTGTGGCGTACATTTCTTGGAGCCTGCTGTGTTCATGGTAACAAAGAGCTCGGGAAGCATGCTGCAAAAAAGATTCTTGAACAGGACCCACATGATCCAGCAGCCTACATCTTACTATCAAACTTGTACGCTTCTGTGGGTCAGTGGGATAATGTCACAGAAATCAGGAGAAACATGAAAGAAAGAAATTTGATCAAAGAAGCAGGTTGTAGTTGGATAGAGATTGAAAGTAAGGTGCACAAGTTCCATGTGGGGGATACTTCACACCCACAAGCACGAGAGATATATGAAAAATTGGATCAATTGGCTTTGAAAATAAAGGGATTGGGGTATGTCCCTAATACAGATTTTGTTCTTTATGAATTGGAGGATGATCAGAAAGAGCAATTTTTGTTGCAGCACAGTGAGAAAATTGCTGTTGCATTTGGTCTGTTAAGCACGGTCAAATCAAAACCTATTCAAATATTTAAGAATCTTCGTGTTTGTGGAGATTGTCACACAGCAATCAAATACATTTCAATGGCCCCTGGAAGAGAAATCGTGTTAAGAGATTCATATCGGTTCCATCATATCAAGGATGGGAGATGCTCTTGCAATGATTACTGGTGAATGATGATGATGATGATGCATTTGAAGTGCGTGAGATCTCTTTGATGACTGTGTTCTCTGTAACTAAAAGTTAGTATACTCCATTGGGCAGGTGCTGATTTTTTCTGGTTTGTTCTGTGATGTAGCACTTTCAAAATTCTTCTCACTTCTCGTTGGAACACTCTACTGGCTGGCTTTATGAAGTGGATGTACTCGGTGCAAGAAACTTAAAAGCTTGTGGCTGCCTGATCTTCAGCTGGCAAGTAGATCTGTGTAACTTGTTCTTTGGCATCTCTTACATGTTTTGGTAACTGTACTGTAGTTCTCAATGCTTGCTTCTTTGTAACACTTTGTATACATTCTATTGATTAATAACTTGATATTAATTACCGTTACCTATTCTCAAAGTTCTTCCAATTCTTATTATTCCACTTGGTCAATTTGTTTCATTTCTTTCTTCTGAATGGCAATGCAAGTATTTTTTGTTATCTGGTGATATGGAAGTATTGTACCGCTGTGGTAAGTTGTAGGGAATTAATATTAGCGGCTCTTGCTTGAGGCATGATACTGTGGGTTAGGCTTGTTTTTTGTTTTTTCTCTCTTTTAAGCTCTGCTTTTATCCTTTTCTTTTATTTTTTATTGAGCCTTTACTCTTATCTTGTAAATGCTAGCATCTCAAGTTGAAAAGTTCTTGACTATCTCTTGTTCATAAAAGATACATAGAACAAGGTATTTTCAACCATTAAATTAAATCAAAATTTCTTAATTTCTCTATCATCTCATGCCATACAATAGTTGAACATGCCTTTGTGCTATGTATCTTTCATGGTTCGGTGCTGAACAAGAATTTCTCCTTAAGTTGGGGGCTTGACAACCTTCTGATGCCCCTTGATTATAGAAACATAGACTAAGCATATTTTGGGCATGATAACCATGATGAACTAGCCAATGGAATTTAAGAAACCTACAAGATTGACAGTTGTTCAATTTCGTAATTATTAGCTAATAACGGAAATTTTTTTATAAATCACATCTTTTTTACTAAGATCTGAAAAAATATTGATGTAATCAAAATAACAGAGAATCACTTTAAAATTAAAGATCAAAAGGGAAAGAGAGCAATTCTAAGATACTCTAACCTAATGACATGTTTTGACGCTAACAATATTCAATGGGAAAACTAAAATGACTCCAGCCCTTAGCTTTAGCAAAATGTGAGAAAAACATACTATTATAGAGTAAATGAGTAATATTTATAATTGATTTAGTACCTTAAGACATGACGGTAAGAGACAAAGTTTCCCTATTGCGCACGAAATTCTTGAATAGTAAGCCTTCACTAATACGTATCTAGAATGGTAAATGAAAGCCCGTATCAAATACGTGTACAATGTCAAAACCTTCTATCTTGAAACAATATTGTGCCTCGCATTCCATCTTCTATTTCAATATCTTAGAAAAGTTCCTTAACATGATCACGCAAGATACCATGCCTTGAGACCCTCACGCTTGTCAACCAGAAAGTGATGTGAGTTGTGTCCCCATTCTTCCATCTTTCTTCGAAATATTGAATTCAAATTAACGACGCATTCACATAAATCTACCACACGACTTATCAACTTGATTTAAGTAATTAAAATGGATATATATTTGAAGTTGATAGGTCGAGTCCACAACTTAAGTAATAGGTCTAGCATACCTAAAAACTAAATAATGATATTGCTAAATAGCTCATACCAATCATACATAAGGTATCACTTCTACACGCGATTAATAATCGTAACAAATATAATTGATTACACCTTGATTAAACTACGTGTAAGAGTCATGTGTATTGCGAGTTATGATTGGTCTACTGTTAACGTGGTAAACAGGACTTATGTAAGAATTTCTCCTTGGTATAACACTATGGACGACCAAAATGTGTGCTTTTGAAACTATGGGCAGACATGATTACTTATGATTAAGCAAATTTGTGCAACTAGAAAATCTTATGGTGAAGGATTATCTATCTACACAATTGTGGACGTTTAAATAAAAAATTTGTGAAACTCAAATGATAACGGATATGAATAAAAACACGAACATCAAGTATTTTGCATGACGTTGTGTTATTGACTAAGTCTATTGATGGTTAACTTCAATGATCATTGTTATTCTTTTTTTTATGAATGATGAAAAGTAAGGGTGAGTATGAAACTTGGTTGACCCGTGAATCCAATCCAAACAGATATAATGGGTTGGGTTGGATTGGGTTGGGTTTTTTTAGAGATTGGATTGAGTTAAGTTGAAAATATTTTGAACCCGGTGGGATGGGTTGAGTCATGGGTTCAAAATTTTCAACCCAATCAATTATATAATTATATATTTTTATATTTATTGAATATAAAATAGTATATAAATAATTATAGTATAATTATAAAATATATAATCATAAAATGTTCATCTAATTATTACTAGTATGTAAAATTATATATAGTATATTCTCTAATGTCCAAACAAGTCGTATTTTCTAATTACTATATTTTAGATTCAAATATTTATACTAGAAATAAATACTAATTTTAAGTTATGAAATAGTTTTCATAATTATTTTTAAGCATAACTTCAATCAGAAAAAATTGATGTACAATTAACTTATGCTAATAAAATTTTGATTTCTTGTATCGTTGTAACTATAAAATAAAATAGAAATTAACACTTTAATCTACAAGATTCCAATCGGGATCAATGTATCAGGATAAACTTATATTCCAAAAAGATGTATCATAATGTTGATGGAAGAAATGTTGAATGTATGATAAAGCTCATTAATACCAACTTGCTGGAAGCCTTTTATGCAAACATTATTTAACCAATCAATTTGCCTCTATGTGACCTTTTAAGAGCCTCATGTTGTTTTCAAGTGCATTAAAGTATAGTCCAAAAATTAGATTGATTAGTGAGAAAGCACTAGCATGGCCAACAAATACCGAGTTACTAAAATATATTATTAACAACTGTCCAAAAATCCAGATTTCATTCGTAATTGAACAGTCTTCTAAAATAAGTTAAATTCATGTCAACTAAAGTAGTTCCTAGCGCAACATTCAGATGAAGATTATGGTTTTCAATATAACGATGAATCCATATTTTAACATCAAGGGCTCCAGGTTGTGAGCATGCATATAAGCAATTGACCATGATCACTTCATCAGGTTCTATATTACTCGCTTGCATTTCATGAAACAATGCAAAAGCATCCTTACCAAGTTTTGCTTCAATGTAGCCTCCAATTATGGCATTCCATGGCATAACATCCTTCTTTTGCATGTTATCAAAAAAACTTCTTAGCAATATCCAAAAACTCAAATTTAGCATAGCCTACAACCATTGTAGTTCATAAGACAATTTTTCTCTTTTCCATGTTATCAAATAATATTTGTGGCACACATATTTTACTTGTAATATAAATGAATTCAGTTTTGGATTTAATAGAATATATTTTTGTTATGTAATATGTATGGTTTAATTATTTAGTAAAAAAAATATATCAACCCGGTGACCCAAACCAACCCAAACCGATTAGAATGGGTTGGGTTGGGTTGTATTGAGGTTGGATGGGTTCATGGGTTGGGTTGAGTTGAAACTTTTCCAACCCGGTATAAATGGGTTGGGTTGAAATTTTAGGATAACCCAACTCAAACTGACCCATGCTCACCCCTAATGATAAGGAGTCATTTCATTTGTCCATCACATTTATTTAACGTAACAATTATAATGTCCAAGTAATTATTTTGGAAAGTTCTAGTCCATCTTACCATTAGATGGTATGAGAAGAGAGAGAAAAATATATTTTTTTATCCAATAGTAAAACGGATTTTTGTGCCATGTAATTTTTATAAACCGGACTAAACAAAATTTTCCTCACAATAACCAATAAGGGTAAAAACAAAAAATTTAAATTGTTCACACCACATGACACACTCTCATTTGTTAAGTTCTGATGAAAAAAAATGGAGATGATATTAAGTGCATATAATTGTGAAAAATATTTTTTTTATGTTTTATCTTTGTTTTTCTTAATACTTTCTTTAATTATTTGTATATTCATAATATAATTTAAAAAATAATGTTTCTTTTCTCAATATACCATTGAAAAAGTTGAAAAATAATATTAAAAACTACTTTTTTTAATACTATACTAAAAAAATGATTTTTTTGATTAAAAATATATAAATTATTAAAAAATATTCCTAATATATTTATTTTCTCTATTATATGAAAGCAGCGCCCATCATTTATGAGTGGCGTAAAACATTCAACATTTCTTGTGCTGTTAGTCTGTCAACCAACTCAGCTTCTATGGATGAGTCGGTCACCTTCTTCAATGCTGACTCAATAAAAATCTTGATATTTTTATCATAATGAGATAAAACGTAAATCTCTATATATTGAAGTGTAAATCTTTTAAGATATTAAAATATTTTAAAATTTTAATAAAATAATAATAAATATTTTAAATATTTTTATTAAATTTTTAAAAATATAAATTTTTATTTTTAAGTTATTATAATTTATAAATAGTTAATTAAATAATTTATAATTATAAATAAATCATATAATATAAAATAAGTATTTATAAAATATACTAATATCACAAAAAAAATAATTAATTCAACTGTTAAAACTTACGTTCTTTGATATATTAAAAAAAAACTCCGACAGACTTTACACCTTGCGAAAAAACACACAAAATGTCGGAATGGACATAATGCACGATGTCCTAGCCTGATGTCACGGGTTGCAAGCTGAAGTTGCTAACCGTGCGGCCTTAGGCTAGGAAATGCTTCCTTGGAATGCCTAAGTCAGCCTTCCTCTTGGCTACTCAAGAGAACCGCCCACAAAGCTAGACCCACTCAAAGAAAATAAGCACACAAGAGAGAAGATGAGGCAAAGCTAGAGAGCTTGCTATTGCTTGTATAAGTGAATGAGTGATTTACAAATGAGGGGGAAGCCCCCTTATATAGGGAGAGCTCCTTTACATCCATGGCTATCATCTTGCCATGTGTCACAATCCTATGCAATTCCAAGTGTACTACAAGTGTAGTACAAGGTACTACTCTCTAATGCATGTGCATTACAATGTTGTACAGTACTACCATGTAGTGCATGTGCAATATAAGGCTGTACATTATAATCAAAGGGGCACTAGGAAACCCTCGAACACATGGTTTTACGCGGGTTGTGACATTCTCCCCCACTCAATCTGGCGACGTCCTCGTCGCATTCTCGGCCTGAAACTGGTCGATTCTCGTCTGGAATTGCCACAAGGCCTCAGCTGGTTCCCAACTAGTCTCACTGTCGGGTTGTCCCTTCCATCGTATCAAGTACTCAAGCCTCGGCTTATAGTACTTCCGTCTCAAGACTCGGTCGGCCAGTATGCTCTCAATGTCTCTGTTATAAGAGGCCCTAACTCCTATAGGGGCTCGTTGTGACTCACCTCGATCCAGATCATCTTGGTCTTCATGAAATGGTTTCAACATACTCACATGGAAGACCGGGTGCACTTTGAGCTTGGATGGTAGCTCAAGTTTGTAGGCCACATTGCCTACCCTTCGAAGAACCTTGAAAGGTCCCTCATATCTGCGCACCAATGCCTTATGGATCCTTTTTGTGCGAAGTACCAAATGTAGCTTTACAAGCACATAGTCCCTCACTTGGTACTGCACATCTCGTCTCTTTCGATCAGCCCACTTCTTGGAACACTTGGCTGCTTTGTGTAGGCAAACTCGAGCCAAGTCGGTTTGTTCTTGCCACGCCTTGGCAAATTTATAGGCTGCTGGAGTTGACCCTGTGTATCCCACGGCAATAGACTCGAAGTGTGAGGCTGTTGTCCCATCACAATCTCGAAGGCACTTTGGTTGGTGGCCTCACTCCTTTGCAAATTATAGGAAAATTGAGCCACATCTAGTAATTTTGGCCAATCTCGTTGCGAGGCACTCACGTAGTATCGGAGATATGTCTCCAATAAAGCATTCACCCGTTCAGTCTGTCCATCGGTTTGGGGTTGCATACTAGTGGAGAAGTTTAGATCTGATCCGAGCAATTTGAACAGTTCGGTCCAGAACCGTCCCGTGAATCGTCCATCCCGATCACTAAAAATGGACTGTGGTACACCCCAGTACTTCACCACATACTTGAGAAACAATCGGGCTGCCTCCTCTGCTGGACATTCTTTGCTAGCCGGAATGAAAGTCCCATACTTCGAAAACCGGTCCACCACGACCGTGATGCTCCCAAATCCCTCATTTTTGGGTAGCCCCACAATGAAATCCATGGAGACACTCTCCCATGGACGCTCCGGAATTGGCAATGGTTCCAAGAGACCTCCAAGTGACTTTTGCTCCACTTTGTCTTGTTGAAACACAAGACAAGTCTTCACATAGACCTCAATGTCGTCCCTCAAGTGAGGCCAGTAGAAGCGTTCCTCCACAAGCACTAGGGTGCGGTGCACACCTGGGTGACCAGCCCACTTGGAATCGTGGCACTCTTGCATCACCTCCTTCCGCAATTTCCCATGAAGCGGCACATATAACCGATTCCCCTTGGTATAGAGCAAGCCTCCCTCGAGCCAGAACCTCCGGGTCTTCCCCTTTGTGGCATACTCCATCAAAGACTTGGCGGTTGGATCATGGGACAATCCCTCTTTAATACGATCCACCAAGGAACCTTGTGGTTGGCTAATGGCAGCAAACTCTGCCTTTCGGCTTAGTGCATCCGCAACTGTGTTGGTCTTCCCTGGCTTGTACTCCAACACAAAATCAAACTCAGCAAGGAAATCTTGCCATCTGGCTTGCTTGGGAGAGAGCTTCTTTTGAGTCTGAAAATAGCTTGTGGCCACATTGTCGGTCTTCACCACAAACTTAGACCCCAAAAGATAGTGCCTCCATGTGCGCAAGCAATGGACCACGGCCGTCATCTCCTTCTCTTGAACCGTGTATCGTCGCTCGGTCTCGTTGAGCTTTCGGTTCTCAAAAGCGATCGGATGGCCATCTTGCATCAGGAATCCTCCAATAACAAAGTCGGATGCATCCGTGTGGACCTCATAAGGTTTATTGTGATTTGGTAGGGCAAGGACTGGCTCTTCTGTGATTGCCCGTTTCAGCTGCTCAAAGGCTCCTTGACATACTGAGCTCCATTCCCACACTCTCCCCTTCTTGAGCATATCAGTCAAGGGTGTGGTGATGGTTGAGTAGCCTCTGATGAAACACCGATAATAGTTCACCAACCCAATGAACGATCTCAGCTCGGTAACCTTGGTTGGTGGCTTCCAATCAACGATAGCCTGGATCTTGCCCGCATCCATCCGAATCTTTCCTCCACCTACTATGTGGCCAAGGAATGACACCTCATATTGGGCGAATGAGCACTTCTCTTTCTTCACATAGAGCTCGTTCTCTCTTAGAACTTGGAATACCTGTCTCAAGTGCCTCACATGCTCCTCTAGAGATCGACTATAGATAACAATATCATCAAGGTAAACAACCACAAAGCGATCTAGAAAGGGTTGGAGTACCTTGTTCATTAGAGTGCAGAACGTTGCTGGAGCATTAGTGAGTCCGAAAGGCATCACAAGAAACTCGTAAGAACCATAGCGAGTGACACACGCTGTCTTTGGCTCATCCCCCTCGGCTATCCGGACTTGGTAGTACCCCGATCTCAAATCTAGCTTGGTGAACCATCTGGCATCCCCAAGTTGATCAAATAAGTCTGCAATGAGTGGGATGGGTACTTTTTCTTCACTGTGAGCTTGTTGAGGGCTCTATAATCGATGCACATCCTCATCGATCCATCGTGCTTTCGTTGGAACAAAACCGGTGTACCATAGGGTGCTTTGGAAGGTCGCACGAATCCCGCATCAGCCAACTCCTTTAGTTGTCTCCTCAATTCTTCAAGCTCGGGAGGCGACATTCGGTATGGAGCTCTGGCTGGTGGTTGGGCAATAGACACCAACTCGATCTTATGATCCACCTCTCTCTTAAGTGGGAGCTTCTTGGGTAACTCTGGGGGCATCACATCAACAAATGACTCTAATAGCTCCAGTACCTCAAGAGGAGCCTCTTCCTCGGGCTCTAGGACCTCCTCCAGCTTCAAGGTGGCCAAGTAAGTGACTTCCTCTCTTCTCAGCCCCTTGGCTAGTTGGATTGCCGACAAAACCCGACTAGCTTGGCCAGAGTCTCGTCTTACCGGCACGAGACATTGGCATCGAGAATCAAGGATGCACAAACAATTGGCAAATGGCACTAGCAAGGCATTAATCCGATCAAGGAAATTTAACCTAATTACAAAGTCATAGTCATCAAGGGGGATTACCTCAAGAGTTTCTTTGCCCTTCTAATCTCCGAGTTGTAGCTCCACCCCTTGTGCTACACCCATTATCGGAACTTCTTTGGAATTGACAGTCTTGATCCACCCGTTGCCTTTCTCCACCTTAAGGTGTAATCTCTTTGACATTTCTTCAGATACAAAGAGATCGGAAGCTCCAGTGTCTATGAGAGCACTAACCTTGGTGCCAGCCACCATGACATCAGTAAACATGAGTCCCTTCTGTTTGCCAAACCTTTTGGCTTTGATCGAGCTGAGCATGATAGAACCAAGCTTGAGAGTATCTCTCTCCGTTACTCCCTCTTCCCTGGCAATGGCAGAGATCTTGGTTCGTCTCGGGAAATCTCGCACCCGATGAGGGCCTTCACATAAGAAGCATGCTAATGGCTCCCTCTTTTTATCCCCTTCCCTGGTGGATTTCCACTTGTGGATGGGTGGTTTCCCCGGACCACCCTTCTGATATTTGTCCCTGTCTCCCCCACCTTTGCCCTTGTTCTTGGAGGAGTCGAATCTTTCTGGTTTCTTGAACTCCACCAAAGATTCCGCCACGGACATGGCTCGGGTGAGGTCTTGGACATCCCTTCGTTGTAACTCTTGCTTGGCCCATGGCTTGAGGCCATCCATGAAGGAGAAGAGAGCCTCCTTCTCTCCAAGATCAGAAATTTGAAGCATGAGTTCTGAAAACTCTCGCACATACTTCCGCACTTCCCCACGTTGGGTGAGCCTTCGCAATTTGGCTCGTGCCTCATCTTCCGCATACTCGGGACAAAATTGTTGGCGAAATTCCCTCTGGAATTCTTCCCACGTAGTAATGGCAGCACTCGCACACCTACGTCGCCACCATAATAAAGCAATATCGATAAGGTACATCGAGGCAGTATTTACCTTAGTTATGTCCTCCGTGATGTTCATCCCTCAAAAGTATTGCTCCATGCCCCAAAGAAAGTTGTCCGCATCCTTTGCCGCTCGGATGCCTTTGAACTCCTTTGGCTTTGGCACATCCACCATAGGATTGGGTGCCATAGCAAGCATGCCCCCTCCGATAGTAGCTTTGCAAGCTAAGAGCTCCCTCTTGAGCTCTTCCATCTCTTCCCGCATTGACACCACCATGGCCTCAAGGGTGTCGTTCTTCTGCGTGAGGACATCTACGGCCTCATTGAGGGCACCTTGCATCGCTCCTTGGAGATCCTCCCTCATGGAGTTTAGCTCCCCGATGCTTCCTTCGGTATCCTCGAACATGTCCCGCATTCCCCCCACAGCTAACTCCACCTTAGCCAAGCGAGCAGCCATGCTTGACATTAGGTCCCTTGAGCTGGGCTTCTTGGTTGCCCTCCCTTGAGTCTCGGGACCATCATGAGGTTGATTGCTAGCATCGGACACGGTTGCCATCTTTTCTCGAAAGTTCTCGATGAACTTGGCTCTGATACCACTTGTCACGGGTTGCAAGCTGAAGTTGCTAACCGTGCGGTCTTAGGCTAGGAAATGCTTCCTTGGAATACCTAAGTCAGCCTTCCTCTTGGCTACTCAAGAGAACTGCCCACAAAGCTAAACCCACTCAAAGAAAATAAGCACACAAGAGAGAAGATGAGGCAAAGCTAGAGAGCTTGCTATTGCTTGTATAAGTGAATGAGTGATTTACAAATGAGGGGGAAGCCCCCTTATATAGGGAGAGCTCCCTTACATCCATGGCTATCATCTTGCCATGTGTCACAATCCTATGCAATTCTAAGTGTACTACAAGTGTAGTACAAGTGTAGTACAAGGTACTACTCTCTAATGCATGTGCATTACAATGTTGTACAGTACTACCATGTAGTGCATGTGCAATATAAGGCTGTACATTATAATCAAAGGGGCATTAGGAAACCCTCGAACACATGGTTTTACGCGGGTTGTGACACCTGACACGTGGTTCAGTAACATAGGACACGCGTCCATAAGATCTTGGAAGTCAACATTCTTGGTCAGAGAAACACAACAAAAACACGAGACGCCACGTAATGATCTTTTAAATTTCTAGACCGCCGCGGTGGACCCCTTAGTGAATCACTAACCATAAAATCCACGCTCCACGTCTCGACTGTGGAGTATCACAGCCGTCCACGTCTTCTTTGAAAAATCGAAGTCAGTGTACAAAGTACACCATGTGGCATCCATCAACTCAAACACAAAAAATGAACCGCTGAGATTCAATGCCTTTTGACTTCCTTTAATTTAAATTCACTTTAATGGAGTGATGCTGTTTATTTGTCACTTCAGTTATAATGCAAATGAATTAGAAGATAAACGATTCTCAGCGAATGACATCAGATTCTGACGAACTGAGTTAACTCACCATTATCAGCACCAATAATGCTCGTCGAATAAGATTTCGTGATGATTTGCAAAGCCGCACGTGCGGATCACACAGTTGAGTTTCAGTGATTGGGAAGATGAGAGAGATGGAGGACACAGTGAAAGTGGAGTTAGAATTCGTGGTCAAAGGAAGCCAAAAGTACGACTTCTTCGGAGTATATAACGGACACGGTGGGGCCCGCATAGCGGAGACATGTAGGGAGAGACTGCATAGGGTTTTGGAGGAAGAGACGACGGTGGAGGGAGGGGAAGGAATTAATAAGGGGAGGATTGATTGGGACAAAGTGATGGAGGAGAGATTTGAGAGGACGGATGCGAAAGTGAGTGAGAGTGGGAGAACCGATCGGTCGGTTAAGATGATGGGATCTATGGCGGTGGTGGCGGTCATTGGCAAAGAGGTTGTGGTGGTGGCTAATTGTGGGGACTCCAGGGCTGTGATCTCTCGGGGTGGTGTTGCTGTGCCCTTGTCTATTGAACATAAGGTAATGTACTGGCTAGCTAATTACTTTTATTTTTAAGTCTAAAAAGTATACTGTGAAAATGGAATAGATTCAAATGGAATAGATTCTGAATCGATCTCGATTCTCAACTAGTAAAGTGAGTAATGGAAATATAGATTAGAAAATTAATTAGGGTTAATTGCATTGAAAGCACTTGAAATTTTAGCACATTATACCTTGAATTTTAAGTTTTAATTTGGCCAATTTAATTCCTAAGTTTTCAATTTGTGCATTGGATCTTTTACACAGATACAAGCTTTATGCCGCGGCATTCTAATTTTTTTTAACATAGAGTTTACAGTGAATTAATCGTCAAATAAATGTACTTTTCTTTCAATCAAGGACCAAATTTTTAAAATTTAAGGAATTATGTGTTATATTCAGGTAAAAGAAAATGAAATAGGTGCAATATGCTAAAACTTAGGGACCTTCAATGAAATTTTCCCATATCAATTATTCTGATTTTTTAAGTGAAACCCTTCACATGCAAGTATGATACTTTTGTATACTTTTCTCATCATGGTTGAAATGCTTCAAACATATAAATTCTTTATATATACACGAAATTTTTAAAAATTTCTTGATGAAAATACAAATATGAGCTTGAATGATTAATTTTTTTATCCTTCAAATTTTCAATTGGAAGCATTGGGTACTAAAATTGTCTGCAACTGCATGTGTCCCAAGTTAACTTGGGAATAGGGAGTTAGGTAATTTATCTTAGGTAAATCCAAAGAAAATTTTAAGAATTTCGAACAAATCAAAAAATTTATGGACCACAATTATTTTCAATCACGATGATAGAAAGAAAAAACAATTATTGAAAATGTCAAGGAACTATGCCTTAAAAAAAATCGTTTGCCAAAACAGTTACGAGTGCAAATATCTTTAAATTACAATTATTTGTAAAAGGTTAGGAACTATGCTTTAAAAAAATGTGCTTGCTTTAGCCATAATAATTTTCGTTAAAAAGTGGATTATGGCCTCTAGTTAATTTTCACTATTGTCAAAATCAATCTGTTGACACTCTTTTGACACGGCCTGACAGGCTTGATGAGTTGGAGAGAGTCGAAGTTGCTGGTGGAAGAGTCATAAACTGGAACGGCCACCGTATTCTAGGAGTTCTTGCTACCTTAAGATCTATAGGTAATTAATTAACTAATTAAGCTGCCACTTCTATCGTCTACCATGTTGTCAATATATGGAACAATTAATACTAGAAAGATTTACAATGGCAGTTTTGTGGGTAACGTGACATCTATTAATCGGACAATACTGATCCTTGGAGACCATCTTTTAACTTGAAAATTAGTCAAAGTAATGCTAATTATAAAGATTATTATGGTGTAACAATTCTCTCAATAGTTTCTTGAACTTTTAATGCATGCAGGTGATCAGTACCTTAAACCATTTGTGATCTCCAAACTGGAAGTCACAATCAGTGAGCGGATTGATGCCGATGAGTTCCTCATACTAGCAAGTGATGGCTTGTGGGATGTTATCTCAAATGAAGCAGCATGCCAGGTTGTGAGGAAATGCCTCAAGATCAGGTGTGAGTTTGTGCATGAAAAATGTGCTGCTAAGGCAGCATCTATTCTAGCAAAGCTAGCGATAGCTCGAGGCAGCAAAGACAACATTAGTGTTATAGTAATTGAGCTAAAGAAACAACCTCCCTTCTGTTAGTGTATATGTATAACTTTCTGATTACTCTTTGTACTAGTTGTTTTCGGCATTTCCCCCCTTTTTTGGAAGCCTTTTGGCATTTTGTCTGACATTGAGACTTCATAGTTTTCCTCTTTAAATACAAAAGAGGTTAACTATTGGTGGATTATTGAATTTGGAAACTAATTAAGCTTTTAATTAGTTGATTAAGGTTAACTGAAAGAGCTCATGTCAATCGGCCAATACTTTTAATCAAGTACACGGGCTATGAGTAGATTGGTTACTTCGATAACATTTGATTCATATACCTAATTGCCTTGGTGTGTTTGCCATCAGTGTAAACATGTAGCAATTATTGCCTCTGGGTTTTTAGTTTTAAGGAAAATTAACAAACACGCAAAATGAGCCAAAGAAATCTGAACATTTTGATCTAGTGATTATGATTATTTATTAATTCTTTATATAAGAGATTCGATATTTTCCGTTAATTTATAAGAAAACGAGAGAATATATTACTCTTATGTCATGCAATGATCCAAAAAGTTATTCAAATAAGCTTATGGAATATTTTTTAATGCATGCATGTGATCAGTATCTTATTAATATGGCATGTTATAATTAGTTGAATAAATTAAGTTCGATTTTTGTAAGAATTTTTCACATTGTAAAAAAATCAATTTCTTCTACACTTGTTATCGTTGAACCCTGTTGATGCCAAAAATGTGCGTTGCTGAGCTGGAGGTCGAACTGCGGGGATACCTGCACAGGGAAAGAGAGGGGCTATAGGATCGACGGAGGGGTTGCCTCCGGGGATGCTCCGATGCTTAAGTTAGGGTAAAATCCAGTGTATATAGGGGAAGCTAAAAAGAAAGCTGAAGAATAATCCTCCCTTTTTGAATGCTTACAAAGTCCTTTTTATAGGGTTTCGGAGGCGGTATTGGGCCTAGGGCGGCAGCAGTACGATGCCCCAACTGGGTTGGGTAATGATGCCTAGGCGGCCCATCTAGGTGGTTGGGCGCCGTTAGCTAGGGCTTTTGCCTTGTTGGCTAGATCAGGAGCCCTCCAGATACAAGGGCGGTTGATCACCTGACATCCTCACTTGGTTTCGAAATAATGCCTAAGAGGCCCCGTTGGGTAGCTAGGGGCCGTTCGTTAGGGCTTGACCTTGATGGCTTGATCACGAGCCGTTTACGTGCCTGGAGTAGTCCGCCGACCTGACACCCAACTTGGTTGGGCAATGATGGCTTGGAAGATGGTGGTGATGTGGAGGCCTAGCGAGGGGCGGCGAAGCCCTGAAGGGCGGTTATGACCTGGAGGCTGAGCTGCCCGGTCCTGGATCGTCCACGTGTCTTCTTGTGACCTGCTGTCAGGAGGATCCACCCGTCGTCTTCCTATTGGAGGGGTATTTTTTGGCAGTATCAGAGGCCCCCCACTTCCTTAAATGCAGCGCTGTGGTTAAGAAAGTAACATGACTGGGTTGTCATTTGTTCATCTGTGGAGACATGGTGCCGGGGTCGAAGATGTGGTCTAAGAGAAAAGAGAATAGGTTGAGGACTTGTGGTGCAATCCATCTCTTCGGCTAAGAACACCAGGGGTCCGAGGACAAGTGGAGCAATCAATCTCCTCGAACCTTGAAGAGAATGGGCCGAGGACTTGTGGAGCAATCCATCTCCTCGGCCAAGAACACCGTGGGTCCGAGGACAAGTGGAGCAATCCATCACCTCGGACCTTGAAAAGAATGGGCCGAGGACTTGTAGAGCAATCCATCTCCTCAGCCAAAAACACCATGAGTCTGAGGACAAGTGGAGCAATCCATCTCCTCAGCCAAGAACACCATGGGTCCGAGGACAAGTGGAGCAATCCATCTCCTCGGACCTTGAAGAGAATGGGCCAAGGACTTGTGGAGCAATCTATCTCCTTGGCCAAGAACACCATGGGTCCGAGGACAAGTGGAGCAATCCATCTCCTCGGACCTTGAA
This sequence comes from Bretschneidera sinensis, assembly GCA_023935145.1. Taxonomy (NCBI): domain Eukaryota; kingdom Viridiplantae; phylum Streptophyta; class Magnoliopsida; order Brassicales; family Akaniaceae; genus Bretschneidera; species Bretschneidera sinensis. Next base: position 144,064,168 of record CM043700.1, read on the forward strand.
GAGAATGGGCCGAGGAGTTGTGGAGCAATCCATCTCCTCTGCCAAGAACACCATGGGTCCGAGGACAAGTGGAGCAATCCATCTCCTCGGACCTCGAAGAGAATGGGCCGAGGACTTGTGGAGCAATCCATCTCCTCGGCCAAGAACACCACGGGTCCGAGGATAAGTGGAGTAATCCATCTCCTCATACCTTGAAGAGAGTGCCGTTTCGTCTTCATAATGGCGGCGGGGGCGACACGTGGCTGTTTTAGCGCGAGCAGCGGAGTACAGCAATGATGATTTTCTCTCGAGAACTGAGAAGCCTTTTTAGGGAAAACGGCGGTAGCTTCGGGGAATGAAATGTCTTTTGGGGAAGTGTGAAAGTTTACCTCGGGCCTCTCAAAGGACTCCCCATTTTATGCCCGCATTAATTGTCCTCGTTTGCCGTGTTCCATTTCCTATATAAGGAGATTTGAGTTTCTTCTCCCTTCATTCACTTTCAATCTGAGTTAGCTAGTTTAGAGAGTAATTTCTTGAGAGTCCTCGTCCTCGCCCGCAGTCTTTTCCTTCAGAGCTAGGATCTGTATTGGTGTTAGTGTTTCGTGGTTTTGCTGAGATCGTGAAGAGGGATTGTCTTTCACCAACTGTTGGAAGCTTAGGAGGCGCTTAAGTCCAAACTCTTCGGACTTTGATGAGTTCGTCTGCCCTTCTCTTTACTCATGTCTTTATTTGAAATTTATCGTGACAGGCCTAACGGTAGCAGTACTAATAGGAGTAGCATAAAAAGTACTCGTAGTAGTTGCAGTACCAAGGACGGGGAGACATCCTCATCCTCATCGAAGGGAGAATGCCCTGAAGGGACCAGGCCGTCTCCAGGTCCTTGGGCCTTGGTGCTATATGTCCCCCTGGTGGATTTGTCTGGGTCTAAAGGGAGTCCCTCCTCAGGAGACAGAGAGGTCGGAGTATTAACAGATAGGGATAGGGCTTTGACTGAGATTAGAGAGACCTCGGCTGGGGAGGAGAGAGAGGAGTGGCATTATGATGCAATAAAGGTCCCTAGTCAGATCAAAGGAGAAGACTTAGTGGTGATTCGAAAGACGTACCGTATTCCAGACGAGTACGCTCTCCAGTTGCCTAAAGTAGGGGAGAGGGCTTGTAATGTTCTTTCGGACTGAGCCCTTTACGAGCTTTGCGTCTATGAACATCAGATGCAAGTCGGGCTGCGGTTCCCTCTCTATCCCTTTTTTCGAAGTATCCTCCAATAGTTCGGTATCGCGCTATGTCAGATCGTACCAAATTCGGTGCAGCTGATCATAGTGTTCTTCTACGTTGGCGGGGCAGTGGGTAGACCGTTAACCATTGACGTGTTCAAAGCTAACTTTCTTATTAGTAGGCACGGTGAGACCGGCTGGGTAGTTTTTAGTACTCGGCCGAGAAGAAGGTTGTTGCATAAGACACTTTCATCCATTAAGAGATGGAAGAAGAATTTTTTCTTCATTCAGTCGGACAAGGACTTTGGCCTTCCTCGATCCTGGAGTATGGATCGGACCGGGAAGTGCAAGAAGGTGGGTCTTCGCCCTTATGAACAGGAGACTGTAGATACAATGGTGGGCTCACCTATTGACGTCCAAGTCCTCTATGACAATGAGGCATTGGCTCGGCGAGGTCTCTGCCCCCCCTGCCCTGGGCCTTCCCTTGAGAGTGGTACACTTTTTGTTCGTCACTTTTCCCTTTAGTTATTTGTCTATACTTTACACTTTTTTGACACTTTTTCCGTGTTTATGTTGGCAGAGATGGAGGTCGCTGCTCGTGCGAAGGAGTATGCCAAGAAGGTGGCCCTGGAGAAGCGGAGGGCTTCCCGGGCTGAGAAACAACAGGCGTCTGGGTCAGGAAGCAAGAAGAGGTTGCGGATCCAGCCTCCCGTACCCATAGAGCTAGAGACTCCGCCGACGTCCCAGTCTCAGCCAGAGATCATTTTCGATCCTATCGTTCCTCCACTAGGCTCACCCATGAGCCGGCCTATCCCGGCTCCGGCTCCGAGTCAGGGGACTGCCGCTGAGGCCTCTGTGTTCATACCCGAGTGGGCCTTGAGGTCAGATGACTCCGTTTTTGCGCATCCCCGAATAGCGCGTGAACATCTGACGAATGAGACTCTCCCTCGAGATGTTGCGGAGCTAGGGCGAAAGACCACCGAGTCCCTCTACGTAGCTGCTGAGACAGTAGCGTCCCAGGTACGTTTTCTGCTTTATCTGTTAGTCTTTGAAATCTCTAGCTTTCACGATTCTAGTTTTTGATTTCCTGACACTTTTTTGATGGATTTCAGATGGGAGCCATCATGGGCGCGACTGCTCGTCGCTGTATGGAGACAGCTGAGTTTCTTGGGCGGGCTCAGCGCCAGGTAGAAGAGAAAACCGAGGCAGTATTCCATCTTCAGGCTTTGTTGGAATCTGCAATTCAGGCTAGGTTCGATGCTGAGGCCCGAGCTCAGGAGGCTGAGGCCCGTACTCGAGCTGTCGAGGAGGAGATCGAGTCTCGTATTTGGGCCGCTATAGAGGGGGCAGAGGCTCGTGCACAAGTGGCTATGGAGCAGGCTCTGGCTTTGTTTAAGGAGATTGAGGCATACAAGTCGGCTGTCGTCGCCGAGGGGGGCCAACAGTACTACTCTGGGTTTATGAACGCGAGGGGGAAGGCTGAGGCTCTATACCCTGAGCTCGATTTTTCTCGCCTGGACTTACTGGGTCCTGAAGACGAGGAGCTGGAGGTTCTGGATGAGGATCAGGAGGAGGAGGAGGAGGAGGAGCAGTATGGGGATCAGGAGGAGCATCCAGGCACTGGGTCTCCGGCGCAGGGTGATGCGTCTTTAGACTGACCGGGCTCTTCATCTGACCCTAACAAGAAGTTTTAGCCAGTTTTTGTATTTCGGAGCCAGTAGCGCTTCTTTTGCTTTTGTATGGAAATGCTAACACTTTTTGTATCGAACTCCAAACTTTATATATATATGACGGCTATGCTTTTACTTTTAAGCTTTTACACTTATGTTACTGAAAAAAACGTCGAAGGTGTTCGGCGTTCCACGTTCGGGGAACGGGCTTCCCACCGAGCTCCTCGAGCTCAAAAGTTCCAGGGTGACATATCCTTTTGATTCGATAGGGCCCTTCCCAATTAGGGACCAGTTTGCCTGATTCTCGAGGTCTAGATACTTTGTTCTTTCGTAAGACGAGGTCATGGAGACAGAAGTGCCTTACTTTTACTCTTGAATTGAAGTACCTGGCAGCTCGCTATTGATAATAGCAAGTTGGATTTGGGCTTTATCCCAGGCTTCATCGAGAAGATCGGCGTTCATGCGGAGGGCTTCCTCATTGCTTCGTTCCTCGAAGCTCTATACTTTCAAGGAAGGCACTCCTATTTCCAAAGGGATCACTGCCTCGGATCTATAAGTCATGAAGAAAGGGGTTTCCCCCGTAGGTGCTCGAGCCATGGTTCGATATGCCCAAAGTATGTTGGGTAAATAGTTTGTCCACTGCTTATCTGCTTCATCTATTCGCCTCTTGATGCCTTGCAGGATCATTCGATTGGTAACTTCGACTTGTCCGTTAGCTTATGGGTATCCAACCGAGGAGAACCGATGGTCGATATGCAACTCATCGCAAAATGTTTTGAATCGAAAACTGTCGAACTGTTTGCCGTTGTCTGTTACTAGTACTTAGGGTACTCCAAATCGACATACGATTGACTTTCACACGAAGGCTTGGGTTTGAAAGTCGGTGATGCTGGCTAAGGGCTCAGTTTCCACCCATTTTGTAAAATAATCTATTGCAACTATGAGGTACTTTTGTTGGCCGATTGCTCCAGGAAAAGGCCCGAGAAGGTCCATTCTCCACATAGCAAAAGGAAGTGGACTGACTATCAGAGTCAAGAGGTTTGTCGGTCGATGTGGCACAGCGGCATACCGCTAACAGCTTTGACATTTGTTTACCAGTTCCATGGCCACTTCCCTCATCTTTGGCCAATAGTATCCTTGACGAAGGATCTTGAATGCCAAGGCACGTCCACCGAGGTGATTTCCACATATACCTTCGTGGACTTCGCGAAGAGCGTAATTAGCTTCGGTTGGGTCTAGACATTTCAAGTAGGGCATTGTCAGCCCTCGTTTATACAAGCGATCATCCAGAATTGCATATCGGGCGGCTCGAGACACAATTTTTCGGGCTTCGCCTTTGTCGTCGGGAAGAAGACCGCCACGCAGATATTCCAGGATAGGACTCATCCATGATCTCTCACCAACCACAGGTAATACCATTACTTCATCGATACTAGGTATAGTTAGGGTTTCGAGGTAGACTGCTTGCCTTGACTAGAGCTGGCAAGATGATGCAAGCCGGGCCAATGAGTCTGCCTTCGTATTTTCCGCCCGCGAAATCTGGCTTAGGAAAAATACTTCAAACTATGCAGTTAGTGTCTTTGCTGCTGCTAGGTAGCGAGCGATTTTTTCTCCCCGGGCCTCGAACTCGCCGTTAACCTGGTTCACCACTAGTTGGGAGTCGCTATATGCATGCAAATTCTGTACAGAAATCACCTTGACTAATTTCATGCCTGCGAGTAGAGCTTCATACTCGGCCTCGTTGTTGGATGCTGGGAATTCAAACCTCAAGGCGTACTCAATGGTGAAGTTGTCTGGATCGCTCAGGATGAGCCCGGCGCAGCTTTCAGAGTCGGTGGAGGATCCGTCGACGTGGAGGGTCCACCGTGAAGATAGGCTAGATTTGTTAACAGCCTGCGGAGACTCTCCTTCCATTAATGGCAAAGTAGTTTCCATGACAAAATCAGCTAGGGCTTGGGCTTTGATGGCTGTCCGAGGCCGATAGCAGATGTCGAACTCGCCCAACTCTATTGACCATTTGATCATTCTGCCGGAAATATCTGGTTTGTGGAGTATTTGTCGCAGGGGCTCGTTGGTGAGGAGTGTGATGGTATGGGCTTGAAAATAGGGCCAGAGCTTTCAGGCCGAAATCAACAGAGTATACGCCATTTTTTTCGTAGGGAGATATCTTATCTCAGCGTCGTGAAGTACCTTGCTGACATAATACACTGGTTTCTGTACGTCTTCCTCTTCTCGAATGAGGACGGAGGCCACTACTTTGGGTCCGGTCGAGAGATACAAGAAAAGTTCTTCGCCGACTATAGGTTTGGTAAATACGGGGGGTGTCCCAGATATTTTTTCAGCGCCCCGAATGCTTCTTGAAAATCTTCGTTCCACACAAAGTTCTGGGTCCGACGAATGGCCTTAAAAATGGGTAAGCACTTCTCGGCAGACTTCGACATGAATCGGCTGAGAGCCGCTATCCTTCCAGTGAGTCGCTGGACTTCCCTCACAGTCCGAGGTGGGCTCATGTTAAGAACAGCATCAATCTTCTCTGGATTGGCTTCTATACCTCTGTGGGTTACTATAAAGCCGAGGAATTTCTCCCCACTGACTCCAAAGGCACATTTCGTGGGATTCAACTTCATGTGATGATGGCGGAAGATATTAAAAGCTTCTTGGAGATCAACCTCGTGGTCTTTTGCTTCGACACTTTTGACCAGCATGTCATCTACATAGACCTTCATATTCCGGCCTATCTATCCTTTGATTATCTTGTTCACCAACCTCTGGTAAGTGGCCCCGACGTTTTTCAGACCAAATGGCATAACTCTATAACAATAGAGGCCTTGCTCTGTGACAAACACCGTTTTCTCTTGGTCAGGTTGGTGCATAAGGATTTGGTTATACCCAGAGTAGGCATCCATGAATGTTAACAGTTCATGGCCGGATGTTGCTTCAATGAGTTGGTCAATCCGGGACAAAGGAAAACTGTCTTTTGGACAGGCTTTATTTAGATCTGAAAAGTCTATATAGATTCGCCACTTACCGTGTGCCTTTTTTACCATTACAACATTGGACACCCAGTCTGGATAGCTCACCTCTCGAAATGAAGTTAGTCGAACATAATTCGTTAACTTCTGTCGGGACAACTACCTGTCGCTCAGGCGCAAATGATCTTTTCTTTTGGATGACTGGTTTGTGGGTCGGATCCATACTTAAGCGATGTACGATGACATCCAGGCTTATCCCTGGCATATCTGTAGCGGTCCAGACGAATAGGTCTTGGTTTGCCCGTAGGAGGGCTAACAGAGATTCTTGGAATGTGTTGGACAGGCTTGAACCAATTTGAACAGTTTTGGTGTTGTCTTCACCGAGGGGAACCATGAGTACATCTTCTACTGGCCGACCTCATAGGTTGCTCTTTTCGTCTCTAAGGTCATCCAATTCAAGTGGTAGGGCTTCCGTCTTCTTACCCTTTATTGTACTGAGATAACAGGATCTCGTGATTCGTTGATCTCCTTTGATTTTGCTTACTCCGTCTTCCGTGGGGAATTTGATTTTGAGGTGATGGGTGGAGACAACCGCTCGGAGTTTATTCACTGTAGGTCGTCCAAGTATCATATTGTAGGAGGATGGTTTTCAAACGATTAACAAAGTAGAGTGCACAGTTGTCGTTCAGGGTGTCGTCCCTGTAGTTACTGGGAGGGTTATGCTGCCTTCTGTAAAGACTGGTCCCCCTGAGAAGCCATAGAGTGGGGTGGAGACCAGTTCTAGATGTGTATCGCCCAGTTGCATTTGTTGAAAGACATCATAAAAGAGAATATCGGCTGAGCTACCATTATCGACCAGGACTCGTCTTATTTCATGATTGGCCACGAGGAGTGAAATGACAACAGCATCATCGTGTGGGATCTGTACTCCTTCTAAGTCTTCGTCCGAAAAAGAAATGATTTCTCTGGTCTTAGGTCGTTTATGAGGTCCAGAGACAGAGGCTATTGACCTGACATAAGACCTACTACGAGCATGCGACCCCCCACCAGCTGCAGGTCCTCCGTAAATGGTCTTGATGATTTTTGCCATGGGGGCCTCTGGTTTTTCTGGCTAGGCTCCCTATAACTTGGCCCCTGGCTCTCGAGAAGGCGTTCAGGGCTTCTGCGTGCTCGTTCATCGAATTTCTCCTGTCGTGGTCCGACGTATTCTTTTAGATGTCCCCGATTGATGAGGGCCTCGATCTGGTTTTTTAAGGTCTTACATTCTTCCGTGTCATGACCAAAGTTTCTGTGGAATCTACACCAAGTGTTTCGATCTGGGTTGAGGTTTGGCGGTCTTAAGGGCCACTACAAGAGGTCCCTGTCATGAATCTACATTAGAATGTTGGTCCTGGAGGCATTCAGTGGTGAGTAGTTGTGGATTTGCCCCGGAGTTTGGGCTCCGGTTCTGAAGGTTGCAGGATTCCGCGGTCTATCCTCGAAAGGCCTGAGGGTTTTGGGTTTCTCATCGCGAAACGGTCGCTTAGTGGGCTCTCGGCAGGGACTAGTGGGGCATCTCTTCCTCCTTTCCGTGTCTCCTTCGCGTTCTCTTCGGAACGCTTGATCGTCTTTTGCTAGTATGTATTTTTCGGCTCGCACCAAGACTTCACTCATATCCATAGGCGGACGTCTGATGAGTTTTGAACTGAAGAATCCGGATCTTAGTCCATTTTTGAATACCAAGAGTTGAACACTGGGATCAAGATCTGGGATCTTCCAAGCTGCCGTATTGAATCTAGAAATATAGGCGCAAAGCTTTTCTCCTTTTGACTGGACAATATTGAACAGAGACTCCGATGTTTTTTTGAGTCCTTTGTTGCTGATGAAATGAGAGGCAAAAGCATAGCTTAGGTCATTGAAGGTGCGTACGCCTCCTGGTTTCAAACGGGAATACCACGTCCCGGTCGCTTTCTCGAGGGTCAATGGGAATGCCCGACACATCACGGGGTCTGAATGTCTGTGGAGGATCATTGTGGTTAGGTAGTGTTAGAGATGATCTAGGGGATCAGTGGATCCATCGTAAGGTTTGATTTGCGGCATTCGGAAATTTGGTGGGAGGGGGGCGTCAAGGACTTCTTGTGTGAAAAGCGGGTCCTGCACATCGAGATCATCACTGATACTGTGGCCACGTTCTCTAAAGTCCTCATTAATTCGCCCCTCTATGTCCTCGATCCGCTTGCCAAACCCTTCGCTGTTTTTGGACATGGGATTTTCTCCGAACTTGGCTGGGGGGGTGAGTGGGTCGCCGAACAGTCATCTGCTGGTGGGCGACGGTTGGCAGAACCATAGTGACCTGGTTCCTGTGACGGGAGTGGTACAGTACGCTGAGGTCTCCCGCGAACCTCGGTGGCCAGGTCCGCTACTAGTTGTGTGAGCTCTGTGAATTGCACCTGGACTGTGCCTTCATTCGGGCGAGCCTCGAGTTCGGTTGAGGAACTTACTCCCGATCGTAGTACACCTAGATCCCTGGCGGGTGTTTTAGGGGGCATGATAACAGATGAGTTCTTTGGACTTTTTCGCTGTTACTGTCAGCGAGAGATGTGGTTTCCCACGGACAGCACCAATCTGTTGATGCCAAAAATGTGCGTTGCTGAGCTGGAGGTCGAACTGCGGGGATACCTGCACAGGGAAAGAGATGGGCTATGGGATCGACGGAGGGGGTGCCTTCGGGGATGCTCCGATGCTTAAGTTAGGGTAAAATCCAGTGTATATAGGGGAAGCTGAAAAGAAAGCTGAAGAATAATCCTCCCTTTTTGAATGCTTACCAAGTCCTTTTTATAGGGTTTCGGATGCGGTATTGGGCCTAGGGCGGCAGCAGTACGATGCTCCAACTGGGTTGGGTAATGATGCCTAGGCGGCCCATCTAGGTGGTTGGGGGCCGTTCGCTAAGGCTTTTGCCTTACTGGCTAGATCAGGAGCCCTCCAGATACAAGGGCGGTTGATCACCTGACATCCCCACTTGGTTTCGAAATGATACCTAAGAGGCCCCGTTGGGTAGCTAGGGGCCGTTCGTTAGGGCTTGACCTTGATGGCTTGATCACGAGTCGTTTACGTGTCTGGAGTAGTCCGCCGACCTGACACCCAACTTGGTTGGGCAATGATGACTTGAAAGATGGTGGTGATGTGGAGGCCTAGCGAGGGGCGGCGAAGCCCTGAAGGGCGGTTATGACCTGGAGGCTGAGCTGCCCGGTCCTGGATCGTCCACGTGTCTTCTTGTGACTTGCTGTCAGGAGGATCTACGCGTCGTCTTCCTATTGAAGGGGTATTTTTTGGCAGTATCAAACCCATTGTTAATCTCTAATAAAATCTTGTCATAATCTTTTGAAATCGAGAGAATTATTAATTGGGTGGTTGTCAATTTTCGAGAGAATTTCTACGATTACTCAAAGCAAAGAATATTGTGATGAAAATCACTTTTAAACATCTTTTGAAGTTAATATCATATCAGAGAGCATAGATTCTTCGAACATCTTTTGTATTACCAACTCAAAAGATATATTCTTTTATAAATGACACCACGTGTAAGGTTAAGTGTCAGCCATTATTCAGGTTGGCTCAAATTAGTACCTTTTTCTTCTCTTTAATTCAGGGATTCCAATATTGTGGCCTTTGACTTAGGAGGGATTTCAACATCATTAAGTTTGAATGATGGAATCTCAAAAGCATAAAGCAAAGGCAAATTGAGAAGTGGGATTGTACATTTAGATTTGTTCTCTTGATCATTGCAAATAGCCTTACCACCAGAACATCTAATCCCATAACTAATTGGGAGTAATGCATACTTATTCCCAATAATAAGGGTTTTTACATAGAATGTCCTCCTTTTTAGTGGTTAGTTCAATTGACTTCATGTGGTTTCAATTGAGATAATTAACTTTTTGGATTATGTACTTTTTAAATAGGTCGTTATATATAAAATTACTGTTAGAAATTGACATCAATAGACACATGTGACATGTGAGAGATCCACACATGATTGTATATTTCATTAAAATGATCATTCACATTAAAATGAAGTAAAAATTATTGTTGTAAAAATTCAATCCATTTGATGATAAATTGTTACAATATCTCAAAATTATCGGAGAAAATTCAACATTTATTTAGGTCAGGGTGGTGAAATAATTTCATTTTGTCCGCTTGTTTCAGAGGCACGTTTTAGTCTCTCATCTACAATTATTTTTTTACAGCAATATTTGATGAATGATTTATTTGAAAATTTCACATAATGTGAAGAGATAATTTTCTGAACTAAATTTCTAGAGAGTCAACTGTTGTAACGTTTGGTGTTAGATTTAATACAGTTTAAATTTAAGATTTTATTTTAAAAAAATAAAAATTAAATTTAAATTGAATTATATCTAATAACAAACATATTATGTATGGACAAAAGATAACGAAATTTCAATTTTATTATATCAGAGAAGATAAACGTGTGTGTATACATACGAACGTATATAAGAATTTCTCTTTACGTTAAAAGGGGAACAACAGTGTAAAAAAAAACGTGCTAAATATAAGTAATGGTTTTGATTTTCGTTGCATAGTTTGAGGAAGCTATCATTGTTAATTAGGTGACACATAACTATCTTATTGTTGGTTATGAAGGTGACAACTGACAGAGAGATTTTCCGACAATGGCTTGAGTGGAGGCAATTGCTCCACTGGATTTTAAAAGAAACAATTCCTGATGAATATAGTTATAGTAGTTAGTTACTATTGGTTTAAAGTCACTAAATTTTTGTTTTGCAGAAAAATCATAAACATAAAATATTTATTATGTAAAATAATATTTTGATATATTTGGTAAAATACAAATTAATTTTATCGTGAAATCAGATTTTACACCATTAAAAAATAAGATATAGAAAATAATTTTCTCTCTTTTTAACTGTAAGCTTACTTACATTGAAAAATGAAAATCAAGATTTCTATCTTTACACATCATTTATCTCTTATCATATAAAATAAAATTACTTTTACTAGTTTTTTTATACTACCAAAGGTATTAGTCTTCTCTTCTTTTAAATTTATAAATTTTCCATTAAGTTTTTAAGGTTATAAATTTCATTTTATTATTATTTATATATTTATTATATTTACGTGTACATAATTTTGTATATAATACTACTGTTTATAATTTTTATGTTTAAATATAGTATTTTTTGTATAAATTAATTTATTTTCAATCAAATATTTTCCTTTGACCCATAATTGCGGATTAAATTTTTTAAATATCACCTTAATAATCTAGTATCCTTTAGCTTAATTATTTGCTAATCAAATTAGCATTGATTTCTTCGGTAACATTGATGGCTTTTTCTAGGATGAATCTCGTAAAAATTTGTTTGCACAACTAAATAGAAGGTTATGCCATGCTTTCAAAAAATGAAAACTTATTGAAAATAATTGTAAAAAAGTGCCCTAAATTAAGAAACATTTTAAGGAATAATGCTACAACACCTGCCAAAACAAGATTTCAAGGGTATATATATTTAGAAGTGTATTTTGTTCTTTTTTTTTCTTTCCAGGAATCAGGTAAGAATTAACTTTTTTTTCTTGTTCAAATAATCAGAATTGTAAATTTTTTTTTATAAAAAAAATGAAGAGAACATTAAAAAGTGAAAATAATAAATAATTGATATAAAAAAACATGAGTTGTTTTGAGAGTTTTTCTTTTTCAAAAAAAAATCTTGAACAGCTAAATAAGCAAGTTGTCTAATTCAAAACATAAACAAGAAACTAGTTTTCAGCACAAAAGAAAATAATATTTGAGTAAACAATAAAAAATGGTTAAAATACATTTATAACCCTGTGGTTAGATTTATTTTCATAACAAACTCATTTTTTCTTGTTACATAATAACAAACGTTGTGGTTTGCATTATTAATGTAAGGTAAGTTTATGCTAACTCCATTGTTTATTTTGTTAGGTAATGCCTCGAATCATAGAGAAAATATTTGGGGTCAAAGAAGAGGAAAAATAAAAAAATAGTAAAGAGATTTTTTTTGTGATTGATTTATCTATTTCGAAATCGATGAAGATATTTAGGAATTCTAGAGGAGAATCTCAGCGTTCTTTAAATCAAATAGTGACCTAAATGATTTGAGAGGCTCTCATATTTATAAAAATAATATATAAACCCTAAAAGATTAATCATTCTAACCAGAAAGGGCTTTAAATCTAGGTTTCATATTCCAAAAGGGAGAGAACAGGACTTTGATGCATTGGGGCATAGGGTTAAGGTGACTTAATTAGGAGAGAGTTTTTCACAAGTTTTTATCAGTCCAAAAACTTCAAACATGTGAGTTTTATTGAAAAATAAAATAATCAACAATCACGTTATTAGAATTGTGGACATAAGCAAAAAGGGCCAAATGTATTCGAGCATAGAACTTTGTTTTTGTTCTTTATTTTCTGATATTTTATTTTTCCATTGTTTATTATTTTATATTTTTGTTGTGTTATTTATTTGGATGGACCTTGAGCGAAATTTTGGTAAAAATCCCAACATATGCTCATTTGGAGAAGATCATCTAATAATTTAAAAAAAAAACATATTATTTTTTTGTGATTTTTAATCTTTACTAATAAAAGAAATAAAAAATTATATTTTTACTTGTAAAAAAATCATACATTTTTTGGCATGATAAATTACATTTATAGTTGAAAGCAAATTTGAAATTTTTTTAAACTTTCCATAAAAACTTAAAAAGTGACTTGACAAATGGAAAATGGAAAAATAAACACAAGAGGTTAACAAATTGAACTGGACAAATGTAATTGTGGGCTAAATTTTCCGCCATTTCTTGTCCTCTTTATTTTTCATTTTTGTAAATCCACTATTATTCTTAGAACACGTGGAAAAAAGGCCTCATACTTTTATCATTTTCTTGATGAAATATGATTTTGGAGACCTTTTTTTTTTTATGGGTGAAGAGTTTGTTTTCACCTTATTTATTAATATAAAAATATATTTCAGTGTTAAAAGTTTTTTTTTACAAAAAATTTCTCGTAAAAATAAATTTATTTCTTATTAAATTAAATTCACTTTATAGTTTTACAAGTTTAGGAGAAGAAATCGTTAAAATAATTACTCCTTAAAAATATGTTTTGGAATAATTTTTTGATTTGTACAAGTTTACCAAAGATATAAATGAAAATACTAAGATTTTTTTTTTCATAAAAGGAATGTTAAAGATTTTGTTTCAAGAGAGTTTATAAAATAGATTTTTTTTTATTACAAATAAAAATCCAAATCAAACATTTTAAAAAATGATTTATAAAATAGTTCTGTTAGAGTTAAGGTTCCATAATTTTTGTTTTATGAATTTGGAGGAAAGAGAAAAATGAAAAGTCAATAAAGTCCCTAATTAAATAAGGTGTCATGGGTAATTTTTGGTTCAACACAGTTTTCGCACAATGACATTCCTTAAACAAAATATATTATATCAGCCGTATATATATATATATATATATATATATGGCTTTTACGCCATTTCCTTAGAAACAAACAAAGCTAATTGCCCCGCAAAAAACAGGAGATAGAGAAACTCAAGGCCTAGGAAGAGATACTCTTCCTTATTTCCTCTTTCCTGCTCACTGTTGCCATCTTCAGATCACAATACTGTTTCTGTTTGATATCTCACTCTTCACTGACATTAACACCAGGCAAGATCTTTCTTTCTTCATATACATATCTGTATTCTCTCCCCCTCTATCTCTATATTTATTTATAGCTCTGCTTTCCCTCTCTGTCTCTATGTTTCCCTGTTTAGCTTGCTGCTTTCTTTTAACTAGTATATATTATGTAATAATCAGTACAATCTGTCTCCGCTCTGTGAGTTTTGACTGAAATGTGATATTTTTCTTGCATTTCTTTTCTTGTTTGTTTTTTTTTTTTTTTTAAATCTGTCGAAGCCGAAGAATATTGCAGTTAAGGGACTTTGCTCTTTGAACCATTTTGGGTGAACCCTAGCTCATTCCGTTTGGTTTCCTGGAAATTACAGGGCAGAAAATTGAGATTTTGCACTCTTTTATGTATCGTTTCGTAATGAAAGCGAAAAGTAAATTTAACCCCCTCCAGTAATTATAGGTACAAATCTATTGATTTAATTGTTTCATTCTGTGTTGAACCGGAAAAATAAGTACTAGGTATTTTTTTTTCTTTCAAAAATGCCCGGCAGCTTCTCAGAAACCAAACGAATTTTGAAAAGATTGTTTGCTTTAACGTAAGCTTGTGGAATTTGACTTGCCCCTTTTCCTTGTTGCTGTTAAAGTCGTTATTTTGGTTTGAAATTCTTGGCTTTGATTATTGCTGCGTAGAAATATTACTCAATTTCTGTTTTTCTCTTCAGTTTTTGCTTTGCTTTGCGGCATTTGAATGAGAAAATTTATTGGTACTGTACATTTGCGTTATTTGGGAGTTGGGACCCATGATCAAGAAGCTTAGTTTAGGTATTTTAATCCTCTAGCTGAGAGTTGTTTTTAGGAAATTGGTATGATTTGATTTTGATTCTATTACTATTGCTACATCATTAAAGAGGTGATCTTCTTTTATTAATTTGGGTTATAAATCTTATGTTTCCTTTATCTCTCCCATGATCATCAGCATTATATTCCTGGTTTTGTGGCATAGGTTCTTTGTTCAAAATTTCGTAGAACTTTCAATTTCTGATGACAGAATTTCTTATAAATATAGGTCTTTTGCTTGGAATTCTATTATTAAAGTTTTTTTTTTAATTTACTTATTGATGTTTTGTTATTTAGAGACCGGAGTCGGAAAAGAAAAAGATAATCTATGGAGGTCGTTGCAGGAAGAGATTTGGAATGCCAGAAGATTATGGATGGGAAGGCGAATAATGGAAATGGTTCTGAGAAGGCTATCTCTTCTTGTTGCTTGAAGGCTAGGGCTTCTACCCCTGAGCTAGACACAAAATGCCATTCCACTGTTGTTTCTGGGTGGTTCTCAGAATCTCAGTCTTCCTCTGGTCATTATCAATGATTTTTACCCACTTTGTTGTTTGTTTTGTTTTTGGCAGTATAGGATCACGTAGGCTCATTAGTTTGTCTATTTTAGTTAACAGTGTTGATTCCTTCTTTTCTGTACTCTTCTTTGCTACAGAAAAAGTTAGCAAAAGGGTTTACTTCAACAATCCTATGTGGCCCGGTAAGTTTACCCTGCCGCATGTACATTTTTCTTATGGACTCTTTATCAGTTTATCCTCTCGATACTTTTGGTAATGTAATTTCATTCGTGAAATGAAGTCATTTCCTTTATGTGATCCACATAATTGTAGTCATTAATCACTCTTCTAATACTTGTGGTATCACAATTGTTTCTGTGGTTTTTTTAAATTGGTGTAAAGTGGAATTATTAGCCTTTTCACTATGAGGAAGGAGTCCTCTTGAAACTAACTCTGAAAACCCTTTAGAGCTTGGGTGTTCTTTTTGCCTCGTCGAAAGAATATAATTACTTACCATGTATTAGCCTGTTACTAGAAAGTACCATTTTTTTTTTCTTTCTGGTGTATCAGTGCTTACATCTTTTTGTTTATTAGATATGCTAAACCTGTGGCTGATGTTGGCTTGAATGTTGATTGCAGGAAAAGCTGAAAACATTTTATACAAAGCAAAGTCAGATTACCAAGAGATCCTAGTTTTTGAGGTTTGGCATTCTTATCTCTGCCTGCTTTTCTCTAGTTTACTCCTCATTGTATATACCTTCTTATATGAGTTATTTTGATGACTTTTATGTGCAGTCGGCATCATATGGAAAAGTGCTTGTTCTAGATTGAATTGTACAGTTGACCGAGAAAGATGAATGTGCCTACCAGGAGATGATAGCTCATCTGCCACTTTGTTCCATTCCATCACCAAAAACTGTAAATTCATTTAGTTCTAAGTATAATTTTTTCCCTTAAAATTTTAGCTGTTAATAATTTTCATTTGGCATGAATTGTAGCTCGCTGGAAGCTTTTCATTTTCATGTTTATTTTTCAGTTCTGGTTGTCAATTTCCTTTTAATTGTTTGAAATTAGAAGAGGAAACAATAAATCCATAAGGAGAAAAAAGTGAATTGAAACCTGACTTGAAATGTTTATCTTGAGCTCTAAATTGAAATTCATGAGACTTATAACAAAAGGCATTCCGTTAACCTCGGGTGTAATTTAACACCTTTACATTACTACGGTATGATAAGGTGGCTCATATTTGTGATAATTTTTTTATAGGATCTCACTCTGGATAACTTTTTTAGTTTGTAGCTGCGTTTATTTCTAAGTTCCAACAATGAAGTGCATAAATCTGGCAGTGCTGGTGGTGCAGTAAGATATGGTTGGTTTTAGGATGGTGTCCGTGTTGAAAGATTGATAGTGGTAGAGCTTGGACAGTCGGTGAAAATTTTATTTGTCTTTTGATGTTACGATAAATCTTGGGGATCCACTAAGTTGTAGAAATTACGTTTTATTAGGATTTCACGTATGCCTATTGATTGTGTTCTATGTGGGGGGTATGTTATAGCATGTTTTTTCTCTTGAACATGAAAATAGCAAGTTAAATTATGTTATAGCATGGTGTTCCAAGTGGTGGACTGGAACTGCACGTTGTCAGTTTGACACGTTTAGATGGCATATGGAATTTTCAGTTATAAAGAACGTCGGTGTCAACATCTTGTTGCCTATAATTCCTGCCAGTGAAACTAATTTTGTCATTCTTTATGTCTTGATACCAATTGGTGATTACTTTAGTTTTTTTGTTCAAGGTTTGTCTTAACATTTAGTGTTTTAGTTGGGATAGTGTTAATGTACAAGTGACAGTTTTATGGTCTATTTTATTTTTACCTGAAAACTACTTTGGTTGCTTTCGTTTGGAAAATATTCTCATAAAAAAATGAAAGAAAGAAAAGAAAAGAAGTATGGCCATTTCAGGCGATGCTTGTGGATTAGTACATGAAAAAAAATGTTTTACCAAATTTATTTTACATTTGAAAAACATTGTGGTAAGGTTGATTATCTTCTCTGTCTTCATGGCTTTTGAATGAATTTTACTCTTTAGGGGTTCATTCTAATTTTTATTGAAACACATGTTGCAGGTTCTGGTTGTTGGTGGAGGTGACGGTGGGGTTCTCAGGGAAATTTCTCGCCATAGATCTGTGGAGCTTATTGACATTTTTGAGATAGATAAAATGGTCATAGATATAAGTATTTTTTGTACCGCTTCATTTATTTGTTTATTAAGGTGTGTGAGTGTAAATATGTTCTAGAAGCTAATGTTATACTTATAATTACTTATCTTAGGTGAGTAAGAAGTTTTTTCCAGAGTTATCTGTTGGATTCGAGGATCCTCGTGTCCGACTTCATATTAGTGATGGTACGTTCAAGCCTTGGTACTTTTTCCTGTTTCATTTGGATTAATTGTTTGTGTGTGAATTTCTTTTGAATTGTTTGAAGCATATAACTGTATGTCTATTGTTGATGTCACTTTCATGATTTTAACAGTTGTCGAATTTCTTCGGAATGCTCCTGAAGGGAAGTATGATGCAATTATTGTTGACTCTTCAGACCCTGTGGGTATGTTATTGGTATTTTTTATCCATTAAGATATATTCATATTCTTAGTAAGGTGTGTCTATGTATGCCTTAACAAGAAAGTAAAATGGAGGTCTCCAGAAAATTAGTGGTTGCGATAGAATCATTGTTTATAGTTTTTCCTAAATGCTAAAGCAAATTATCTTCAGCCTACTAATTTATATCAAACATCAGTATTATTCTGAAGCGACTCCTTGTTTCACTTCACCATTTATTGTTAGAATGGATCGTGACAGGATTATACGTTGATCGAGTAATAACCACAAAACAATAAAGTAAATAAAAAGAGAGACAACAAATTTACGTGGTTTGGCTTAAAGCAAACGTCCACGGGCAGAGGCCAGCAGCAAATTTCACTATAGTGAGAGAATATACAAAGAGTGTTTACAAAATTGGCTTTAGCCAATACACACAATCTCACAATTTCTCTCTTAATTTCTCTTTCTTCTTGATATCAATACTTCATGTTGGAATGCCTTTTATAGGCTCACAAAAAAGTCCGAAGGACAAACATCAATGGATACTCATTATTTTGTTCTCCAATTGTACCAAAGTAAACTTTTTCTTCCACTTTGTCATCCACCATAGCCTAAAGTGAGTTTTACTTTTGACCCAAAAATTGAGCCACAAATTATACAAGAAAGTGGATACTTTTGACCCACCACATATTCAAGGCAATAATTATCCAACAAATCTCCACCTTGACTTGAATTTGACAATAGTGAAAATAAAAGCTTCAACCTCTGCCAAACAACCCCAAAGGGTCTAATGAAAATGCTGTGCAACACCAACCAAGTCCATGCAGTGAGTGAACTTGGCAATGGGAAGAGATTTTGTCAACATATCAGCAGGATTATTCAGACTGTCAATCTTTCTTACAATAACATCACCTTGAGCCACAATATCCCGAATAAGGTGATACTTCACATCAATGTGTTTAGTTCTCTCATGATGCATCTGATCCTTCGTCAAATGTATAGCACTCTGACTGTCACAATAAACTACAGTTTTATTTGTTTCTAAACTGAATTCATTAAGTATGCTTCTTAATCAAATGGTTTCTTTGGCAGCTTCTGTAACAGCCATAAATTTTGCCTCTGTAGTAGACAATGCAACTGTCGGCTGTAAGGTAGCTTTCCAATTGACTGCACAAATCCCAATAGTAAATACATAACCTGTAATTGATCTTCGTCTGTCCAAATCACCTGCAAAATCTGATCCAACATATCCAGCTAGATCGTCAGAAGTTCTACCGAATTCCAAACAAGCAGTAGAAGTACTCTTCAAATATCTCAAAATCCACTTGACAGCTTGCCAATGAGTTTTTCCTGGACAGGACAAATATCTGCTAACTACACTGACAGCATGTGAGATATCTAGTCGAGTGCAAACCATTGCATACATATTACTTCCCACTGCACTAGAATAAGGAACTCCAGACATATACATTATCTCATCTTCTGACTGCGGTGACATGAATGCTGATAATCTAAAGTGAGAAGCTAAAAGAGTACTCACAGGTTTAGCATCATGCATATCAAAACGTTTCAGGACTTTCTCAATATATTTCTGTTGTGACAGAAATAATCTACCTGCACCTCTGTCTCTGTTGGTCTCCATTCCCAAAATTTTCTTTGTTGCACCTAGGTCTTTCATCTCAAATTCATCATTTAGCTGCGATTTCAATCTATTAATTTCATATATGTTCTTTGCTGCAATCTTTGTTGCAATCAACATATCATCAACATATAGCAACAAATATATGAAAGTACCATCATCAAGTCTTTGATAGTAGGCACAACTATCATACTTGCATCTAGAAAATCCAATACTCAGCATAAAAGAGTCAAACCTTCAATACCACAGGTGTGGAGACTGCTTGAGTCCATACAAGGATTTCTTTAGAAGACAAATATGATCTTCCTTGCCTTCAACTTCAAAACCTTCTGGTTGCTGTATATAGATTTGTTCATCAAGTTCACCATGAAGAAAGGCTGTTTTCACATCAAGTTGCTCTAGCTCTAAATTATGCATTGCAACTAAAGTAAGTAAGACACGAATAGAAGTATGTCTAACAATTGGAGAGAAAACATCATTAAAATCAACTCCCTCCACCTGGCTGTAGCCTTTCACTACTAATCATGCCTTATACTTGGTGTCTTCAACACCTGTGACTCATTCCTTCTTCTTAAATATCCATTTACACCCGATAATTTTCTTACCATTAGGTGGTTCGACCAATTTCCAGGTGTCATTTTTCCTTAGAGATTCCATCTCTTCATGCATCGCAACGAGCCACTTGTCTGAATCAGATGAACTAATGGCCTCAGAGTATGATGTTGGATCGGCGACATCAATGGTTTCTGCAACATTTAATGCATAAGCCAACATATCTTCAAAACTATACCGCTGAGGTGGCTTTATCTGTCTCCTTTGTCTTCCACCAGCTAGAGTGTGATGCTCAGCTTCATGGTGTGTCTCTCCACCTGCAGGCGAACTTCCTGACTGAATAGGATTAGGATTTGCAGATGATGAGGTACCAACCTCAAGCTCCACCTTTTCTTGTGCATTCTCCTTTCCTGTATCACACTAAACAGGCAATTCTTTTCTAGAGTGAAGCATAGCAGATTCATCAAAAGTAATATCTCTGCTAATCATAAACTTATTAGTATCAGGACACCATAAGCGAAAACCCTTAACACCAGAAGTATAACCAAGAAAAATGCATTTCTTCGCTCTAGGCTCCAATTTTCCTTCATTCACATGAGCATATGTAGGGCAACCAAATATTCTTAAGTTAGAGTAATCAGGAGGGCTACATGACCATACCTCTTCAGGTGTCTTAAGTTCAAGTGATCTGTGAGGAGAGCAGTTCACCAAATGACATGCCAAATTGACTGCTTCTGCTCAAAATTCCTTGCCAAGACCTGCGTTAGAAAGCATACATCAAGCTCTTTCTAACCGTGTTCGATTCATCCTCTCTTCGACACCATTCTGCTGTGGTGTCTTTCTCACCGTCCGATGTCTGACGATGCCTTCATCTTTGCAGAATTGATTAAACTTTGAATCACAAAACTCAAGACCATTATCTGTTCTGAGTCTCTTGACTTGTTTCCCGGTCTGCTTCTCCAATAAGTTCTTCCATTGCTTGAAAATGCCAAATATCTCATTCTTGTGCTTGAAAAAATAGACCCAAGTCTTTCTAGAAAAATCATCAATAATCGTTAGCAAGTATCTGGCTCCTCCTTTGGAAATTTCACGGCAAGGCTCCCATAAATCAGAATGAATGTAATCAAGAGTACTTTTGGTTCTGTGAATTGCAGTGTTGAGCTGACTCTTTTCTGCTTTCCAAAGACACAATACTCACAAAAATCCAGCTTCCCAATTTTTCTTTCAGGCAGAAGACCTTTTTTACTGAGTACAGCTAATCCCTGCTCACTCATATGCCCTAGGCGCATAGGCGCATATGCCATAACTTGGTAGAGTCTGAATCTGACATGGATGAGGAAACTGATGCAGAGCTTGTAACTGTTGAACCTAATAAGGTGTATAGACTGCCAGACTTCTTTCCTTTCATGAGAACAAGAGCACCACAGGAAATCTTTATGTTCTCAGACTCAATCACAGATTTGCAGCCATTGACATCCAGAATGCCCAAAGAAATAAGATTTTTCTTCAAATCAGGTACATGTCTGACATCAGTCAATGTCCTGACAACTCCATCATGCATCTTGATTTTTACTGTGCCTACAGTAACAGTTTTGCAAGTGGCATTATTGCCCATTAGAACAACTCCACCTTCAACAGAATCATACGTGGAGAACCAATCTCTGTTGGGGCACATATGATAAGAACATCCAGAATCAAGAATCCACTCGTCGTTGGATCTGGACTTGTCCGTTGCAAATAGAACGTCAACACCTTTTTCTTCTGCTACATCAGCATCAGCTATGTCTTTCTTTTGCTTGCCCTTGTCATTTTGCCAGTCATTCTTCCTTTTGTTCTGCAGCTTGTAGCATTCCGCTACGATGTGTCCCTTCTTCTTGCAATAATTACAAGTTAAATTTTTTTGCTTTCCTCTTAACTTTGATCTTCTTCTATTCTTGCCACCATCAAAGCCTCTGTCATTTGATCTGCCTCTTGCAACAAGACTGGAGCGCTGATCATCAGACTTACTAGACAAAAATTCATTATCCAATTTCTTCTTACTCATAAGAGAAGATGTCACATCATCAAAATTTAATTCTTCCCTACCATAAATTATAGTGTCTCTAAAATTTTTGTATGAGAGTGGTAATGAACATAATAACAAGAGAGCTTGATCTTCAGACCCAATAACAACTTCAAGATTTTTCAAATCATTAATAATTTAGATAAACTCACTGATATAGGACTTGAGAGAGGAACTTTCTATCATTTGGAGACCATAAAGGTGTTGCTTCATAACCAACTTGTTGGCCAAGGATTTAGTCAAGTACAACTCCTCTAGCTTGGCCCATAAGGCTGCAGAAGTCTTCTTTGACAGAACTTACTGTAAGACATCATTTGAAAGACTCAGTTGGATTGTGGATAGAGCCTTGTCATCCAGGTCATCCTAATCTTCATCACTCATGCCGGTAGGCATCTGGGCTTTCCCCAGTAGTGTTTTCTTCAAGCCATTCTGGGTTAGAATGGCTAACATACGAACTTACCATCGACTAAAACTACTGTTTCCATCAAACTTCATTGTTGACATCTCGATCGAACAAAATGATCCTGAACAAAATTTTACTATTTACAAAATTCACTATTCATGTGAACAGTAAACTCACAGAAAAACAAACAGAAATTTATCACCTACAAGCTCTGATATCAGTTTGTTAGAATGGATCGTGACAAGATCGTACATTGATCGAGTAATAACCACAAAACAATAAAGTAAGATAAAAAGGGAGAGCAAATTTACGTGGTTCGGCTTAAAGCCTACGTCCACGGACAGAGGCCAGCAACAAATTTCACTATAGTGAGAGAATATACAAAAAGCCAATACACACAATCTCACAATTTCTCTCTTAATTTCTCTTTCTTCTTGATATCAATACTTCATGTTGGAATGCCTTTTATACGCTCACAAAAAAGTCCAAAGGAAGTGGATACTTTTGACCCCAAAAATTGAGCCACAAATTATGCAAGAAAGTGGATACTTTTGACCTCTCAAATTGAGCCACAAATAATGCACCAAAGTGGATACTTTTGACCCACCACATATTCAAGGCAATACTTATCCAACATTTATCTATTATCTTCTTAACTTATATATGTCATCGATCTCTTGAGTAGCTTTCATAATGATAAGTCCGGGAGTTCCATGTCAAAGGTACATGATTATAAGGTTTCTATCAAATACAAGTTTACGTATGGCATTCCTCTGATTAGGTCCTGCTCAAGAACTTGTGGAGAAGCCTTTTTTTTGAGACAATAGCTAAAGCATTAAGACCTGGGGGTGTGCTCTGTAATACGGCAGAAATTATGTGCCTCCATACGCATCTTATTCAAGAAATGATCTGTTTGCCATGAACCATGAAACATTCAAGGGTTCTGTCCATTATGCATGGTCAAGTGTTCCAACATATCCAAGGTAATGGTGTACTTTATTTCAGTGATATTTGTACTGTTTCTCTTATTTTCTTCGAGTGGTTGTTCTATTCTTTCTGACAACTTTGAGGCCCAAATTATAAGTATTTTTACACACGTCGCTTGTGTTCAAATTCAATCAAATATTAACCAGCAACCTTTGGCCCAATGGTTATTGTCTCAAGTCAAATGTACTTGAGTGCGTTGATATTCTAAGTTTGATTCTTTATGCCAACAACTCCCTTATGAATAAGGTGGGCAGGGATTATGGGTAGGTTAGATCATCGTTGTCAATAAAAATAAAAATAAAAATTCATCCAAATAATATACAAGAAAAGATAGCAGTTATACATACGGGATGGTATAGCGGTAGTAATTGCCTTTCATGATATTATGTAATTCAGTAATTGATTGAAAAAGGAGGTGATATTTCCAGAGAGGGATTTGATTGTATATTATTTTATTCCAGCTGTAGACTCGATCACATATTTTGAAATGATTTCTTACTGGCGGTTGTTTCAAAACTTGGCATGCAGTGGTGTAATTGGTTTTCAAAACTTGGCATTCTGTGAAGTTGTTTGTGAAGCGTATAGATTACGTAGGGCAGCAGATTCACTTGTATGATCCCGATGCTTGCCTCCCAAGGCTGCTTTGAAACCTCAGCTTATCTACAACTCCTTTCCGCGTTGAAGAGCAGTACAGCTTCACGTTGTTCAATTGTTCGTCCGATCATGTCTCATCTGATTTTGAAAGAATCCCTTGGGTCCCTTGCTTAAGCATCCCTGGTTACAGAGTGCAGGCCCAAAATTCTTTTGATGTTCCACTCGGACTACCCCTAATATCTTGCAGCAAGATTTATAACATATCATCAATTCCTGATGAAATCATATATGAAGGAAAGAATGATATTTATTTGCATTGGGACAACCCAATATGCAGTGAATGTGAATCAAAAGGCAAGGGATGTCAATTGAAGATTAATAGCACATATCAAACCGAATGTTTTGACATCCCCAAACAACATGAAGGTACGTTTACAATACTGCTATTTATCCCTAGGCTCTTAAGGAATTATTATTAGAACCTTAGGTGAAAGAATTCACTTGTACAAGATTTAATAGAGAATCTTAGACAAAATTTCTGTCTTGCTGTAATTTAAAAAAGCATGGCAGTCTAACAATTTGTCATCTTTAACAGGCTCAAGTACAAAGCTAATTGTCGCAGGTAACGTTGTATATTTGCTTTTGCTTCTTTACTTGATGGGAAAAGAAGATGATTTATATATTGACTCGGAATATTCTTCTATTTGCAGGCTCAATTGTAGGTTCATTTCTTCTAGCTCTGTGTATTGTTGGACTTTTCTTTGTCTATCGAACAAAAAAAGAATAAAGAAGAGACTCGAGTCAATATGAAGAAATTTTTGGAGGATTACAAAGCTCTAAAGCCTACACGATACTCATGCTGATATTAAGAGGATAACAAATCAGTTCAAGCACAAACTGGGCAAAGGGGGTTTTGGAACTGTGTTCAAAGGAAGGCTTTCAAATGATGTTCTAGTTGCGGTTAAAGTCCTTGATGATATCAAAGGAAATGGGGAAGATTTCATTAATGAAATGGGATCAATGGGTAGGATCCACTATGTCAACATTGCTCGCTTGGTTGGATATTGTGCTGATGGATATAATCGAGCTCTTGTTTATGAGTACCTTCCAAACGAGTCACTAGAGAAGTTTATATTTTCAAGCAATAATGGAGGAAACCGTTCCCTTAGTTGGGAGAAGCTTCATGATATCGCTTTAGGAATAGCCAAGGGAATTGAATACCTTCACCAAGGGTGTGATCTTCATATCCTCCATTTTGATATCAATCCTCATAATATCTTGCTAGACAGCAACTTCAATCCTAAAATATCGGATTTTCGTCTAGCCAAGTTGTGTCCTAAGGAAAAAAGTGCAGTTTCTATGACTGCAGCCAGAGGGACTATGGGCTATATTGCACCCGAAGTGCTGTCAAGGAACTTTGGTAATGTGTCGTATAAATCGGATGTTTACAGTTACGGAATGTTGTTGCTTGAAATGGTAGGAGGGAGGGAGAATATTGATGTTACAGTCGAGAACGCAAGCCAAGTGTACTTCCCAGAATGGGTATATAATCGCTTAGATAAAAAAGAAGTGTTAGGGATCAAAATCGAAGATGAAAAGCGTGAAGAAATTAGCAATTGTGGGACTTTGGTGCATTCAATGGTACCCTGTGAATCGTCCTTCAATGAAAGATGTGGTTCAAATGTTAGAGGGAGAAACAGACTCTCTTACAGTTCCACCAAATCCTTTCGCTTCTGCAGACCGAACGAAGATGAATGCAGTAATCCCTAGAGGACCCTTGAACATAGAGCTAGCAGTTATATCTGAACTGGAATAAAACCTAGCATTATTACTAGTGTTACTTATTTTATCATTTTGGATGTTATCATGAGAATATGTTTTTTAAACCATTCCCTGTTGGTTGATGGCTTCTTCTAAGGGGTATTTGCAAGCAGTGTGCGATTAGTGGCCGCAATTTTCCACCTTCTATAACGTAGTGTAACTTATGTAACTATTACGTCTGCCTTCTAAAATTATGAATATATATATATATATATGATAAGATGAGAAAGACACTAGTTTAGCCTCCAAAAAGCATTAGCCTAATTTAGTAAGAGGAGAAAGAAACCCTCACCTATGACCACGTAGAGTAAATCTGCATCAACTAAGATTAAAAAGTTGACAGCGTACAGAATCTTTGAATATATGATAAGATGGAAAAAGAAAAAGAAACCCTCACCTATGATCAGATACGAGCATTGCATAAAATAGAATGAGTACATTGAAAATAATCTAAATTATTACAATCAATCCAAATCCAATCAAATTGTTTGGATGCAGAGCAAGTAGTTTGCATCGATGATTTAAAAAACGGGTTTGGGGCGCGCGCCCAAGGGCGAAATCCGGTCAAAAAGCTCAGGGGCGTAATTGTTGGATCGTATATTTTATATATATATTTGTTAGCAACATATCCACAGTTAAGCACTGGTGCTCTATTGGTAAGTAAACATTATCCTGCCTTGCAGCTCTGGGTTTGATACCCAACAATTGCGTTTGTCATCCACTGGTTCTTTTTTTTCTTTTTCCTCCTTTGTTTCCAATGTTTTTTTTTCCTCTTTATTTCCACTGTTTTTTTTTCCTCATTTGTTTTCATTGATTAACAAATTCATTAAATAGACTCCATATTATATACTATGTATTTTATTAATATCATTTTATAACATCATTAGGATTGCATTATCTATGTTATCTAATTTGTTGCTTTTAATAGATTTATATATGTGAATTTGTTATGCCAATACAAACGTGTAAACACTAATCATTAAACATTTGACCCTTAACATTGTGTTATTTTTATTTTTTTTTTAATTTGGAACGTGTTTGTGTCTTGTGATGAATAGATTGGTCAATTTAAAAATTAGAATTTGATTTTTGAAGTGTGATTTATGATTTATTGATGAAAGATGAGATGTATGTGAATTTGTTATATTATTGTAAGTGTGTAAAAAACAACTACTTAACATTGTGTTTGTGATGTGAACGTTGTGATGTGAACGTGTGTTTATGAAATATTTTGATAAATATTCATTAATAGGTTTTAAGTTAGTAAAATTTATTGATAATTAATTAATTTATATTATTTTAATTTTTTAATATTTTTATAATTTAATTAATATTATTTTATTCAAAACGCCCTAACGTTTCAAAAGACTTACGCCCCAATGCCTCAAGGCTTACGCCTCGCCTCATTGAGGCAAAACGCCTCGCCCAACGCCCTCGGCTCTGAAAACACTGGTTTGCATATAACTGGTCAAATTAAGATAATCCAATTAATTTTTTTGGTTGTTAATGAGATGCAATATATTCAGTTTAGCTAGTCACTCTATCTAGTAGCTTATTACATACTTCAGAGAGACTGATCTTAATCGTCTACATCAACAATAACGCTGCTGAATGATGGAAGTTTTACAGACTCAATAAAGAGACTTAATTCCTCATCAAAATTAATGTTGCATGATGGAAGTTTCTTCGGACTCAATTAACCAGTTTCACGGTTTGGGTAGAGAGGGGTTGAGGAGCAATTATCTGTGTGAATATCAGGATCAGCAGTTCTAATTGTGAAGTTATCATAATTGATTGCCTCCACATAGTATTTTCCTGATTTCAAGTATAGCACAGTGAGGTTGTTCTCACAAGCTAGTTCATACTTTCGCTTGCCACAGTTTTTGGGATCTCCTTTCAATCGAAAAGGGTAGCTTATGTTATGGATATTGCTACAAGAAGAAGGATCACAGTTATTATTAAGATCACTAGCATTGCAAGTACTACTGGGGAATAGTAGCACAAAAAAGAAAGGCTGTGTGGCCAGTAAACACAAGCCAATGATCTCTAGACGTGGAAATGAGTGAGAGTCCTTCTACAATTGAATGTTAGACAAGCTCTTTGGTCCTTAGAGAACCAAATTGCAGAGTTTCAGTCAGTAATTTTGGCATAATCTTGAGAGCACCGTCACCATCAATATTGACTAATGGAGATATACTTATCTTTTTGGCATATCTTGGTAAGCGCATAAGTCATCTTCATCCCCATTTACACTTCAATTGATACACCATTTGAATTTTCTCACCTGTGGGGTACTAGTGATTAATTGCATCCCATCGAACTACAGGAAAGGAGAAGACTTAATAGGAGGACATACGAAATGAAGTCTTCCTCCATCTCTTTTTTGAAATAGGAGGCAGTTTTGATGCTAAACCATACGATTTGCTAGTGCAAAAGATAAGAACAGATAACACATTGACGCGTATCTTTCTCAATTTCAAAATTAACTAATGATTACTTATTAAACCATAGTTAGCGTCTTAGTGACGTAGTTTCATGGAAGGAACCACCTGAAATGGCTTTCAAATAAGCCATCTAAGAAATTTTAAAGGCCAAAAGAAAAGCCAAATGAAGAAGATTTCAATGAAAATTCTATGCTTTTGATCGTGTTGTTTCTATGTTAGTGGGTCGTGATATCAACTAGTCATGCTGAAATTTAGAAATATGGGAATATTCTACAATCTTAGTGACTTCATATGTATCATTAGATTAATTTGCATAGCAGTTTCCACTGATTACATAGAATCAAATTAATTCGTGCGAAGGTAATGAAATTTTGTATATGAAAAATGCAAGATGGAAAAGTGGTTGTTTTTAGCTTTGCGGGTGTTTTACCGTGTTAATTATGAAAAGGTTTCAGGAATAAGATGTGTTTGGTTATGATAATAGAAGTGAATTGGTGGCGGCTGTCAAATTTGTTTGGGAGGCCACAGTTTTTGGTTGTGGTTTTATTTGGTAGCTTGGAGCGGATGGTGCTAATCATTTAAGGTGTAAATTCAGTGTCATGTATTTGTGGCAATTTGCCTAAATCAATAAATAAATCTCATGATTCTTCTTTAAAAAATACACGTATTTTATATAAATTTTGTATAAAAAGTTTGAATGAAATTTTAAGTCTATCCATTTACATGTTTAAAAGTCATTAAAACCTTGTAAACTTGTGAGTTTGAAATGTATCTTTATAAAAATATATTTCAAATTCACAAGTTTTGAAAATTAGATCAATTAATTAAAATGAATGTTAGTGTAAAAACTTTAGTTTTTAAATTTTATTTAAATATTTTTAACAAATTTAAAATATAAATACATGCATTATAAATTCATAAATCTAAATATAACTTTCAAATTGTAATATACAGCTAAAATTAATACGCCGTCCGTTTCATGATTTTTGTCATGTTTACCATTTGTCCAATTAAATTAATTATTTTTTATATTAAATTATTAATTTTTATATATAGATAGATATATATACATAAATAGAGTTTAAAATTATCTAAAAATGTATTTCTTACATTTTTAAAATAATATATATAAAAAATAAATAAAACAAAAATAAAGTAAAAAAAAGTGACAAGTGACTAAAATTATGAAATAGAAAAAATATAACTTTGTTGCTCGTGAACCTCGTATTTTTACTTCATTACTCGCTCTTTAAGGGTGAAAATGAAATTTTATTAAGGAACAAACAAAGCATTAAGGAAAAGCATAAAGACTTATAAACAAAATCACTTCTTTAATTAACTAATTTATTAATTTGTAAATTTACCATTAAATGATGTGAAATGTGTTGAAGTTCTCACATGCTTCAAATTTACGAAAAAATCGGAGACAATAAAGCAGGAAGATATTTTGAAAGTCAGTCAAGCAAAATCACATCTTTAAAAAACGTCTCTTCTTGGCATATCTGCGTAAGTGCGTAAGTCATCTTTATTCCCATTTACACTTCAATTGATATATCACTAGTGCTTAATTACATCCTATTGAAAATTGCAGGAAGGGAGAAGACTTAATAGGAGGACCAGTACGAAATAAAGTCTTCCTTCATCTCTTTTCTAAAGTAGGAGGTTGTTTTGATATTGAACCATACGATTTGCTAGTGCAAAAGATAAGACAAGATAACACATTGACGCATACCCTTTTCAATTTCAAAATTAACTAATGACTACTGATTAAACTATAATTAGCGTTTTAGTGACGTAATTTCATAGAAGGGATCATCTGAAATGGCCTTCAAATAGACCATCTAAAAAATTTAAATAGCCAAAAGAAAAATCAAATGAAAAATACTTCAATGAAAATTCCATGATTTTTATCGTGTTGTTTCTATATTAGTGCGAAAATACTGAAGTATGGAACATTCAATGTGAAGGTATAAAGTTTTGTATATGAAAAATGTAAGCTTTTGAAGTTAGTGATGGTGGAATTGGTGGGGTAATAATTTGTAGTATATGTACTGTAGACAACATCTTTCAGTAGAACCAAATTCAATGTTTCAGCCAAAGATTTGACACCAACCACAGTGTATTAATAATGCATCTGCCCAATTCCTTGAGAAGGAGAGATCTGCTTTTGAGAAAACTTTTTAAGTTTCATGAATGAAGTGATGACTTTCACCCATACAAAATTAAATTCACCACCTAAATATTATCTCCAACAAAAGATTCGAAACCCCACAATTGTAATTGCAAAGCAAAACCACATCCCATGTGACCAAATACCCCACATTCTCTCTCTCACATTGCCAAACAAAAGTGCCCACCAGAATGTCCCTCTGTTGAAGATAATAGTATATGACTCATAAGGCAACCACCTCACTCACTAAATGACATCTCTTTCCCTCTTTTTCCTCTCTTTCTAACACATGTTTCTGTCTTGGTAGAACGCCGTCGTCAAATACTTCAGTTGATACCTTGTTTGAATTTTCTCACTTGTGGGGTACTAGTGGTAGAAAACCACAAGAAGAACTTATAGGAGACCAATATGAAATGAAGACTTCTTGTACCTCCTTTCTAAATGATCTAAATTACTTACCAATATTTTCTTAAATGTTTAATTTAATTTTTTTGGACGTATCCAAACACACCAACTTGAATTTTTCTCCCTTAAATTTTCTGATTGATGCATCTTAGGTTCCACCATTTGAGAATCATACAGGAAGACATTGTCCACTGTTTAGTAAGTGACAAAGAAGTGAAAGAACCATAGTCATATAGTACGAGTCTATGAGATAAGAGAGCCGTTATTGAGGCCGGTTTTGCACCATAAAATTAGACTTTAGCAATTAATTCTTGTAATATTGTCGGCATTCACCCGTTACAATAATTTTTTGAAGTTAAATCATAAAATGATTGTTCAGTTTCTTGATGTGTCGTTATATTATTAATCCGTTGCGGGTGATTCAAATATCATTAGCGAGAGAAATTTTGTTTTGGATAAGATTTTTGTAAATTAAGTGAATCATCACTATTCTAAATGAAAATAATTTTTTCTTTATCTGATAGTGGATGATGGTGATATAGTTAATCCTCAAAAACCTTGTCCATACAAAAAATTTTAAAAGAGAAAGGTCACGACTCATCCGTTCTCGAGTGATTCAAATATCATGAACGAAATAAATTCTTGTTTGAACAGATTCTTGTGGACCAAGTGTTTTTTCTCTCTCCAACAATCGATGATTGATGATAAAAATTCATTTGGTCCACAAAAAATCTAATCTATACAAAAATTTCTCAAGAGGAATATCACTACTCATCCATCATTTTACCTTAACAATTGCGATATTTGATAACCAATTAAAGTCAACTTAAATCACCAACTTTCATATATGTAGTTTGTTTGGTGATTTAAGTTTACTTTAAATCATAACTAAACAATCCCCAGCTCCAGCCTCAACATGGGTTAGAGGTAATAATGCATAAAAGCCAACTTCCATCTCCCTTATTGTGGTAAAAAGCAACTCAGAAGTAGTCCTGTTTGCATCGATGAGTTACTCAATAGAAAAGGCTCTCTCTTTCTTTTGCTTGTTTTTGTTGTTAGTACATGTAGAGCATGGAGCTGTAGGGCTTGATGAGTGTCCTGAATCAAGGTGCGGGCACCAAGAGATTCGATTCCCTTTCAGACTCAGTGGCACCCACCAGCCAGATCACTGTGGCTATCCTGGGTTTGATCTTTCTTGCACCAACGATCATCGTCATACAGTTCTCGAGCTGCCGACTTCAGTGCAACTATTTGTCAGAAAAATTGATTACAAATCTCAGATGATTTATGCATATGACACTAAAGGTTGCCTACCAGTACAGGTTTTAAACTTTAATTTGTCCACTTCTCCTTTTCAAATTGACGAAGAAAACATGAGAAATTTCACGTTATTTAATTGTTCATCAACAACTACATCTTCAAAGTATATTTCTTGCCTTAGTGCTCCGGGGGCCGAAGTTTATGCCGTATCATCTGATTATGCCATTGACGATTTAACAGCTTGTACCAAGATGTATAACCATAATTTATCAGCTTCATATTCCATGATCTACGAGAACATACTTCATTTGAATTGGTCCAAACCAATATGCAGGGTTTGTGAGGCAGAAGGCAAACTCTGTAAATTGAAGAATAATAGAACTGAAACTGAATGTTACCCCAAGCCCAAACGAGCCAAAAGTAAGGTTCACATAGCACTTTCTACTTATTGTTTCACTACTTATAACCAAACATATACTATTCATTTGATTTATCCAAATTTACTTATTTTCTGCAATGTGATTTTGAGAAATTCACTTGAATAAAGATTATGGAGGCATTTAATTGATGGGTAATAGTAGTTGTTAAAGATCCATGAGAGTTTATAGAAAATCATAGCTGTCAATGTGGATACACCTCGTTTTGCCTTAGATGACAAGGGAAATTAGACTTGTTAGACATAACTTTGGTATTTGGTGCAAAACTTCAAATTTTATTCCATGGTTCCAACAAATAAGCTGCTATCTGCTTGCATTTGGGTTGGAGATTGAGTTGGATTTTTAAATCATAGCTGTCAATGTCATGCTTTATGAATATTAAGAACATGAAAAACTAACTTGCTATATTGTTACCTTGTACAGATACCACAAAGAAGTTAGTGATTACTGGTGAGTTCTCCATCCAATTTTCCATTTCAGACTTTGTTCATCATCTTTCTGTTAAAAGGATAAAGTTCCTTGAAGATTCGAGTTCTTGACCTCGAATGTTGTACATGCAGGGGTAATCCTAGGTTCGTTTCTTCTGCTACTAGCGATTATTATGTTTTATCGCGTATATAGCTTAGATAAAATTGAAAAACAAAATCAAGCAAAAATTAACGTCTTTCTGGAGGATTATAGAGCTCTAAAGCCCGCAAGGTACTCGTACGCTGATCTAAAGAGGATTACAAATCAATTCAAGGAAAAGTTAGGCCAGGGAGCTTATGGAACAGTGTTTAAAGGAAAGCTTTCCAATGAGATCCATGTGGCTGTGAAGATGCTCAACGATACCATAGGAAACGGGGAAGAGTTCATTAATGAAGTGGGAACCATAGGAAGAATCCACCATGTCAATGTGGTTCGCTTGGTTGGCTTCTGCGCTGATGGGTTTAGACGAGCTCTTGTTTATGAGTACTTACCAAATGAGTCATTAGAGAAGTTCATCTTTTCAAGTGATGGTAAGAACCAAGCCCTTGGTTGGGAGAAGCTTCAAGATATTTCTCTTGGCATAGCCAGAGGAATTGAGTATCTTCACCAAGGGTGTGACCAACGGATCTTACATTTCGATATCAAGCCTCATAATGTTCTGTTAGATGAAAACTTCAATCCAAAAATTTCAGATTTTGGTCTAGCCAAATTGTGTTCCAAAGACCAAAGTGTTGTTTCCATGACTGCGGCTAGGGGGACGATGGGCTACATTGCACCTGAAGTGTTTTCGAGGAACTTTGGGAATGTATCTTACAAATCAGACGTCTATAGCTTTGGAATGATGTTGCTTGAAATGGTTGGAGGGAGGAAAAATATCGATGTTACAGTGGAGAAGACTAGCCAAGTCTACTTCCCAGAGTGGATATACAATCATTTGGATCAAGGAGAAGAGCTGAGAATCCGGGTTGAGGTAGAAGGAGATGCTAAAATTGCAAAGAAACTGACAATTGTGGGACTCTGGTGCATTCAGTGGTATCCGGTGGGTCGTCCTCCCATGAAAAGTGTTGTTCAAATGTTGGAAGGAGAAGGAGACAATTTAACAATGCCTCCTAACCCTTTTGCCACTACAGGTCCTACAAGAATGCCTGGGAGACATCTTCACCAAGAGTTAGAAGTCATCTCTGAAACAGAGTGATCATATTTCAGGTCATTA
Organism: Bretschneidera sinensis; assembly: GCA_023935145.1. NCBI lineage: Eukaryota > Viridiplantae > Streptophyta > Magnoliopsida > Brassicales > Akaniaceae > Bretschneidera > Bretschneidera sinensis. The sequence continues at coordinate 144,098,060 of CM043700.1, forward strand.
ATTACGTCAGAAATAATCTTGTTACTCATCATTGTAAATGGGTTCTAATTGTGTTCTCTTTCTCAAATGATTGTAAAAGAAGAGAGTGAAAGCTGAATCCCATTGTAAACTGATATATATTGTTGCTCAGATTATCTCCAATTAATCATAATTTAGAGGTAAAGTTACATAAGATTCATACTCAGAAACCCAAAACTAAGCAACTACTGAAGAAAAGTTAAGAAGATTGAATTTAATGTTTGCTACCACCACAAGTTTCATTTTGTATCCAAATTATGAATTTATGATCAAGAGTACAGTATCTTCTAAACATACTGAACTTTACCATTAGTGAATTAGGCAAGGGTTTCCAGAGACAACAAAGGAGCATATTAATCTACAATACATATCTAGTCATTTACCAGTATACTGTACAGAGGTTAAAATTGATGAATATTCTTCATTCTTCTAAACTTTACTATCATTCTATCGTTGCCAATAAAAGTATGTTCCTCTTTGAAAAGTCAGAGACAAGTTAGTCAGGCACAATTACATCTTAAAGTCTCCGTTGCTTGTTTTCATTTCACTTGGACTTGAGTGCAGAAAAAGAAGAAAAGAAGAAAGGGAAGCTAATTAACCCAATCAATTTTTGTTTCTTTTCTTTCAGCCTTAACTCCATATAAGCTATCGTTACACACTAACACAATGTGTAAAAGAACCATTTACCCAAAAGTTATTGGATTAACAAGGATCCGTTTGGTTCATAGACAAGATTATGGTGGGATAAGATTAAGATTAACATAGAGTAAAATAAAGGGGAATTAAAGAGGTATTACCTTAATGCTATGATTGTTTCATCGGATTACTAGATTGAGGTTAAAGTGGGATAAGAAATCTAAATAGCAAAATATCCTAAATATAATAATAATTATCATTATCATTGTAATTATAATTATTATTATGCATATAAAAAATATTATAATAATATTATTAAATACTATTATTATCAGCATTATTATAATTATGATAACAGTAATCATTATCATTATTATTGTAGTTATTATAATAATAGTAATTACTATTTTATTATTATAAAAAATATTTTTAATAACATTATAATTATTATAATAACTGTTATTACTATTATTCAAAGGTAAAAAAGGCAAAAAGAAAAATTTTAGTCTCACATGAGAGAGATAGATTTTATCCTACAAGAGGAGGTGGGACAAAAAATATGCACATTAATCTCATATGAATAACTATTCATATGGAATTAAAATAATCTAATCTCCTTTTAATCCCACCAACTAAACGAACCCTAATAGATTAGTTAATACTTAATGGTGTAGGTAAATAGAATTTTTTTATATAAAAAAAAGTGAAAATCATTGGAGGCTAAAACCAAAAACATACATAGCGTCAAGTTTATTAAGGTCTTTCTACGAGTATCGGGAGGAATGAGGGATCCATCAATATAAACAAGTAAAGGAGGAATGAGCGTGGCAGTAGAATAAGGAAAAAAGAGTGTGAACAACCTAATAGAATTTTGTTTGTTTTGATCTTTGGAAAAAAGGAGTGGGTTAAAGTCTCCATTGATTGCTTTCAATTTCTTTTGGACTTGAGTGCTGAACAGAAAGCAAAGGAAGCTTGAAGGAACTTGTGAGTGCGCTCAAATTTTGTCGCTTCTCTTGAATTGTGGATTTTAATTTAGTTATCATCTGTTGCCTTCCATGAAACTACACCGGTGATCATATACAAGTAAATTTCTAAGTCAATGTCTTGATGTGCATAGCTTAGTCCAAGGGATGAATAGGATTTAAAACTAGTACCCCACACAGGAGAAAATTCAAAGGGAGTATCAATGCAGTGTATGAAGATGACATTTGTGCTAACACAATTATGGCAAGAAGATATTTGTATCTCCATTAGCCCATATTGATAGTTGATGGTGATGGCCAAAATTACTGATTGAAACTCTGCAATTTGTTCTCTCAGGACCAAAAAGCTTGTCTCGTAATCAATTGTAGAAGCTCTCTCATTTTCTTCATGTTTAGATATCATAGCCTCGTCTTTGCTGGTTACACAGCCTTTATCTTTCTTCTACTAATCTCCAATAGTACTTGCAATGCTAATGATAATAATCATTGTGCTCTTTCTTGTGGAAATATCCATAACATAAGCTCCCCTTTTCGATTGAAAGGAGATCCCAAAAACTGTGGCAAGCGAAAGTATGAACTAGCTTGTGAGAACAACCTCACTGTGTTGTACTTGAAATCAGGAAAATACTATGTGGAGGCAATCAATTATGATAACTTCACAATTAGACTTGTTGATGCTGGTATTCATAAGCGTATTTGCTCCTCCACCCCTCTCTATCCTTTAACCGTAGGTAACTTCGGGCAACCTATGCTTCACAGGCCTGATCCATATATGTGGTATAAAGCAAAGTGGACAAAGGGGGAGTCCTTCCCTGAACTATCAAAGAGTACGCTTGTTTCCTTGAAATGTCCGAATCCAGTGAATTCTCCTTCCTATGTGGATACTACTTCATGCCTGAACAGAACATACTCTTCCAATTCGACTTTATCTCATCCAATTAGGCATTCTTATGTTTTGGTTGGCCCGATTTACCCATCAGAGATAGAGGTTTCGTGCAGAGTAGAGCAGATGGTTATGTTATCATCACCAATAAAGAAGGATCACAAGAATATTTCATATGTGGACATCTACAAGGAGCTACTTTATGGGTTTGAACTTTCATGGTTTTCTGTTAACTGTGGAAAATGCCATGGACGTCCCTGCTACTTGGATACCGCAAACAAGTTACAGTGCTACTCAGTTTTTGGTATGTATGGATAAGTTAAACCTTTTTTCTTGTAAATCATCATTTACTTTCATACAGCTTGACCGGTTTTTTTTTCGATGTATGCTCTCCGATGATTTTTTTATAATTTATTTTCAATTGTTTTTCAACCAAAATATTTTTTATGATTTCCATCTTTCAGATTGAATCATAAGTCAACTTTCTTTAAATAATTTTCTCATGAACTCAAGAAAACTGTTTTTGTAGATTGTTACGAGTTAATATCTATAAACTGATTTCTCATATTGGATCACGATCTTATCCATTTAAAAATTGAAATTGAATCAAGTTTACGGTAAAATTAAATACTAATTTATTAAATAGAGAATATTCAAATTCAAATTTGTAAAAATAAAATTCAATCTCATATTAGCATTAAAAAAGGGGAGTGGTCTTTTATCATACATGTGGCAAGCAGAAAGTCCACTATTATTTGAGTTATTTATTTATTTTATTTAAATTCTTTTTTGGATGTATATCAATAATTAAGGGGCTTATAATTATGTAACACTAGTAGCCTCATGAAAGGGTATGGATGCTTTGTTTCCCCATGAAAGTGTAACTAACCATACACTGTTTGTTTTGCATCAGCATATTGTACACCTTTTCCAAAGATTGTATTGACAGGAAAAAAGTTTAGAACATTTTTAACATATAGACTTCTTTAATGATCTATTTGATTCAGATTGTAGACCTGTTTTTTTTAATTTCTTCTCATTTCATTTAATTTTTTGTTGAATGAAATTAAGGAAACGATTTGATCTTAACTTTGATCCTATATTTGAAGATTTTGCATGTTGATTTTTATTTTTACTCTTTTTGTTGGTGCAGGATTGAATTGGCTATGGGACATCATAGGTAAGTGGTATCCATCTTCTTAAATTATCACGCTGTTTAATCGTATAGTAAATTTTAATAAAATATCACGCGATTCGACCATTTTAATCTTAATTTTTTTTGTGTTTTTTCGCAACACTCAATACCCTGATTAATTCATCCTTAAGACAGTCCAATGCGGTTAAAATCTCGTCTTTCCGTTAACTTCATCACGTGACAAGCTGAAAATTTTTCGTTAGAGATCCATTTTTCCTTCCTCTATTTTCTTGCTCGCCAAACGACCAGAATCTTTGATCTCTTGTTGTACTATAAGTTTTGATTTGGGCATTTTTGTTCTCTTTACGCATCCCATTCCGACGAGGAATCCGAGTCCGGGTAGTCAAGCAACGGCCTATACCTTTCTATGCCCATGAGCCGGGTCGGGTCTTTATCTTTCAGATTGGAGTCACTCAATTTCGAATGTTCTTCCTCTTCCTATTCGCCATTGTATGCTTTGTATATAACCTCTGGTGGAGCTCTCACGTTCCATTCAACGAAATTATTTTCGAAATCAGGGTTTGGGTCAAAATCCATTTTGGTTTCGGGCTCGGTTTCGATTTTGCATTCTACCCATTTGGACTCTTCAAGTGAAAAACCGGCTGTCGTCTCAGCTTCAGTGCTTTTGCTTTCCCTGGTTTGCCCATTTCAGCTGTTTTCTTTGCTTTTGATGTTTCCTACGCTTTCGTTTATTCCTAGGAAAATATGAGGAAAATAGAGGAGAATCAGAATGTACAGGGTGATAATGCAAGAGAAGAGAGGATATGAGGGGAGAGATGATAGATGATAGATGTGAAATTGCTTTCAAAGAAACGTCCAAATTATCGATGCAAAGGAAAGGGAGTTCAGTTCCCATGGAATTTCATTTCCCCAATTGGAAATATGACCAGTAGAAAAATCAGTGTAATCAGTAATATTTGCAAATGGAGTGTTGGATTTTTCTGGCCGTTTGGCAGGAATAAAAAATGGATCTCTAACGGTGGAAAATGGTCATCATGTGCTTGTGATGAACTTAGCGGAAAGATCAGTAATTTTAACGGCGCAAACGGCGAATTACACAGAGTACTTGAGTGCTAAAAAAAATCATGGGGACTTAAGTTAAAAACAATCAAACCATACGATAGTTTATTTTTATTTTTTCGATGCCAGTCATTAAACAAAGATAATTAGCAAAATAAGACCAAAAAAAATGTTTTTGCAAAACTGTTTTTGAGATCATTGCGTCTCATGTGAGATGCGGGTTATAAAAATAGTAGTTGCTAACACCAAAACTTTTTCTCAAATGTTTTGTTTTGACATAAACAAGATATTTTTCATTTAATGTTATATATCGACAGATTTTGTACACTGAATTAACTTACTCTCTTAATTGATGCAAAATCAGAGGTGGGTTCTTTCTCCATCTTAAATTACACTATTAATGCTCTTTTCCGACTTGTCCCCTTGTATGAGCATGAGGTCGGGGTTGCCATACAGACCCAAGACTTAGCCCAGCCGAAAATGTTTACTTTCTTTCTTATTATCTTTGTTTATCTTGCAGATTATCTTTACTAGGTAAGAAAAACGAATCTTTCCTTCACTTTTGAAGAATGTAACAATGTTTAATTGGATAAAAGAATATCAAGAAGATATGTTTCTTAGAGAAAAAAGAAACTGGGATGAATTACTAGGATTTAAGAACATATGTTGTTTAAACCATGTTTTGCATAAAGTAAAATGCTGAAAACCAATTTATGAGCTGATGCTTTTCTCTCACAACAATTTCTGTAATTTTCCTACACAGGACTATACCATGGAGTAGCAGTGTTTTTTGGGACACCATGTGTAATAGCTTTTCTAATCTATAAATGGAGAAGGAGGCATTTCTCCATGTATGACACCATTGAAGAATTCCTTCAATGTCACAACAACCTCATGCCAGTAAGGTACTCTTACTCAGATATAAAGAAGATGACTAACGGTTTCAAGGACAAGTTGGGTGAAGGAGGCTTTGGCTCTGTATATAAAGGAAAGCTTCGTAGCGGCTATCTTGCAGCAGTAAAGATACTGGGCAAGTCAAAGGCTAATGGGCAAGACTTCATCAATGAAGTTGCAACAATTGGAAGGATTCACCATGTTAATGTGGTGAAACTTATTGGTTTCTGTGTCGAGGGATCAAAGCGTGCTCTTGTTTATGATTTCATGCCTAATGGCTCTCTTGATAAGTACATTTTTTCTCGAGAAGGATATATTTCCTTGAGTTGGGGAAAAATGTTTGAGATTTCTCTTGGAGTGGCCCGTGGTATTGAATATCTACATCGCGGTTGTGAGATGCAGATCCTGCATTTCGACATCAAGCCCCACAACATTCTTCTTGATGAGAATTTCACTCCAAAGGTTTCTGATTTCGGGCTTGCTAAATTGTATCCAACAGATGGTAGCATTGTGTCTCTTACTGCAGCAAGAGGAACCATAGGATACATAGCCCCAGAACTATTCTACAAAAACATTGGAGGTGTTTCATACAAAGCTGATGTGTACAGTTTCGGGATGTTGTTAATGGAAATGGCAGGCAAGAAGAAGGATCGAAACGCATCGGCAGATCATTCAAGCCAATACTTCCCCTCTTGGGTTTATGACCAAGTTGTTGGCGGACAGGATGTAGAAATCGGAGATGCCACGGAGGAGGAAAAGAAAATAGCAAAGAAGATGATAATAGTGGCATTATGGTGCATACAGATGAAGCCTTGCAATCGTCCATCGATGAGCAGAGTGATCGAGATGCTTGAAGGAGAAGTAGAAAGCCTAGAATTGCCTCCCAAGCCCGTTCTACATCCAGAAGAAGTACAAGTGAAGGAGGATGGAGACTCTGCAAACCAAACAGGGTCATCAAGTACATCGAATGATTTTACAGAAACAATCAGTTTGATTGTTGATGCAGGGGAAACCTAACAAAAGTACTGCTCTTTTGTTGATCCACGTCCACCTGTTAGAAATCTATAATACAATTAGCTTATATTCTTTGAAATTAATAAAATGCCACTAAATTTGTTCGCGAAAAATGTCTACTGAGTGCTTGCTTTTAACTCTAAAAAGTTACTTTTAATCAAATTTAATTTGTTCGCGAAAAATGTCTACTGGTGTGCAATCTCTCTCTCTCTCTCTCTCTCTCTCTCTCCCAATAATGTTTAGAGGAAGGCTCCTCTTGGCAGGCTACACAGCCCTTGTTGTTATGGTCCAGTTCCATGAAAATGGCACTGCTCTAAGGATAACTGTTGCCTTTTTCTTGTGGCAATATCTCCAACATAGCCTATTCATTAATAGGAAAAATAAAAAACGCGGGATCGATGACTTTTATATTATTGTTATTATTATCGTTATTATTATTATTAAAAAATGTGTAATATTATAATTTTTTTGGATCTAATTGTTTTGATTAATTTATATTAAAAACAAATGCTAGATTAAAAGGACACTTAATCATTAATGTTTTTTAAGCAACTTCATCAGGTTCAACATCAAACCTCACAACATTCTTCTTGATGAGAATTTCACACCGCGGGTTTCGGATTTTGGGCTTTCTAAATTGTATCCAACAGATGATAACATTGTGTCTCTTACAGCAGTAAGAGGAACAATAGGATACATAGCGCCAGAGATGTTTTTCAATTTAAATCAGATCTATTGTCTACTATTAGAACTCCTATCCAGTAATTTATTTGACAAAAGAAAAATATAGATAAATATAGATAATTTAAAGGGGAAAAAATAGAAGTTCACTAACTCGCCCGGCTCGCTTGACTTAGCCCGTAGTTTTTGCGAGTTTAAACAAAGAAAATTGATCAATGAATCGGACTTGAAAAAAATTCAAGTCCGATTTATAAACTAGTCAAGTTTGAAAAACTAAAAAACAAGTCAGTTTGACCCGTCTCAACCCACTTAAATGATATTATATTTAATTTATTTAATTACTTATTTATTAAAAATATATATTTTAATTTTCATGTAACATGTGATGTTAATGTTAAGATTCTCTTATTTTAACATTCTATACTACTAGCCCTATAACACCAGTAATATGCGTGTTACGTTGACTTTTTTTTAAAAAAAAATTATTTTTTATAAAAAAATTAATAGAAGAGAATATGTTTCATTTTAGAAACAATTTATTTGCGGTAAGTTGATAAAATTTAAATAATTTAAGTCATTAAACGTATTTATATGTGCACTCACGCAAACTTCAATCATATTCAAAGTTGGATAAGATTATATATATATATATATATATATATATATATATATATATATATTTGCATTTACTTGAACTATCACGTTTTGGCCTTTGAAATTCAAAATTATTCAATACATTTACAAATTACAAAAGCAACAAAAACAGATAAAAGAACGACAACAATAGCGATATCAAAATACTACACCATTGATTTTTACTTTCTTGGATCAAAATTCTCCACACTCAAATCTTCATCCCGAAAAATATGTTGATAAATAAAAAAAAATATTTATTTCTTCTTCCAATGAAGTAGAATACTACTAAATGATTTGGATACATGAAGATAAAATTTTATGGTCAATTAATATTATAAAATAGGTTCTTTCAAAATATTAGTGTAAAATAACTAAAAAAACAATTTTTACTTAATAAACACTCAAAGAATAACTTTTAATACTTGCAAAGAAACGATAGATTAACAGTTTTATTAGAAATAGTCGAAGAGAATGTTATAAAATGTTTTGGGAGTTACCGTTGTTAATATATAAATCATGAAGAAAAAAAGTGAATTTTTTTAATATATACAATATTATTTATGAGGCAATGACTCACCCTAATAGATCATCCACAAATATTTAATTGAACTATTAATTAATATGTTTATCTATATGACGCAATCACGGTTGAGAGATTATTTTTTTTTAATATATATTATAGATTTTTTTTCACAGATGAAAATGCAATAACTTAGAGTAGGAAAAAAATTAATTTTTTCGCGTAATATTATATTTTAGGCTAACTTAAAGAAACGAAAAAAATGAAAAATTCAAGTCTAATGAGCGAGACTATTCTTAACTTAACTTATAAGGCTTCATGTTAAATAAAAATTAAGGTTTAAATTTTCGAGTCGGACCATATCTATTGGACCTATAATTTGTTATGAGTTAGGCCCGACCTTGATCTTGATTAGCCCTAATAAATTTTGAAAAATAGTTAGACTATGTTTGAGAGTTCAAAAGAAAAGAATGAAAGAACCAAAGAAAGAAAGTAAAAATGAAAATAAATTACATAGACCTCTCTTAAAGTAACGTATAATTATAAACATTTCTCTTGTATTTTTTTAAATTTAATTTTATATGATCTCACGTGATTAAGCTTTTTTACTGATGTGAATGAACTTTTAAAAAATTGCTACACTTGTATCGTGGAGGGTTACACTTACAAAAACCTTTCCTCTCTTAAAAAAAAAAAAAAAAAAGAAAAGAAAATCATCCCAAAGGAAACCTACCCTTAAAATTTTATTTTGGTCGTGAGGGCCAAAAGGCCAACAAACAGCGGGAATTAGACGTTAGGAAAAAATGATGATGATGAGCCTCTCTCTTCCTTATCCCGCCAAACTTCCTCCACCTTCTCTCATACCCTCAAAACCTTCCCGCCAAAATCCTTCACCCTCAACATCACCGTCCATCAAATGCATCACCAACTTTGAGCCCCTCAATGACCATCTGATCCAGAAGCTGAATGCGGGCAACCTCCACGGAGCAATCTCCACCCTTGACCTCATGACCAAACAGGGAAGCCACCCAGACCTCATCACGTACTCCCTCCTCCTCAAATCCTGCATCAGGTCACGCGATTTCCAACTCGGAAAACTCGTTCACGCTCACTTGACTCAAGGGTGGAGATTGCTCCCTCCTCCTCGACTCGATCCTTTACAACACGCTCATCACCTTGTACTCAAAATGTGGCGAATTGGGTAAAGCTAATACGATATTTGGGAGTATGGGAATTAAGAGAGATTTGGTTTCATGGAGTGCTATGATTTCTTGTTTTGAAAATAATGGAATGGAATTTGAAACTATTGCCACGTTCCTTGATATGCTTGAAAGTGGGTTTGAGCCAAATGAGTATTGCTTTGCAGCGGTTCTTCGGGCTTGTACGAAAGAGGGTTATGTTTCGATTGGGAGAATAATTTTTGGGTTTTTGATGAAAAGTGGGTACTTTGAATCTGATGTGTGTGTCGGGTGTGCTCTGATTGATATGTTTGTGAAGAGTAGTGGTGATTTGGAGTCAGCATATAAGGTGTTTGATAAAATGCCTGAGAAGAATGTGGTTTGTTGGACTTTGATGATAACTAGATGTAGTCAGTTGGGATATATCCAGGAGACGCTATTGATTTGTTTTTTAATATGGTTTTAAGTGGTTATGTACCGGATAGGTTTACACTAAGTAGCGTTGTTTCAGCTTGTGCAGAGCTGGAGTTGTTGTCCCTTGGGCAGCAATTGCATTCTTGGGTTATAAGGTCAGGATTGGCCTTGGATGTTTGTGTTGGATGTAGTTTAGTGGACATGTACGCGAAGTGTGTTGCAGATGGATCTGTGGATGATTCTAGAAAGGTTTTTGATAGGATGCCAGATCATAATGTTATGTCTTGGACTGCGATTATTACAGGATGTGTGCAAAGTGGAGGGCTTGATAAGGAAGCTCTTGAACTCTTTTGCGAAATGATTGAGGGTTATATTCCACCAAATCATTTTACTTTTGCAAGTGTCCTAAAGGCATGTGGAAATCTTTCTGATCCACGCATGGGTGAGCAGGTTTACACCCATGCAGTGAAAAGGGGTCTTGCTTCAGATGGTTGTGTAGGAAACTCTCTTATCAGCATGTACTCTCGATCTGATAGGTTGGAAGATGCCCGTAAAACTTTTGAATCTCTATTTGGAAAGAATTTGGTTTCTTACAACACTATAGTTGATGCCTATTCCAAGAAATTGAATTCTAAAGAAGCCTTTGAACTTTTTCATGAAATTGTGGATAGGGAAATGGGAGTTAGCGCTTTCACATTGGCTAGTCTGTTGAGTGGAGCTTCAAGCATTGGTGCAATCGGTAAGGGTGAGCAAATCCATGCTCAGGTACTAAAATCAGGTTTTGAATCAAACCAACCCATTTGTAATGCTTTGATATCTATGTATTCTAAGTGTGGAAACATAGAAGCTGCTTTCCAAGTCTTCAATGAGATGGGAGATCGAAATGTTATATCTTGGACTTCAATAATCACTGGTTTTGCGAAACACGGATATGCTACAAGAGCTATGGAAAGCTTTCACAATATGCTTGAGGTAGGTGTAAAGCCAAATGAGATCACCTATATTGCTGTTTTATCAGCTTGCAGCCATGTTGGTTTGGTTTCAGAGGGATGGAAACACTTCAAATCAATGTACAAAGAACATGGGATTGTTCCGAGGATGGAACATTACGCATGCATGGTTGATTTACTGGGCCGATCTGGATCCCTTGTGGAAGCAATTGATTTTATCAACTTGATGCCTTTCAGTGCTGATGCTCTGGTGTGGCGTACATTTCTTGGAGCCTGCCGTGTTCATGGCAACAAAGAGCTCGGGAAGCATGCTGCAAAAATGATTCTTGAACAGGACCCACATGATCCAGCAGCCTACATCTTACTATCAAACTTGTACGCTTCTGTGGGTCAGTGGGATAATGTCGCAGAAATCAGGAAAAACATGAAAGAAAGAAATTTGATCAAAGAAGCAGGTTGTAGTTGGATAGAGGTTGAGAGTAAGGTGCACAAGTTCCATGTGGGGGATACTTCACACCCACAAGCACGAGAGATGTATGAAGAATTGGATCAATTGGCTTTGAAAATAAAGGGATTGGGGTATGTCCCTAATACAGATTTTGTTCTTTATGAATTGGAGGATGATCAGAAAGAGCAATTTTTGTTGCAGAACAGTGAGCAAATTACTGTTGCATTTGGTATAATAAGCACGGTCAAATCAAAACCTATTCGAATATTTAAGAATCTTCGTGTTTATGGAGATTGTCACACAACAATCAAATACATTTCAATGGCCACTGGAAGAGAAATCGTGTTAAGAGATTCAAATCGGTTCCATCATATCAAGGATGGGAGATGCTCTTGCAATGATTACTGGTGAATGATGATGATGATGATGATGATGCATTTGAAGTGCATGAGATCTCTTTGATGACTGTGTTCTCTGTAACTAAAAGTTTGTATACTCCATTGGCCAGGTGCTGTTTTTTTCTGGTTTGTTCTGTGATGTGGCACTTTCAAAATTCTTCTCACTTCTCCTTGGAACTCTCTACCGGCTGGCTTTATGAAGTGGATGTACTCAGTGCAAGAAACTTAAAAGCTCGTGGCTGCCTGATCTTCAGCTGGCAAGTAGATCTGTGTAACTTGTTCTTTGGCATCTCTTACATGTTTTGGCAACTGTACTGTAGTTCTCAATGCTTGCCTCTTTGTAACACTTTGTATACAGTCTATTGATTAATAACTTGATATTATTTACCGTTACCTATTCTCAAAGATCTTCCAATTCTTATTATTCCACTTAGTCAATTTGTTTCATTTCTTTCTTCTGAATGGCAATGCAAGTATTTTTTGTTATCTGGTGATATGGATGTATTGTACCGCTGTGGTAAATTGTAGGGAATTAATATTAGTGGCTCTTGCTTGAGGCATGATACTGTGGGTTAGGCTTGATTAAACTACGTGTAAAAGTCATGTGTATTGCGAGTTATGATTGGTCTACTGTTAACGTGGTAAACAGGACTTAAGTATAGCACTATGGACGACCAAAATGTGTGATTTTGAAACTATGGGCAGACGTGATTGCTTATGATTAAGCAAATTTGTGCAACTAGAAAATCTTGTGGTGATAAAGGATTATCTATCTAGACAATTGTGAACGTTTAAATAAAAAATATGTGAAACTCAAATGATAACGGATATGAATAAAAATACGAACATCAAGTATTTTATGTGACTTTGTGTTATTGATTAAGTCTATTGATGGTTAAATTCAATGATCATTGTTATCATTATTTTTTTTTATTAATGATGATAAAGAGTCATTTCATTTGTCTATCACATTTATTTATTATAACAATTATAATGTTCAAGTAATTATTTTGAAAGTTTTAGTAATAGAGAATTTTTTGCTTAACACAAATTTATAAAAAATACACATAATGATAAATCTCACTATTGAATAGTATGAGAAGGGAAAAAAAACATTTTTTTATCTAATGGTGAAATAAATTCTTGTATCATATAATTTTTATAAACCGGACTAGATAAAAAAATTTCTTAGCAATAACCAATAAGGGTAAAAAAAAATTAAATTGTCCACGCCACATGGCACACTCTCATTTGTTAAGTTCTGATGCAAAAAAATGGAGATGATATTAGATGCATGTAATTGTGAAAAATATTTTTTTTATGATTTATTTTTTTTAATATTTTTTTTAACAATTTGTATATTCATAATTTAATTTAAAAAATAATGTTTCTTTTTCTATTGTACCATTGAAAAACAATATTAAAAAACTTTCTTTTTCTATTGTACCATTGAAAAACAATATTAAAAAACTATGTTTTTTAATACTATACTAAAAATTGATTTTTTTGATTAAAAATACATAAATTATTAAAAAATATATAAATTATTAAAAAAATATTCCGAATATATTTATTTTCTCTATCATATAAAAACAAGTTTAAGAGTGGCGTAAAACATTCAACATTTCTTGTGCCACCTTCTTCAATGGTGACTCAATAAAAAATCTTGATATTTTTATCATAATGGGATAAAACGTAAGTCACTAGATCTTGAAGTATAAATCTTTTAAGATATTAAAATATTTTAAAATTTTAATAAAATAATAATAAATAATAATTTAAATTTAAATAAAATAAAATAAAATATTTTTATTAACTCTCTAAAACATATAATTTTTTTTAAGTTATTATAAGTTATAAATAATTTATAATTATAAATAAATTATATAATATATAATAAATAATTATAAAATATAATAACATCACGATAAAAATAATTAACTCACCCTTAGAACTTATATTCTTAGATATATTAAAAAAACTCCGACAGACTTTACACGTTGCGAAAAAACACACAAAATGTCGGAATGGACACAATGCACGAGGTCCTAGCCCGACACGTGATTCAGCAAAATAGGACACGCGTCCATAAGATATTAAAAGTCAACATTCTTCGTCAGAGAAACACAGCAAAAGCGGAGTTGCAACACGACACGCCACGTAATGATTTTTCAAATTCCTAAACCGTCGCGGTGGACCCCATAGTGAATCACCAACCGCAAAATCCAAGCTCCACGTCTCGACTATGGAGTATCACAGCCGTCCACGTCTCCTTTGAAAAATTCAAGTCAGTGGTACAAAGTACACCATGTGGCATCCATCAACTCAAACATAAAAAATGAACCGCTGAGATTCAATGCCTTTTGACTTTCTTTAATTTAAATTCACTTTAATGGAGCAATGCTGTTTATTTGTCACTTCAGCTTTTATGCAACTGAATAAGAAGATAAACGATTCTCAGCGAATGACGTCAGATTCCGACGAACTGAGTCAACTCACCGTTATCAACACCAATAAAGATCGCCGGAGAAGATTTTGAATCGGACGGCTAAAGTACACCTGCCAATCCAAGACCAACAACAAAGAAAGCTTCTCTGATGGAAATCATCTTCGCAAAAAAAAAAAGAATCAGTTAGATTGCGAAGAGAAAAACTCTCATGGTGAAGCAAATTCCAGTGAAATTTTAACGGAGATATCGTTATCATTCTCTTCTTCTGTGGACAACTCCTCAGAGCAAAAAAAAGACATCGTTTTATCGCGATTTGGAGATAAAATGCGCATTGATTCGCAAAGCCGCACATGCGGATCACACGGGTGGGTTTCGGTGATCGGGAAGAGGAGAGAGATGGAGGACGCAGTGAAAGTGAAATTAGAATTCGTGGTCAAAGGAAGCGAAAAGTACGACTTCTTCGGAGTATATGACGGACACGGTGGGGCCCGCATAGCGAAGGCGTGTAGGGAGAGACTGCATAGGGTTTTGGAGGAAGAGACGATGCTGGAGGGAGGGGAAGGAATTAAGAAGGGGAGGATTGATTGGGAGAAAGTGATGGAGGAGGGATTTGAGAGGATGGATGAGGAAGTGAGTGAGAGTTGGAGAACCGATCAGTCAGTTAAGATGATGGGATCTACGGCTGTGGTGGCGGTCGTTGGCAAAGAGGTTGTGGTGGTGGCTAATTGTGGGGACTCCAAGGCTGTGATATCTCGGGGTGGTGTTGTTGTGCCCTTGTCCATTGATCATAAGGTAATGTACTTGCTAAACAATATTCTTTAATTACTTTTATTTTTAAGTCTTAAAAGTTTACTGTGAAAATGGAATAGATTCTGAATTGATTTCGATTCTCAACTAGTAAAGTGAGTAATGGAAATATAGATAAAAAAATTAATTACGATTAATTGCATGGAAAGCCCTTGAAATTTAAGTTTTAATTTGGCCAACTTAACTCCTGAGTTTTCAATTTGTGCATTGGATCTTTTACAAGCTTTATGCTGCAGCATTCTAATTTTTTTTTAAAAAAGAGTTTACAGTGAATTAATCGTAAAAAAATGTACCTTTTTTCAATCGAGGACCAAAATTTTAAAATTTAAGGAATTATGTGTTATATTCAGGTAAAGGAAAATGAAATAGGTGCAATATGCTAGAACTTAGGGACCTTCAATGATATTTTCCCATATTAATTATTCTGATTTTTCAAGTGAAAGCCTTCGCATGCAAGTATTTTTAACCATTAATTGGATAGAGTTTTCGAAAACTCTTTTCTATGTTTGACAAACAGTTTTTAAAAATAATTTGCTAAAACAGTTTTCAAAAATTGTTTTATGAAAACTCTAAATTGGTGTTTTCTGACACAAATTTCAAAAAATAGTCGTAAAATTAATGTTCACTACTCTGTTTCATTCTTTTTCTATAGTATATAAAAAATATTAAAATTTTGAAAATAAAATAATATTAATCATTTTTTAAGTATTTAGTAAAAACGAGAAATAAAATTAATATAGATTTTAAATTTAAACTCAAAACTAAAAATAATTACAAAGTGTATCAAAACAGTTTTCAAAATAAAAATTATTCAAACAATATTTCATTATTTTTTGTTTTGGAAACAGTTTTCGAATTACAATTGTCCAAACATGTTTTCTTCAAAAAAAATCATAAAACTATTTTCAATTTTTATTTTCGAAAAAAAAAACTGTTTCCCAAACATGTCCTTGTTACTTTCTCATCATGGTTGAAAATGTTTTCAACATATAAATTCTTTATATATACATGAAATTTTTAAAATTTTCTCGATGAAAATGCAAATATGAGCTTGAATGATTAATTTTTTTATTTTTCAAATTTTCAATTGGAAGCATTGCGTATTAAAATTGTCTGCAGCTGCATGTGTTCCATGTTAACTTGAGGATAGGGAGTTAAGTAATTTATCTTAGGTAAATCCTAACTTATCAAAAAATCTATATATCACAGTTATTTTCAATCACCAAAAAACAATTAATTTTTTTTTCTTCCTTTCAAATATTGAAAATGTCAAGGAACTATGCTTTAAAAAAAATTGTTTGCTGAAACAGTTACGAGTGCAAATATCTTACAATTACAATTATTTGTAAAAGGTTAGGAACTATGCTTTAAAAAAACGTGCTTGCTTTAGCCATAACAATTTTCGTTAAAAAGTGGATTATTGCCTCTAGTTAATTTTCACTATTATCAAAATCAATCTGTTGACACTCTTTTGACACAGCCTGACAGGCTTGATGAGTTGGAGAGAGTCAAAGTTGCTGGTGGAAGAGTCATAAACTGGAATGGCCACCATATTCTAGGAGTTCTTGCTACCTCAAGATCTATAGGTAATTAATTAACTAATTAAGCTGCCACTTCTATCGTCTAACATGTTATCAATATATGGAACAATACTAGAAAGATTTACAATGGCAGTTTTGTGGGTAACGTTACATCTATTAATCGGACAATACTGATCCTTGGAGAGGATCTTTTAACTTGAAAATTAATCAAAGTAATGCTAATTATAAAGATTATTATGGTGTAACAATTCTCTCAATAGTTTCTTGAACTTTTAACGCATGCAAGTGATCAGTACCTTAAAACATTTGTGATCTCCAAACCGGAAGTCACAGTCAGTGAGCGGACTGATGCCGATGAGTTCCTCATACTAGCAAGTGATGGCTTGTGGGATGTTATCTCAAATGAAGTGGCATGCCAGGTTGTGAGGAAATGCCTCAAGATCAGGCGTGAGTTTGTGCATGAAAATCGTGCTGCTAAGGCAGCATCTATTCTAGCAAAGCTAGCGATGGCTTGAGGCAGCAAAGACAACATTAGTGTTATAGTAATTGAGCTAAAGAAACAACCTCCCTTCTGTTAGTGTATATATATAACTTTCTGATTACTCTTTGTAATAGTTGTTTTCGGCATTTCCCCCCTTTTTGGGAAAGCTTTTGGCATTTTATCTGATATTGAGACTTCATGGTTTTCCTCTTTAAAGAAAAAAGAGGTTAACTATTGGTGGATTATTGAATTTGGAAACTAATCAAGCTCTTAATTAGTTGATTAAGGTTCATTGAAAGGGCTCATGTCAATCGGGCAATGCTTTTAATCAAGTACATGGGCTATGAGTAGATTGATTACTTCGATAACATTTGATTCATATACCTAATTGCCTTGGTGTGTTTGCCATCAGTGTAAACATGTAGCAATTTTTGCCTCTGGGGTTTTAGTTTTAAGGAAAATTAACAAACACGCAAAAAGAGTCAAAGAAATCTGAACATTTTGATGTAGTGATTATGATTATTTTTTATTTTTTTATACAAGAGATTCAATCTTTCTCGTTAATGTATAAGAAAACGAGAGAATATATTACTCTTATGTCATGTAATGACCCAAAAAGTTATTCAAATAAGCTTATGAAATATTTTTTCCTGGTGTGAAGCTTGGCCTCTGAGACAGTCCTTAAACGATTAGGCTCAGTTTTTAGCATTCCAAGCTCTGGCCTCGCCCTTTTGGTCTAGATGTTGAAGCCTGTATATGATCAAGATGAATCAAATTATTGGTTTGCTTCATTACAAAAGGTGAGGCTTTTGGACCAGAAGTTCTTGCGAGTGTCCCATCAAATAAGGCTCGGTTAATAACGTGTCATGCTAGTTTTTATTTTACCATGTATTTATTAAAATGACACGTTATAATTGATTGAATCTTATTGACATGACATATTATGATTAATTGAATAAATTAAATTTGATTTTTGTAAAATCTCTTCACTTTGTACAAAAATCAATTTTTTCTACACGTTGAACCCCTTGTTAATTTCCAATAAAATCTTGCCATAATCTTTTGAAATCGAGATAATTATTAGTTGGGTGGCTGTCAATTTTCGAGAGAACCTCTACAAAGCAAAGAATATTGTGATGAACATCACTTTTAAACATCTTTTGAAGTTAATATCAAAACAGAGAACATAGATTCTTCAAACATATTTGGTATTACCAACTCAAAAGATATATTCTTTTATAAATGGCACCACTTGTAAGGTTAAGTGTCAGCCATTATTTAGGTGGGCCCAAATTGGTACCTTTTTCTTCTCTTTAATTCAAGGATTCCAATCTTGTGGCATTGGAGTTTGAGGGATTTCGACATCATTAAGTTTGAACATGGAATCTCAAAAGCATAAAGCGAAGGCAAATTGAGAAGTGGGATTGTACATTAAGATTTATGCTCTTTACCATTGAAAGAGCATAACTAATTGGGAGTTATGCATACTTATTCCCAATAATAAGGGTTTTTACATAGAATGTCCTCTTTTTTAGTGGTTAGTTCAATTGACTTCATATAGTTTCAATTGGGATAATTAACCTTTTGGATTATATACTTTTTAAATAGGTTTTTACATCTAATATTGTCGTTAGAAATTGACATCAACACACACGTGTGACATGTAAGAGATTTATACATGATTGCATATTTCATTAAAATGATCATTCATGTTGAAATAAAGTAAAAATTATTGTTGTAAAAATTCAATCCATTTGATGATAAATTGTTACGATATCTCAAAATTATTAGGGAAAGTTCAACATTTATTTAGGTAAGGGTAGTGAAATAATTTCATTTTATCCGCTTGTTTCAAAGGTACTTGTAAGTCTCTCATCTATTATTATTTTTTTACAGCAATTTTGAATGAATGATTTATTTGAAAACTTCACATAATATGGAGAGATAATTTTCTCAACAAAAATTCTAGAGAGTCAATTGTTGCAACATTTGATTTTGTTTTATTACAATTTAAATTTAAGATTTTGTTTTAAAAAAAATTAAAAAAGTTAGATTTAAACTGAATTAAATCCAACAGCAAACATATCATTTATATGTTTGCTGTTGGATTTAATTCAGAACAAAATCTTAAATTTAAATGAACAAAAGATAACGAAATTTCAATTTTATTATATATAAGAAAATAGAAGTGTGTTTATATATGCACGTATATAAGAATTTCTTTTTTATGTTAAAAGGGTAACAACAGTTAAAAGAACAAAAGATAACGAAATTTCAATTTTATTATATCAGAGAAAATAGTTGTGTGTTTATATATGCATGTATATAAGAATTTCTCTTTATGTTAAAAGGGTAACAACAGTAAAAAAGAAAAAAAACATGTGCTAAATATAAGTAATGATTTTGATTTTCTTTGCATTAGTTTAAGGAAGCTATCATTGTGCCCCCAGGGCATATGGCCCACTTTTATCAGTTTTTTATACTGTCGCAGGTATAATTCTTTTATTCTTTTAAATTTATAAATTTTCTGTTAAGTTTTTAGGGTTATAAATTTCATTTTATTATTTTTTATGTATTTATTATATTCATATGTGCATAATTTTTTATATGATATTATTGTTCATAAGTTTCATGTTTAAATGTAGTATTATTTGTATAAATTAATTTATTTTCAATCACATATTTTCCTTTGATTCGAAACAAATGAATGTAAAATGATCATTATGTAAAATGATCATGATTTTCTCCATTCGAAAATTGAAATGGAGTCAAGTTAATGGTGAAATTGAATGATACATCATTAAATAGAGAATATTTAATTTCAAATTTGTCAATGTGGTATTAAATTTCGCCATGAACTTGACCTTCATTTCAATTTTTAAACGGAGAGGATCGTGATCCAATGTAAATATGATCATTTTCAATTGTATAATTAAACAACAGAAAATCATAAGAAAATATTGATTTTTCATGTAAAAAGTTTTACTGTGTAAAATCAATTATGACGTAAATCATTTTATAAGAAAACAAACGGAGTCTAAAAAAAATCATTATGCTTTCGGGCATGTAAAAAGTAAAAAATAGTGATTTATGAAGTTAAAAGTAAAAAAAAAATAGTGATTTTATAAACAAAAGACTAACTAAACTGGTGGTAACTGATCAAGGCATAAAGTAATTTCGTTTTTTTTATTTTCATTTAATTTACTTAAATTGTCTTACTAATTATATGACTTTTTGTGTCTATGATAGAATTGAATTTGATTAAAGCATGTGTCTTTAATTTAGTTAAAAGATGAATTTCTATAAATAAATAAAAAAAACCTAATGTTGGAGCAATCTCAACTTGTTAAAAGAAAGCATTTTCTACTATGGATATCGTGAAGAATCATGTTAAACAAGTTCGTATTGGTATTTAATTTGGAGGATTCTTTGACCTATAATTAAGGATTAAATTTTTTAAATATCACCTTAATAATCTAGTATCCTTTAGCTTAATTATTTGCTAATGAAATTAGCATTGATTTCTTCGGTAACACTGATGGCTTTTTCTAGGATGAATATCGTAAAAAAAAAATTGTTTGCACAACTAAATAGAAGATTATACCATGCTTTCAAAAATTGAAAACTTATTGAAAATAATTGCAAAAAAGTGCCTTAAATTAAGAAACCTTTTAAGGAATAATGCTACAACACCTTCTACCAAAACAAGATTTCAAGGGCATATATATTTAGAAGTGTATTTTGTTCCTTTTTTTTTTCTTTTCAGGAATTAGACAAGAATTAACTCTCTTTTTTCTTGTTCAAATAATCAGAATTGTAAATTTTTTATAAAAAAAATTGAAAAGATCATTAAAAAGTGAAAATAATAAATAATTGATATAAAAAACATGACATGTTTTGAGAGTTTTTCTTTTTCAAAAAAAATCTTGAACAGCTAAACAAGCAAGTTGTCTAATTCAAAACATAAACAAGAAATTAGTTTTCAGCACAAAAGAAAAAAACATTTGAGTAAACAATAAAAGATTGTTAAAATACATTTATAACCCTGTGATTTGATTTATTTTCATAACAAATTCGAAGTTTTTTCTCGTTACATAATAACAAACATTATGGTTTGCATTATTAACATAAGGTAGGTTTCTCTTAACTACAATGTTTATTTTGTTGGGTAATACCTTAAATCATTGAGAAAATATTTGAGGTTGTTGACTCTGAATGATTTTGATAGTAACAAAAATCTTAATAAAGCACTAATGAATATTACTTAAGTAATACAGATTGTTAATAGTGCTTATACATTAAAGGAGACCAAGATTGTAAAAATTGGTGAATCAATGTTGATGTCATTTCAATTGTTAGGAGCTAATTATATTTGCATTGCATTTTATTATATAGTCTTAATTAATTGAAGATATAAAATCTCCAAGTGATTTTATTAAATGCAAATAAATTCTTTGGGCTCAATACTTAACATTCTCTAATTGAATTTAAAAAGAATTTATGTTGGCATAGAAAATTACTTGAGCATTTGTAATATATCATTCTTCATATATCTAGCACACATATTATGCTTAGATTTGTAATATGTTTTGTCATCATCAAAAATGCCTCAATCAAGAAATTGATTAGATTAATTTTGATGATAACAAAACACTTTTGGAGTGTTTAACTTGTGTGTTTAATGTACAAGAAAGTTTGATTAAATTAGGAGATTTTTTTGAACTCAAAAATCCAAAAAGAATAAAGAGATATGAAGAAAATTATGCTGAAAACACTGTTCATCCAGAAATCACTGTAGCAGCGCTCCAACAGTGACCCAGTCGACTGGGTGAATAGTGCAGTCGACTGGTAAAAGTGGCAGAAGGTTCCCAGTCGACTGGTATGACTTACCAGTCGACTGGTAACACTATAGCAGCAAAAATGTGAATTTTTAAGAGGATCCAGTCGACTGGTATCACGACTCAGTCGACTGGTATCACGACTCAGTCGACTGGTAGTTCAAAAATATGACTGTTGGACTCCAAATCTGAACGTTTTAAAGTAAATCTTTTTCAAATTAAAGTCCTAAACGGCCATATTAATTGATTGCTATATAAACCCACTCAATTCAGCATTCAACAAGGAGGAGAAGACATTCAAAAAGAGAAGAACACACACAATCAAGTCATTCATTCTTTGAAACTCAAAAAAGCTTTGAAATACTCATGTTGAGCTATTCTTCAAGCTTTTCTTTGAAAGAGAGACATTATTCAGTTGTATAAGCTTTCATTTGTTGTCTCTCTACTATTTACTTTACAGCTTTTATTGTAAAGGGGTTACTTCCGAGAGGAAGGGGATTACTTCCGAGAGGAAGAGGATTGTACGGTTTGAGCAACACCCGTAAGTTGCTTGTGTTTCGGTTTGAGCAACACCCATAAGTTGCTTGGTTTAGTGAAAGACTTCAAGGAGGATCCTTGAAGAGAGTGGACGTAGGGTCGGAAGGATTCCAATATTGCCTCACCACTATAAATCGAGTTTGCATCTCTCTAACTCTATCTCCTTAATTACTTTCATAATTACTTGCTTATAATTATTTATTATTCAAGTAAATGAGATTGATTGCTTAATTATTTTATAATTCAATTATCATTTCTATATTAAGCAATAAACTCTCTCATCTTTGTGCTAGTAATTTAGAAAGATTTAATTCCGCATATATTTTGTTATTTGAGATTGCAAAAAGTATTTAATTTTTTCAATACCCAATTCACCCCCCTCTTGGGTATTGCCATAGTATATTTTGGACCTACAATTGGTATCAGAGCCTCGTTCTCAATTTTAGGCTTAATATCCTTGAGTTGATCATATGGCAACTATATTTTTAGAAGGAAGAGATCCTTCTAGTTCTCCTCTTCTCCATGGAACAAATTTCACCCATTGGAAAGCTCAAATGAAGATTTTTTTTCAAGCACATGATTATTATGCTTGGTATTTCATTCTTGAAAATGAAAATGACTTTGATGTAAATGATAGCAAATTCATTCAACTAAATGCTAAAGTTATGAACATGTTCTATAGTTCTCTTGATCAAAACGAAGTTGATCAAATTTCCTCATGTAAGACTGCAAAAGAAATTTGGGATTTACTGGAAGTCATGCATGGAGGAAATGAGCAAGAAAAGAATTTCAAATTAAAAAACTTTGTTAATGACTTAGAGCATTTTAAAATGAATGAAAATGAATCAATTTTTGATTCGCAAACTCGTTTTACCCTACTTGTTAAAACTTTATCTTTCATGGGTAAAATTTGTTCTAACCTTGAACTTGTGAGAATATTTCTTAGATCTTTGTCAAATCAATGGAAAATTATTTTGACAAAGTATTCTACATGTGAAAGTTTAGAAGAGCTTGTGGAATCCTTCAAGAAGCATGAAAGCTACTTGGATTACAAAATTGATGGTTCCACCACATCCTTACCTTTTATGGAAATTGAAGATCTTAATCGTGATGGTGATGAAGAAGAAAAAGTCTCCTCGAATAAAGAGATTGAATGCAAGGAAATTGCCAACCTATGTCTTATGGCAATCGACGACGAAAATGAGGTATCAACTTCTTCCTCTTCAAAAAATAACATTGTTAGCAGTAGTGAAGAATTGATAGAAGTCGTAAATGAAATGTATGAAGAATTGAAGAAATTCGATTCTAGGAACACCATTCTTAAAAAAGAGGTGTCATCTCTTTCTAAAGAGATGGTAGGTTTAAGAGAAGAAAAAGATAAACTATCTTCATTACTTTATGATTCTTCTCAATATCTTCTTAAAGATGAAAATGAAAACTTAAAGAAGAAGATGATAGAATTAAATGATACTATATCTAGACTTATTCTTGGAAAAGAAAAGCTAGATGAAGTGCTATCTTGCCAAATATTAAATGAAGAAAAATCTGGGTTAGGTTATTCTCCATTAGGCAAACAAACATCAAAAGAGACTTTATTCATTAAAGCCTCAGGTGTGAATGAAGCTTCTACTTCTAAAATCTCTAGCAAGGCTAAAAGCACTCCCTCTATAAATGCTAGCAAGTCTAGAAATACCAATTCTAATGTTTATACAAGAATAAAGCATCCTAGAAATACACATGCTTATATGTATGCTCATTCAAGAAATGCTTATACTCATTCTAGAAATAATCATAATATGCATTCTAGAAACAATATGTATAATCAAAACTTGCACACTGCACATACATATCCTAGGAATTACCATCATGGTTATCCTAGAAATAATATGCATATTCATAATAATACAAGCATGTATCCTAGAAATTATCATCATACATTTTCTAGAAATGGCATGCATATTCATATTCCTTACAATAGAAACATGTATCCTAGGAATTCCTATCCTAAGAATTATAGACATGCACAACTAAGAAATCCTAGAAATTTCAGTAACTATTATCCTAGGATTATGCATCATCATGTCTATAGAACTCCATATGTTATCAAGAAAGTATGGGTCCCAAAAGGAACCGTGTTTTCTAGGACTAACCTCAAAGGACCCAAGAAATTTTGGGTACCTAAAAATGCCATCGTGTATCCTAGTGTGCTGTAGATATGTCTCCACACAAAGGAGAAAGGTAACTGTTGGTACCTTGATAGTGGATGCTCAAAGCACATGATCGATGATAAAAGTGTATTCAAGAGCTAACTCTAAGAGATGGTGGATATGTCACCATTGGAGACAACACCAAAATAAAGATCATCGGGCATGAAAAAGTTGGTAATGATTTCTCTACCCTAGATAATGTATTGCTAGTACAAGGCCTTAAGCCAAATTTACTTAGCATTAGTCAACTATGTGACAAAGGCAACTAAGTCACATTTGAGTCCTCTCATTGTCTAGTTATAGACATCAGGAGCAACAAGATCAAATTTATTGGTCATAGATATGAAAATGTCTATATAGTTGATTTGAAATCTTTGCATTCTAAAAATGAAAAATGTTTTCTTGCTTTTAGTGAAAATCCATGGCTACGGCATAGAAGGCTTGGTCATGTAAACATGAACTTGCTGAAAATTGTTTCAAGAAAAGATTTAGTCATTGGTCTTCCTAAAATCAATTTTGAAAAAGATAAAGTATGTGATTCTTGTCAAACAGGAAAACAAACCAGGATTTCTTTTAAAGCAAAAAATGTAGTTTCAACTACAAGATCTTTGGAACTTTTGCATATGGACTTGTTTGGTCCAATAAGTACCATTAGTCTAGGTGGCCATCAATATGCTCTTGTTATTGTTGATGACTATTCAAGATATACCTTTGTTATTTTTATTGCTTACAAGGATGAAGCTTTCAAAGGTTTTGAAAAGTTTTGCAAAAATGTTCAAAATGAAAAAGGAATTTGTATTTCAAGCATAAGAAGTGATCATGGAAAAGAATTTGAAACCAAAGCTTTTCAAATTTTTCTTTTCAAATTTTTGTGATGAGAATGGAATCAATCACAATTTTTCAGCTCTTAGAACTCCTCAACAAAATGGAGTTGTTGAGAGGAAAAACAGAGTTCTAGAAGAATTTTCAGGAACAATGCTTTGTGAAAATAGTTTACCAAAATATTTTTGGGCTGAAGCCGTGAACACTTCTTGCTATATTTTAAATAGAATTTTAATTAAGCCTATACTTGATAAAACTCCATATGAACTATGGAAAGGGAGAAAGCCCAATATTTCCTATTTTCATGCCTTTGGTAGTAAGTGCTTCATCTTAAATAACAATAAAACTAACTTGGGTAAATTTGATTCCAAGACCGATGAAGGGATATTTTTAGGATATTCAACTACTAGTAAGGCTTATAGAGTTTTCAATAAGAGAACTCTAGTAGTCGAAGAATCTGTGCATGTAACTATTGATGAATCTAACCCAATGAGTAGTGGAGAAGTTTCCTTTAAAGACGATGCAAATTTTATTCCAAGAATGGAAACTCCTACTCCCATTGTTGACCCAAAAGTGAGTTCTTCTCAAACAAATGAAGGGATGGCAACTCTCAATTTGGACCAACCATCCTCAAGTCAACAAGAGAAAAATCTACCCAAGGATTGGAGGTATGTAAATCATCATCCAATTGATCAAGTAATTGGTGATCCTTCACAAGGGGTAAGAACTCGCTCTTCCATTAGAAATATTTGCAATTTTGTAGCTTATTTGTCTCAAGTAGAACCTAAGACATTTATAGAAGCTGAAAAAGATAATGATTGGATAATTGTAATGCAGGAAGAGATAAATCAATTTGAGAGAAACAATGTTTGGAAACTAGTTCCAAGACCTAAAGATCATTCAATTATTGGAACTAAATGGGTATATAGAAATAAAATGGATGAAAATGGTATAGTAACTAGAAATAAGGCTAGACTAGTTGCTAAGGGATATAACCAAGAGGAAGGAATAGATTTTGATAAAACCTGTGCTCCCGTAGCTAGATTAGAAGCTATTTCAATGTTATTAGCTTTTGCATGCTTTAATAAATTCAAGCTATTTCAAATGGATGTAAAAAGTGCCTTTTTAAATGGCTTTATTGAATAAGAGGTTTATGTTGAGCAACCTCTTGGTTTTGAAAACCCTAGTCTTCCAAATCATGTCTACAAGCTTTCTAAGGCTCTATATGGGTTGAAGCAAGCTCCAAGGGCATGGTATGAAAGACTAAGTAAATTTTTGATTGATAATGATTTTGTAAGAGGTAGAATAGATACAACTCTCTTCACAAAAACTCACAAAAATGACACATTGATAGTTCAAATATATGTTGATGATATTATATTTGGTGCTACTAATGAATCTATGTGTCAAGAGTTTACAAAGTGCATGCAAGGTGAATTTGAAATGAGCATGATGGGAGAACTTACCTACTTCCTTGGACTGCAAATCAAGCAACTAAAAGGAGGTATCTTCATCAATCAACAAAAGTATATCAAAGACCTACTAAAGAGGTTCGGGATGGAAAGCTCAAAGCCACTTGGAACACCTATGAACATAACTACTAAACTTGATCTTGATGAAGGAGGTAAACCGGTAGATACTAAGTATTATAGAAGCATGATAGGTGCTTTGCTTTATTTAACTACAAGTAGACCTAATATTATGTTCAGTGTATGCATGTGTGCTAGATTTCAGTCTAATCCTAAGGAATCACATGTAGTTGCAGTAAAAAGAATCCTTAGATATCTGCAAGGAACCCAAACCATAGGATTATGGTACTCTAGAGAATCATCTTTTGAGCCAGTAGGATATTCAGATGCTGATTTTGCTGGATGTAGGTTAGATAGAAAAAGCACAAGTGGAACATGCCAATTCTTAGGTGCTTTGTTAACTTCTTGGTTTTCCAAGAAACAGAATTCTGTTGCACTATCAACTGCTGAGGCGGAATATGTAGCAGCTGGCAGTTGTTGTGCCCAAGTACTATGGATGAAACAACAACTAGAAGACTATGGCATGAGTCTAAAAAATATTCCTATATTTAGTGATAATACTAGTGCCATCAACCTAACCAAAAATCCTATTCAGCACTCTAGAACCAAGCATATAGAGATTAGACATCATTTCCTAAGAGACCATGCTCAAAAAGGTGATATAAGATTAGAATTCATACCTTCAGAAGATCAAATAACTGATATTCTTACAAAACCCTTAAGTGAAGCTAGTTTTTGTAAGATTAGAATGTTGATGGGATTGCTTGATTTAGATAAACTGGATGTTTGATTGCATCTCATTTCATCATTTGCATGTTTGACAATGAGTGATAGAGTATTAATCCATGTTTAATTATTCCCCTCACTCAAAAATGTCATAGATAAACAAAATCGTGCAAAAAATTCAGGACTGGAAATTTTACTCAGGATCCAATCGATTGGTAAATGTGCTCCACTCGATTGGTAAGTCTTTGCCTGATCTTCCAGTCGACTGATATTTTTTACCCAGTCGATTGGTAAGTCTCTGCCAATTATTCCAGTCGACTGGTATGTCTAATCCAGTCGACTGGTACCTCAAGACCTTGTTTGGAGCCATTTAATTCTCAAATATTAATTATTCTTTGATAAATTCTCTTTGATTTGGCATTGGATAAATCAAGTGATGAGCTTGAATTTAGATTTGAGAATTACTTTTGAGTTATTTATCTATCAAGCATGAGCTGAATATGAATCTTTCTATTATATATGCTTGAGTTTGAAATTAGTGATTATCTTTGCATTGAATTGATAATCATCTAATTTTTGAATCTAACATGCCCTGAAAATGATATTTGATTGATAATTGAAAATTATATTTCGGTGCATATATGCAGGAGAAATAATTTTTTTTTCAAGTACTTATAGATATTTCCAATTTGAACATCTTTTTGAGTAGTTGATGAGCTCTTTGTCTTGATTATTCAATCAATCAACTATCGATAAGGTTTGTTAAGTTTTATCCAATTTTATTTCTCTTAAGAGTTAAAAATAATTACTTTAGACTTTTTGAAAGGGGGAGAAAATCTGATTTATTGATAAAAGAGAAAACCTTTGGTAAAATCGTTTTACTCAAATGAGTTTTAAATACTTGATAAACTCTTTTGGATTTGTTTTAAATTTGGTTATTATATCTTGAGAATTTTGTCTCTATGTTCTAAAGGAACTCTTTTAAAAGCTTTATATTTCTTGATATCTTGTAAAATGATTCTTTTCTCAAAATGTTTCATCAAAATATTTTCAATAGTATATTTTGAGGGGGAGCTCTTCTTTGAAATCCACCCTTTTTTATTATGACAAAAAGGGGGAGAAAAATAAGAATATTAGAGATTTTGTTAGACCTTATTCTTAAGATTTTTGTCACCATAAAAAAGGGGGAGATTGTTGACCCTGAATGATTTTGATAGTAACAAAAATCTTAATAAAGCACTAATGAATATTACTTAAGTAATACAGATTGTTAATAGTGCTTATACATCAAAGGAGACCAAGATTGTAGAAATTGGTGAATCAATGTTGATGTCATTTCAATTGTTAGGAGCTAATTATATTTGCATTGCATTTTATTATATAGTCTTAATTAATTGAAGATATAAAATCTCCAAGTGATTTTATTAAATGCAAATAAATTCTTTGGGTTCAATACTTAACATTCTCTAATTGAATTTAAAAAGAATTTATGTTGGCATAGAAAATTACTTGAGCATTTGTAATATATCATTCTTCATATATCTAGCACACACATTATGCTTAAATTTGTAATATGTTTTGTCATCATCAAAAATGCCTCAATCAAGAAATTGATTAGATTAATTTTGATGATAACAAAACACTTTTGAAGTGTTTAACTTGTGTGTTTAATGTACAAGAAAGTTTGATTAAATTAGGAGATTTTTTGGAACTCAAAAATCCAAAAAGAATAAAGAGATTTGAAGAAAATTATGCTGAAAACACTGTTCATCCAGAAATCACTGTAGCAGCGCTCCAACAGTGACCCAGTCGACTGGGTGAATAATGCAGTCGACTGGTAAAAGTGGCAGAAGGTTCCCAGTCGACTGGTATGACTTACCAGTCGACTGGTAACACTATAGCAGCAAAAATGTGAATTTTTAAGAGGACCCAGTCGACTGGTATCACGACCCAGTCGACTGGTAGTTCAAAAATATGACTGTTGGACTCCAAATCTGAACGTTTTAAAGTAAATCTTTTTCAAATTAAAGTCCTAAACGGTCATATTAATTGATTGCTATATAAACCCACTCAATTCAGCATTCAACAAGGAGGAGAAGACATTCAAAAAGAGAAAGAACACACACAATCAAGTCATTCATTCTTTGAAACTCAAAAAAGCTTTGAAATACTCATGTTGAGCTATTCTTCAAGCTTTTCTTTGAAAGAGAGACATTATTCAGTTGTATAAGCTTTCATTTGTTGTCTCTCTACTATTTACTTTACAGCTTTTATTGTAAATGGGTTACTTCCGAGAGGAAGGGGATTACTTCCGAGAGGAAGAGGATTGTTCGGTTTGAGCAACACCCGTAAGTTGCTTGGTTTAGTGAAAGACTTCAAGGAGGATCCTTGAAGAGAGTGGACGTAGGGTCGGAAGGATTCCGATATTGCCGAACCACTATAAATCGAGTTTGCATCTCTCTAACTCTATCTCCTTAATTACTTTCATAATTACTTGCTTATAATTATTTATTATTCAAGTAAATGAGATTGATTGCTTAATTATTTTATAATTCAATTATCATTTCTATATTAAGCAATAAACTCTCTCATCTTTGTGCTAGTAATTTAGAAAGATTTAATTCCGCATATATTTTGTTATTTGAGATTGCAAAAAGTATTTAATTTTTTTAATACCCAATTCACCCCCCTCTTGGGTATTGCCATAGTATATTTTGGACCTACAGAGGTCAAAGAAGAGGGAAAAAATTAAAGGAAATTTCTTTTTGATTGATTTATCTATTTTAAAATCGGTGAAGATCTTTCAGGATTTTAGAAACAAATCTTAATATTCTTTAAATCAGAGAGTTGCCTAAATAGTTTAGGAGACTCTCTTAAGAATAATATGTAAATCATAAAAGATGAATCATTGCAACCAGAAAGGGCTTTAAATCTAAGCTTTCTATTTCAAAATGGAGAAAATAGAACTATGGTGTATTGGGGCATAGGGTTAGAGTGAGTTCATTGGGTAAAAGTTTTTCACAAATTTTTATAAATCCAAAAATTTGTAACCTGTGAGTTTTATTAAAAGAATAAAATAATCAACAATCACGTTATTGGAATAGTAGACATAGGTAGTATGTGCTAAACCACGTAAAACTTTGCTTTTGTTTTTTTATTTTCTGATATTTTATTTTATTTTTATTTATTGTTTTGTACTTTTGTTGTGTTATTTAGGCAGTATTTGAAAAATCCCATCATATACTAATTTATAGAAGATCATCTAATAATTTTTTCTAGCGCATGTCATTTTTTGTGATTTTTTAATCTTTAGTAATAATAAAAATAAAAATATATATTTTTACTTGTAAAAAAAATCTTATATTTTTAGCATGATAAATCACTTTTTTAGTTGAAAGCAAATTTGAATTTTTTTTTAAAACTTTCCATAAAAACTTAAAAAGTGACTTGACAAATGGAAATAGGAAAAGTAAACACAAGATTTTAACAAATTGAACTAAACAAATGTATTTGTGAGCAATTTTTTCCACCATTTCTTGTCCTTTTTATTTTTTCAATTTTGTAAATCCACTATTATTCTTAGGGTACGTGAAAAAAAGACTTCAATCATACTTATACCATGGATCAATCAATAGTTTTTAGACGAAATATCGTTTAGTAACCCTTTTTTATTTTTATGGGTGATAAGTTTGTTTCTTCGATATTTATTAATATAAAAAAAAATTAGTGTTGAAAGCTTTTTATAACAAAAAATTTATCGTAAAATCAAACTTATTTCTCATGAAATTAGGTCTATCATATAGTTTTACTTGTACTGTTAAAAATATTTTTTTTAAGGGAAGAACTGTTAAAATAATTACTCCTTAAAAATGTGCTTTGGAATAATTTATTGATTTGTACAAGTTTACCAAAGATGTAAAGGGAAATAATAAGATTTTTTTTTCATGAAAGAATCTTAAGATTTTGTTTCAAGAGAGTTTATAAAATGGATTTTTTTTATCACAAATAAAAATTAGATCAAACATTTTAAAAAATGGTTTATAAAATATTTATGAAATAGTTCTGTTAGAGTTAACTGCACGAGTAGTAGATCATGCGTGAAGTTGGTTCCGCAATTTTTGTTTAACGAATTTAGAGGAGAAAAAAAAAATGAAAAGTCAATAAAGTCCCAAATTAAATAAGGTGTCACGGGTAGTTTTGGTTCAACCCAGTTTTCGCACAACGACATTCCCTAAAAAAATATATTATATCATCCGTATATATATATGGCTTATACGCCATTTCCTTCGAAACAAACAAAGCTAGTTGCCCGCAAAAAAAAAAAAAAAAAAGGAGATAGAGAAATTCAAGGCCAAGAGAGAGATACTCTTCCTTACTTCCTCTTTCCCGCTCACTGTTGCCATCTTCAGATCACAATACTGTTTCTGTTTGATATCACACTCTTCACTGACATTAACACCAGGCAAGATCTTTCTTTCTACATATACATATCTATATTCTCTCCCCCTCTATCTCTATATATATATTTATAGCTCTGCTTTCTCTCTCTGTCTCTGTGTTTCCCTGCTTGGCTTGCTGCTTTCTTTTAACAAGTATATATTATGTAATAATCAGTACAATCTGTCTCCGCTCTGTGAGTTTTGACTGAAATGTGATATTTTTCTTGCATTTCTTTTCTTGTTTGTTTTTTTAATCTGTCGAAGCCCAAGAATATTACAGTTAAGGGACTTTGCTCTTTGAACCATTTTGGGTGAACCCTAGCTCATTCCGTTTGGTTTCCTGGAAATTACAGGCGAGAAAATTGAGATTTTGCACTCTTTTATGTATCGTTTCGTAATGAAAGCGAAAAGTAAATTTAACCCCCCTCCAATAATTATAGGTACAAATTTATTGATTTAATTGTTTCATTCTGTGTTGAACCGGAAAAATAAGTACTCAGTATTTTTTTCTTTCAAAAAGGCCCTGCAGCTTCTCAGAAACCAAACGAATTTTGAAAAGTTTGTTTGCTTTAACGTAAGCTTGTGGAATTTGACTTGCCCCTTTTCCTTGTTGCTGTTAAAGTCGTTATTTTGGTTTGAAATTCTTGGCTTTGATTATTTCTGCGTAGAAATATTACTCAATTTCTTTTTTTCACTTCAGTTTTTGCTTTGCTTTGCGGCATTTGAATGAGAAAATTTATTGGTACTGTACATTTGCGTTATTTGGGAGTTGGGACCCAAGATCAAGAAGCTTAGTTTAGGTATTTTAATCCTCTCGCTGAGAGTTGTTTTTAGGAAATTGGTATGATTTGATTTTGATTCTATTACTATTGATACATCATTAAAGAGGTGATCTTCTTTTATTAATTTGGGTTATAAATCTTATGTTTCCTTCATCTCTCCCATGATCATCAGCATTATATTCCTGGTTTTGCGGCATAGGTTCTTTGTTCAAAATTTCATAGAACTTTCAATTTCTGATGATTGAATTTCTTATAAATATAGGTCTTTTGCTTGGAATTCTATTATTAAAGTTTTTTTTTTAATTTACTTATTGATGTTTTATTATTTAGAGACTGGAGTCGGAAAAGAAAAAGATAATCTATGGAGGTCATTGCAGGAAGAGGTTTGGAATGCCAGAAGATTATGGATGGGAAGGCGAATAATGGAAACGGTTCCGAGAAGGCTATCCCTTCTTGTTGCTTGAAGGCTAGGGCTTCTGCCCCTGAGCTAGACACAAAATGCCATTCCACTGTTGTTTTTGGGTGGTTCTTAGAATCTTAGTCTTCCTCTGGTCATTATTGTGAGAATTGAAGAGAGTAAAGAGTAGTACAAATGCTCACTTGATTTCTTCTATACAATTAAGGGTATATATAGGTTGTTAAAGGAAAAAGGCCATCTTTAAAACAATGATGAAAACATGGCCTAAAGTGATCCTTAAAACAAGGATGAAAACATGACCTAAAGTAAGCCTTAAAACAAGGATGAGAATATGCTAATATGTCTCTCTATCATGCCCCCACAAGATGGAGCATCCATCTCGGATACCAATCTTGAACTGATGATGCAAGAACTGTTTTCAAGGAAGTGCTTTGGTGAGTGAGTCTGCCAATTGATCATTAGTATGAACATGAGAAACACGTAACCGATGATTAACAACTTGGTCACGAACAAAGTGAAAGTCAATGGCAATGTGCTTCATTCGTGAGTGGAACGCCGAATTTTTACACAAGTATGTGGCACCAATATTATTGCAGTAAATTGTAGGTACAGCTGTAGGTGGAGCATGTAGTTCTTGGAGCAGATTAGTTATCTAGTTTAGTTCAGCAGCAGTCGAAGCTATGGCACGGTACTCAGCTTCAGTAGATGAGCAAGCAACGGTGCGTTGCTTTTTGGAAGCCCAACTGATTAGTGAGGCACCTAGAAACACAACATATGCAGATGTGGATGTGCGATCATCAGTGTTTCCTACCCAATCAGAGTCAGAGAAGGCATGGAGTTGCGGACGTGATTCTTTGCGAAGAAAGATTCCATGATCAAAAGTGCCCTTGAGGTACCGCAATAGACGTTTGACAGTGGCCCAATGATGTGAGGTAGGACAATGCATGAACTGTGACAGTCTATTGACTGCAAAGGAGATATCAGGCCTTGTTAAGGACATGTACTGTAGTGATCCCAAGACCTGTCGAAACTGAGTAGCGTCATGGTGAGGGGTGCCGTCGTTGAGTGTTAGAGACTTGGTTGTGGATAGGGGAGTGCTAACCTCTTTAGCGTTAGCCATGTTTGCCTTGTGCAGGATGTTAAGTACATACTTTCGCTGCGACAAAAACAAACCAGTTGAAGTTGTGCGAGCCTCAACACCCAGAAAATATGACAAGGGGCCGAGATCCTTCAAGGAGAATCGGTTGGCCAACTGATCAATGAACTGCTGGACGGAGGTGGAATTGTTGCCTGTAATGATGATGTCGTCAACGTACACAAGCAAGTAGAGTGTGGTCTGTCCATGGTGAAAGATAAACAGGGAACTGTCTGATTTAGAGTTCACAAATTTGTGAAGGAGTAGAAAGCCACATAATTCATGATACCATGCACTGGGAGCTTAGTGAAGACCATAGATGGCCTTGCGCAACTTGCAGACATGAGTAAGAAACTGTGGATGAGTAAAGCCTTGAGGTTGCTGCATGTAAACATTATCAGAAAGTGTGCCCTGCAAAAAAGCATTGTTAACATCCAGTTGTCGTAAGTCCCATCCATAGGATACCACTAAACTTAAAATAAGGAGAATTGTTGTAGGTTTTACAACAGTACTGAAAGTAGCCGTGTAATCAATTCCGGGATGTTGATGGAATCCCTTGGCAACCAAACGAGCCTTATGGCGGGCAACAGTACCATTGGAATTTCGCTTAATCTTAAATATCTATTTGCACCCAATGATGTTTTGCGTGTGGTGATGGGGTACGTGAGTCCATGTGGAGTTTTTAAGAAGGGCATCATACTCATCACTCATTGCTTTACGCCATTGGGAGAATTTTTCGGCTTGGCGATATGTTGTGGGTTCAGGTGGTTCATTGATTTTGGAGGTGATGGTGTGAAGGTCAAGTATTTTGCGTGGCTTGAAGATATTATGTTGGGACCTGGTAGTTATTTTTGGTGGTGTGGGCGATTTGGATGGAGCAATATGTGAGGGAGATAAATGAGGAGAAGAATCATGACTTACCCGATTTGTAGAGGAGTCCAGGGAGTGTGATCAATGCAAGGCAGAGGTAGGCAGTGTGACATGAGGATCCACTTGTTCATCAGTACTATGATTTGAGGAGTGTATATTAGTAAGGGCAGCTGGTGGAGGAGAACTTGATTGTATTGGATTTAAAGTAGATAAGGAAGGATATGAAGGTGCCTGATTGTGAGTGACAGATTCATGAGATGTTGACTCGAGATTTGTGGGAGGATTGGAGAGATTTGAGGAACACCATTGATGTAAAGATTTTGTGTTAATTCGTGGTTCATGTATGGAAAGTTTTTGAAAGGGAAATTGAGACTCAATAAAAACGATATGGCGTGTAATAAAGGTTTTTGATGTGGATGGATCAAGACAGATATAAGAATTGTGAGGAAGTGAATAACCAATAAATATGCATGGTTTTGACGGTGGAGCTGGCTTGTTAGAGGCCTTGCTTGATAGAAACTTGCACAAAATTTTCCTATGCGTCTTAGCATTTTAAAATCAATCAAGTAACCCCCTAAACATTGGGCCAATATCAAATAGAGCCTTCCATTAGAAGTTTCATCTATGCTAACGGTAAGTTTAAACGATCAAAATGCCTTTATTTTTTTTTTAATTTTCAAAATAACAAAACTTACTAATCGCAGTTGCAGAATGGATTAACAATCAAACAATGTACGGGTATTTAGGTTTGTTTTTCTTTTTCCATTTTTCTATAAGCAGATTTTTATATTCGTTAATTTTTTTTGAATTTGTGTGACAAGTATCTGGATCACATGCTTATCAAATATGTGTGTGCGCGCACGCATAAACCTATTCAAAGTCGATTAAGAAACAAAGTTTAAAAATCCAAAATAACCTATTAAAACTTCAAACTTATTCAAAGTTGGATAAGATCGTAAAAAAAATTCAACTTAAATAATTTATTTTTTTGCATTTACTTGAACTATCACGTTTTGGCCTTTGAAATTAAAAAAAATTTCAATACATTTACAAATTACAAAAGCAACAAAGACAAATAAAGAACGACAACAATAACGATATTAAAATACTACACCATTGATTTTTACTTTCTTGAATCAAAATTCTCTACACTCAAATCTTCATCTCGAAAAATATGTTAAACAAAATATCTTCATTTCTTCATCCAATGAAGTAGAATACTACTAAATGATTTGGATACATGAAGATAAAATTTTGTGGTCAATTAATATTATAAAATAGGTCATTTTAAAATATTAGTATAAAATAACTAAAAGACAATTTTTGCTCAATAAACACTCAAAGAATAACTTTTAATATTTGCAAAGAAATGATAGATTAACAGTTTTATTAGAAATAATAAAAGAGAATGCTATAAAATATCTTTTGAGTTACTGTCGTTAATATATAAGTCATGAAGAAAAAATATGAATTTTTTTAATATATACAATATCATTTATGAGGCAGTGGCTCACCCTAATAGATCATCTACAAATATTTAATTGAACTATTAATTAATGTGTTTATCTATGTGACACAACCACAATTGAGAGATTACTTCTTTTAAATATATATTATAGATTTTTTTCATAGACGAAAATGCAATAACTTAGAGTAGGAAAAATATTTATTTTTTTCGCGTAATATTATATTTTAGGCTAACTTAAAGAAATGAAAAAAAAAATGAAAAATTCAAGTGTAATGAGCGAGTCTATTCTTAACGTAACTTATAAGGCTCCATCTTGAATAAAAATTAAGGTTTAAATTTTCAAGCTGGACCATATCTATTGGGCCTATAATTTGATGTGAGTTCGGCCCGATCTTGATCTTGATTAGCCCCAATAATTTTTTTAAAAAAGTTAGATTATGTTTGTGAGTTCAAAAGAAAAAATGAAGGAACGAAAGAAAGGAAGTAAAAAGGAAGATAAATTATATAGACATTTCTTTAAGTAACATATAATTATAAACACTTCTTGTATATTTTTTAAATTTAATTTCATACAATTTTATGTGATTAAATTTTTTTATTAAAAAATAAAAGTGACTCTTTGAAAATTTGCAAGAGAGACGCTTATGTCTTGGAGGGTTACACTTGCAAAAAGCCTTTCCCCTTTTGGTCGTGAGGGCCAAAAGGCCCAAAACAGCGGGAATTAGACGTTAGGAAGAAATGATGATGATGAGCCTCTCTCTACCTTATCCCGCCAAACTTCCTCCACCTTCTCTCAGACCCTCAAAACCTTCCCGCCAAAATCCTTCACCCTCATCATCATCGTCCATCAAATGCATCACCAACTTTGAGCCCCTCAAGGACCATCTGATCCAGAACCTGAATGCGGGCAACCTCCACGGAGCAATCTCCACCCTTGACCTCATGACCAAACAGGGTAGCCACCCAGACCTCATCACCTACTCCCTCCTCCTCAAATCCTGCATCAGGTCACGTGATTTCCAACTCGGAAAAC
The DNA here is from genome assembly GCA_023935145.1 of Bretschneidera sinensis. NCBI lineage: Eukaryota > Viridiplantae > Streptophyta > Magnoliopsida > Brassicales > Akaniaceae > Bretschneidera > Bretschneidera sinensis. The sequence goes on from CM043700.1 coordinate 144,136,010, forward strand.
TCGTTCACGCCCACTTGACTCAGTCTGGACTTGATCTCGACTCGATCCTTTACAACACGCTCATCACCTTGTACTCAAAATGTGGCGAATCGGCTAAAGCTAATACGATATTTGGGAGTATGGGAATTAAGAGAGATTTGGTTTCGTGGAGTGCTATGATTTCTTGTTTTGCAAATAATGGAATGGACTTTGAAGCTATTGTCATGTTCCTTGATATGATTGAAAGTGGGTTTGAGCCAAATGAGTATTGCTTTGCAGCGGTTCTTCGGGCTTGTACGAAAGAGGGTTATGTTTCGATTGGGAGAATAATTTTTGGGTTTTTGATGAAAAGTGGGTACTTTGAATCTGATGTGTGTGTCGGGTGTGCTCTGATTGATATGTTTGTGAAGAGTAGTGGTGATTTGGAGTCAGCATATAAGGTGTTTGATAAAATGCATGAGAAGAATGTGGTTTGTTGGACTTTGATGATAACTAGATGTAGTCAGTTAGGATATCCAGGAGATGCTATTGATTTGTTTTTGAATATGGTTTTAAGTGGGTATGTACCGGATAGGTTTACACTAAGTAGCGTTGTTTCAGCTTGTGCAGAGCTGGAGTTGTTGTCCCTTGGGCAGCAATTGCATTCTTGGGTTATAAGGTCAGGATTGGCCTTGGATGTTTGTGTTGGATGTAGTTTAGTGGATATGTACGCGAAGTGTGTTGCAGATGGATCTGTGGATGATTCTAGAAAGGTTTTTGATAGGATGCCAGATCATAATGTTATGTCTTGGACTGCAATTATTACAGGATGTGTGCAATGCGGAGGGCTTGATAAGGAAGCTCTTGAACTCTTTTGCGAAATGATTGAGGGTTATATTCCACCAAATCATTTTACTTTTGCCAGTGTCCTGAAGGCATGTGGAAATCTTTCTGATCCACACATGGGTGAGCAGGTTTACACCCATGCAGTGAAAAGGGGTCTTGCTTCAGATGATTGTGTCGGAAACTCTCTTATCAGCATGTACTCTCGATCTGATAGGTTGGAAGATGCCCATAGAACTTTTGAATCTCTATTTGAAAAGAATTTGGTTTCTTACAACACTATAGTTGATGCCTATTCCAAGAATTTGAATTCTAAAGAAGCCTTTGAACTTTTTCATGAAATTGTGGATAGTGAAATGGGAGTTAGCGCTTTCACATTTGCTAGTCTGCTGAGTGGAGCTTCAAGCATTGTTGCAATTGGTAAGGGTGAGCAAATCCATGCTCAGGTACTAAAATCAGGGTTTGAATCAAACCAACGCATTTGTAATGCTTTGATATCTATGTATTCTAAGTGTGGAAACATAGAAGCTGCTTTCCAGGTCTTCAATGAGATGGGAGATCGAAATGTTATATCTTGGACTTCAATGATCACTGGTTTTGCGAAACACGGATATGCTACAAGAGCTATGGAAAGGTTCCACAATATGCTTGAGGTAGGTGTAAAGCCAAATGAGATCACCTATATTGCTGTTTTATCAGCCTGCAGCCATGTTGGTTTGGTTTCAGAGGGATGGAAACACTTCAAATCAATGTACAAAGAACATGGGATTGTTCCGAGGATGGAACATTACGCATGCATGGTTGATTTACTGGGCCGATCTGGATCCCTTGTGGAAGCAATTGAGTTTATCAACTTGATGCCCTTCAGTGCTGATGCTCTGGTGTGGCGTACATTTCTTGGAGCCTGCCGTGTTCATGGTAACAAAGAGCTCGGGAAGCATGCTGCAAAAATGATTCTTGAACAGGACCCACATGATCCAGCAGCCTACATCTTACTATCAAACTTGTACGCTTCTGTGGGTCAGTGGGATAATGTCGCAGAAATCAGGAAAAACATGAAAAAAAGAAATTTGATCAAAGAAGCAGGTTGTAGTTGGATAGAGGTTGAAAGTAAGGTGCACAAGTTCCATGTGGGGGATACTTCACATCCACAAGCACGAGAGATATATGAAGAATTGGATCAATTGGCTTTGAAAATAAAGGGATTGGGGTATGTCCCTAATACAGATTTTGTTCTTTATGAATTGGAGGATGATCAGAAAGAGCAATTTTTGTTGCAGCACAGTGAGAAAATTGCTGTTGCATTTGGTCTAATAAGCACGGTCAAATCAAAACCTATTCAAATATTTAAGAATCTTCGTGTTTGTGGAGATTGTCACACAGCAATCAAATACATTTCAATGGCCACTGGAAGAGAAATCGTGTTAAGAGATTCAAATCGGTTCCATCATATCAAGGATGGGAGATGCTCTTGCACTGATTACTGGTGAATGATGATGATGCATTTGAAGTGCGTGAGATCTCTTTGATGACTGTGTTCTAAATCGTAGGTCTTTGAAGTGTAAATCTTTTAAGATATTAAAATATTTTAAAATTTTAATAAAATAATAATTTTAATTTAAATAAAATAAAATTAAATATTTTTATTAACTCTTTAAAACATATAAATTTTTATTTTTAAGTTATAATAATTTATAATTAATTTATAATTATAAATAAATCATATAATATATAATAATATCACGATAAAAATAATTAATTCAACCGTTAAAACTTATATTCTTGAATATATTAAAAAAAACTCCGACAGACTTTACACCTTGCGAAAAAACACACAAAATGTCGGAATGGACACAATGCACAAGGTCCTAACGCGACAAGGATTCAGCAACATTGGCTAATTGTGGGGACTCCAGGGCTGTGATCTCTCGGGGCGGTGTTGCTCTGCCCTTGTCTATTGATCATAAGGTAATGTACTGGCTAGCTACTTGCTAAACAATATTCTTTAATCACTTTTATTTTTAAGTCTAAAAAGTATACTGTGAAAATGGAATAGATTCTGAATTGATCTCGATTCTCAACTAGTAAAGTGAGTAATGGAAATATAGATAAAAAAATTTAATTAGGGTTAATTGCATTGAAAGCCCTTGAAATTTTAGTGCATTATTCCTTGAACTTTAAGTTTTAATTTGGCCAACTTAACTCCTGAGTTTTCAATTTGTGCATTAATTGGATTTTTTACACAGATACAAGCTTTATGTTGCGGCATTCTAATTTTTTTTTAACAAAAAGTTTACAAAGAATTAATCATAAAAAAAATGTACTTTTTTTTTCAATAAAAGACCAAATTTTTAAAATTTAAGGAATTATGTGTTATATTCAGGTAAAGGAAAATGAAATAGGTGCAATATGCTAGAACTTAGGGACCTTAAATGAAATTTTCCGAATATTAATTATTCTGATTTTTTAAGTGAAAACCTTCCCATGCAAGTATTTTCACCCAGTTATGATATTTTCTTATACTTTTCTCATCATGGTTGAAAATGCTTCCAACATATAAATTCTTTATGTATACACGAAATATTTAAAAATTTCTCGATGAAAATGCAAACATGAGCTTGAATGATTAATTTTTTTATTCTTCAAATTTTCGATTGGAAGCATTGCGTACTAAAATTGTCTGCAACTGCATGTGTCCCAAGTTAACTTGGGAATAGGGAGTTAGATAACTTATCTTAGGTAAATCCAGAGAATTTTAAGAATTTCGAACACAAAAAAATTTATATACCACAATTAATTTCAATCACCTTGATAAAGAAAAAAAACAATTATTGAAAATGTCAGGAACTATGCCTTAAAAAAATATCGTTTGCCGAAACAGTTACGAGTGCAAATATCTTACAATTACAATTATTTGTAAAAGGTTAGGAACTATGCTTTAAAAAAATGTGCTTGCTTTAACCATAACAATTTCCGTTAAAAAGTGGATTATTGCCTCTAGTTAATTTTCACTATTATCAAAATCAATCTGTTGACACTCTTTTGACACAGCCTGACAGCCTTGATGAGTTGGAGAGAATCGAAGTTGCTGGCAGAAGAGTCATAAACTGGAATGGCCACCGTATTCTAGGAGTTCTTGCTACCTCAAGATCTATAGGTAATTAAATAACTAATTAAGCTGCCACTTCTATCGTCTACCATGTTATCAATACATGGAACAATACTAGAAAGATTTACAGTGGCAGTTTTGTGGGTAACGTGACATCTATTAATCGGACAATACTGATCCTTGGAAAGGATCTTTTAACTTGAAAATTAATCTAAGTAATGCTAATTATAAAGATTATTATGGTGTAACAATTCTCTCCATAGTTTCTTGAACTTTTAATGTATGCAAGTGATCAGTACTTTAAACCATTTGTGATCTCCAAACCGGAAGTCACAATCAGTGAGCGGACTGATGCCGATGAGTTCCTCATACTAGCAAGTGATGGCTTGTGGGATGTTATCTCAAATGAAGTAGCATGCCAGGTTGCGAGGAAATGCATCTATTCTAGCAAAGCTAGCGATGGCTCGAGGCAGCAAAGACAACATTAGTGTTATAGTAATTGAGCTAAAGAAACAACCTCCCTTCTGTTAGTGTATATACATAACTTTCTGATTACTCTTTGTAATAGTTGTTTTCGGCATTTCCACCCTTTTTTGGAAGGCTTTTGGCATTTTGTCTGACATTGAGACTTCATAGTTTTTTTCTTTAAAGAAAAAAAAAAGGTTAACTATTGGTGGATTATTGAATTTGGAAACTAATCAAGCTTTTAATTAGTTGATTAGGTTAACTGAAAGGGCTCATGTCAATCAGGCAATGCTTTTAATCAAGTACATGGGCTATGAGTAGATTGGTTACTCCGATAACATTTGATTCGTATACCTAATTGCCTTGGTGTGTTTGCCATCAACGTAAACATGTAGAAATTATTGCCTCTAGGTTTTTTGTTTGAAAGAAAATTAACAAACACGCAAAATGAGCCAAAGAAATCTGAACATTTTGATATAGTGATTATGATTATTTTTTAATTCTTTATATAAGAGATTCGATCTTTCCCGTTAACGTATAAAAAAACAAGAGAATATATTACTTTTATGTCATGCAATGACCAAAAAGGTTATTCAAATAAGTTTACCGAATATTTTTTCCTGGTGTGAAGCTTGGCCTCTAAGACACTCCTTAAACAATTAGGCTTAGATTTTAGCATTCCAGGCTCTGGCCTCGCCCTTTTGGTCTAGATATTGAAGTCTGTACATGATCAAGATGAATCAAATTATTGGTCTGCTTCATTACAAAAGGTGAGGCTTTTGGACCAGAAATTCTTGCGTGTGTCCCATCATATTAGGATCCGTTAATAAGGTGTCATGCCAATTTTTATTTTACCATATATCTATTGAAATGACATGCTATGAATGATTAAATCTTATTGATATGGCATGTTATGATTAGTTGAATAAATTAAGTTCGATTTTTGTAAGAACTTTTCACTTCGTAAAAAAATCAATTTCTTCTACATGTGTTATCGTTGAACCCACTGTTAATTTTCAATAAAATCTTGCCATAATCTTTTGAAATCGAGAGAATTATTAGTTGAGTGGCTGTCAATTTCCTAGAGAACTTCTACAATTACTCAAAGCAAAGAATATTGTGATGAACATTACTTTTAAACATCTTTTGAAGTTAATATCAGATCGGTGAGCATAGATTCTTCGAACATCTTTTGTATTACCAACTCTAAAGATATATTCTTTTATAAATGGCACCACGTGTAAGGTTAAGTGTCAGCCATTTTTTAGGTTGGCCCAAATTAGTACCTTTTTCTTCTCTTTAATTCAAGGATTCCAATATTGTGGCATTGGAGTTAGGAGGGATTTCAACCATTGTTTTCAAAGGCGAGGGTTTTGGGAGAAGCGTTTTATTTCAATGAGGCGAGACGTAAGCTCTTGAGGCGTTGGGGCGTAAGCTTTTTAAAACATTGGGGCGTTTTGAATAAAATAATATTAATTAAATTATAAAAATATTAAAAAATTAAAATAATATAAATTAATTAATTAATAATAAATTTTACTAACTTAAGATGAATATTTATCCATATTTGGAACTGTTTTTTTTTTTCATTTATTGTTGCCAATGAGAAAAAAAAATCGTTTTTTAAGCGAATTTGATAAAATACCCAAACAAGACTTGAACTGTAGTTTAAATTTTAAAAGATGAAAACATTTAAAAAGTGTGCTTTTAACCGGGGTTTAAAAAACCTTTACTATAGTTGAGTTAAAAAAAAATCTAACTGAGGCTAAATATCCTCTCCTAACTGACACAAGTTATGATTCATCATGATTTCAAACATAGACTTGTCCCTTTCTCTCTCTCTCTTGTACCATCTCCTTATATTTTTTACCCATCCTCTCACTGTACATGCTGCACGATGGCAAAAAAAAAGAGTTGTGAGTCTGTGACACCTCGTGCAGCAAAGGAAGCCATTTTCTTTCCTTTTTTCCATTTTGCTTTCTCACTATCCAAACACCAGGAAAATCACAATAAAACCCAGAAAAGTGGTCGTTTCTCCGAGGAATAGACGTGAACAGAGTGCCATCTGTTGTTGACTGTGAGGAAGAGATCGTATCATCGCCAAACAGCACCGTTTCTAGTATAAACGGCAAGCGAAGCGAGAGGGAGCCTGTTGGAGATGAGACTGAGGTCGAGAGAACTTCTTGCTCTCATGGCGACGGCAGCGACGATGAAGACGGCAGAAACGGCGACGCACTGAGGAAAAAGCTCAGGCTATAAAAAAATATATTATTGAGCGTACGCCCAGACGTCCGGAGCGTCAAAGGCGTACGCGCAGTCCCGCCCCAACTTTCACGCCTCAGGGCTTTTTTGCCCAATTTTGCCTCTGGGCGCGCCCGGGGCGAGCCCCAACAACGTTTTTTAAAACACTGATTTCAACATCGTTAAGTTTGAATGATGGAATCTCAAAAGCATAAAGCAAAGGCAGATTGAGAAGTGGGATTGTACATTAAGATTTGTTCTCTTTATTATTGAAAATAGCCTTACCACCATAACATCTAATCCCATAACTAATTGGGAGTTATGCATACTTATTCCCAATAATAAGGTTTTTTACATATATATAGAATGTCCTCCTATTTAGTGGTTAGTTCAATTGACTTCATGTAGTTTCAATTGGGATAATTAACTTTTTGGATTATATACTTTTTAAATAGGTTTTTATATCCAATATTGTCATTAGAAATTGACGTCAATACACATGTGTGACGAGTGAGAGACCCACGCGTGATTGCATATACCATTAAAATGATCATTCACGTTGAAATGAAGTAAAAATTATTGTTGCAAAAATTCAATCCATTTGATGATAAATTGTTACGATGTCTCAAAATTATCAGAGAAAGTTCAACATTTATTTAGGTAAGGGTAGTGAAATAATTTTATTTTGTCCGCTTGTTTCAAAGGCACGTGTAAGTCTATCATCTATTATTAATTTTTTTACAGTAATATTGGATGAAGGATTTATTTGAAAACTTCATATAATGTGGAGAGATAATTTTCTCGACCAAAATTCTAGAGAGTCAATTGTTACAACGTTTAGTGTTGGATTTAATACAACTTAAATTTAAAGTTTTGTTTCAAAAAAAATTAAAAAATTAAATTTAAACTAAATTAAATCTAACAACAAACATCTTATGTATAGACAAAAGATAACGAAATTTCAACTTTATTATATCAGAGAAAATAGACATGTGTATATATATATATGCACGTATGTAATAATTTCTCTTTACGTTAAAAGGGAAACAACAGTAAAAAAAAAAAAACATGTGCTAAATATAAGTAATGGTTTTGATTTTCATTGCATAGTTTAAAGAAGCTATCATTGTTAATTAGGTGACACATAACTATCTTATTGTTGGTTACGAAGGTGACAACTGACAGAGAGATTTTCCGACAATGGCGTGAGTGGAGGCAATTGCTCCACTGGATTTTAAAAGCAACAATTCCTGATAAATATTAGAGGTGAACATTGAACTAGATGATTCGTGAATCCGATCTAAATTGATATAATAAATTGGATTGGGTTGTATCATTTTAAAAATTGAGTTGAGTTGAGTTGAAATTATTTTGAACTCGATGGGTTGAGTTAGGTTATAAGTTTAAAATTTTCAATCTGACCCAAACTGGTAACCCGATCAAATATATAATTATATGTTTTATATTTATTAAATATAAAATAATATATAAATAATTATAGTATAATTATAAAATATATAATCATAAAATATTCATTCTAATTATTAATAGTGTATAAAATTATATATAGCAAATACTCCAATGTCCAAACAAGTCTCATACTTTCCAATTATCTAGATTTTAGTTTCAAATATTTGCATTGGAAACAAATACTAATTTCTAGTTATGAAATAGTTTTCATAATTATTCTTAAACATAACTTTAATTAGAATAAATTGATGCACAATTAACTTATGCTAACAAAATTTTGATTCTTGTACCGTTGTAACTATAAAATAAACATAAAAATTAACACTATAATCTACAAGATTCCAATCGAGACCAATGCATATAGATAAACTTATATTTCAAAAAAATGTTCCATAATGTTGATGGAAGAAATGTTGAACGTATGATAAAGCTTAGTAATACCAACTTGCTAGAAGCCTTTCATGCAAACATTATTGAACCATTCAATTTGCCTCTCTATGACCTTTTAAGAGTCTTATATCACTTCCAAGTGCATTAAAGCATAGTCCAAAAATTAGATTGATTAGTGAGGAAGCACCAGTACGGCTAACAAATACTGAGTTACTAAAATATATTATTAGCAACTGTGTAGAAAACCATATTTCCTTCGTAATTGAATAGTCTTCTAAAGTAAGTTAAATTCATGTCAACTAAAACAGTTTATAATGCAACATTCAAATGAAGATTGTGTTTTTTAATATAATGATAAATCCATATTCTAATATCAAGGGGTCAAGGTTGTGAGCATACAGATAAGCAATTGACCATGGTCACTTCATCAGGCTTTATATTACTCGCTTGCATTTCATGAAACAATGCCAAAGCATCCTTACCAAGTTTGACTTCAATGTAGCCTCCAATTATGGCATTCCATAGCACAACATCCTTCTCTTGCATGTCATCAAAAAGCTTCTTAGCAGTATCTAAAAAATCAAATTTAGCATAGCCTACAACCATTGTAGTTCATGAGATAATTGTTCTTTTTTCTATGTTATCAAATATTCTTCGTGCTCTCAGACACACATATTTACTTGTAATATGAATGGATTTAGTTTTGGATTTAATAGAATATATTTTTTGTTATGTAATATGTATGGTTTAATTATTTAGTAAAAAAAATATATCAATCCGGTTACCCAAACCAACCTAAACCGATTAGAATGAGTTGGGTTGAGTTGAGGTTGGATGAGTCCATGGACTGGGTTGGGTTGAGATTTTTTCAACCTGGTATGAATAATTTGGGCTGAAATTTTAAAATAACTCGACCCAAACCGACCCATGCTCATCTCTAATAAATATAGTAATAGTAGTTAGTTACTATTGGTTTAAAGTCAGTAAATTTTAACTCCATCAGTATGCTTTGCATGAAAATCATAGACATAAAACAATTGTATTGTAAAATGTTACTTTCGATATTTTGATAAAACGTTAATTAATTTCATCATAAAATCAGATTTTACATCACTAAAAATATAAGATATAAATTTTTTTTTTTCTGTTTTTGACTGTAAGCTGATTTACATTGGAAAACAAAAATCAAGGCTTCTATCTCTACACATTATTTCTCTCTTATCATATAAAATAAACTTACTTTTATCAATTTTTTATACTGTCGTAGGTATTAGTCTTCTCTTATTTCAAATTTATAAATTTTCAGTTAAGTTTTTAAGGTTATAAATTTCATTTTATTATTATTTATGTATTTGTTATATTCACATGCGCATAATTTTTTATATGATATTATTGTTCATAAGTTTCATGTTTAAATGTAGTATTATTTGTACAAATTAATTTATTTTCAATCAAGTATTTTCCTTTTATTCCAAACAAATGAATGTAAAATGATCATGATTTTCTCCATTCAAAAATTGAAATAAAGTCAAGTTAATGGTGAGATTGAATGTCACATCATCAAATGAGAATATTTAATTTCAAATTTAACAATGTGGTATTAAATCTCACCATAAATTTGACATCAATTTCAATTTTTAAACGGAGAGGATCGTGATCCAATATAAAATATGGTCATTTTCAATTGTATAACCAAACAACACAAAATCATAGGAAAAAATTAATTTTCTATGTAAAAAGTTTTACAATGTAAAAATCAATTACGACATAAATCATTTTACAAAGAAACAAACTGAGTCTAAAAGAAATCATTATGCTTTCGGTGTGTAAAAAGTAAAAAAATTGTGAGTTCTGAAGTTAAAAGTAAAAAAAAATAGTAATTTTATAAACAAAAGACTAACTAAACTGGTGGTAACTGATCAAGGCATAAAGTAATTTCGTTTTTTTTTTTCATTTAATTTACTTAAATTGTCTTACTAATTATATGACTTTTTTTGTGTCTATGATAGAATTGAATTTGATTAAAGCATTTGTCTTTAATTTAGTTAAAAGATGAATTTCTATAAATAAATAAAAAAACCTAATATTGGAGCAATCTCAACTTGTTAAAAAAAAGCATTTTCTACTATGGATATCGTGAAGAATCATGTTAAATAAGTTCGTATTGGTATTTAATTTGGAGGATTCTTTGACCCATAATTATGGATTAAAATTTTTAAATATCACCTTAATAATCTAATATCCTTTAGCTTAATTATTTGCTAATGAAATTAGCATTGATTTCTTCGGTAATATTGATAGCTTTTTCTAGGATGAATATCGTAAAAAAATTGTTCGAACAACTAAATAGAAGATTATGCCATGCTTTCAAAAATTGCAAACTTATTGAAAATAATTGTAAAAAAGTGCCAAAATTAAGAAACCTTTTAAGGAATAATGCTACAACACCTTCTACCAAAACAAGATTTCAAGGGCATAAATATTTAGAAGTGTATTTTGTCCTTTTTTATTTCTTTTCAGGAATTGAAAACTTTGCTTTGTTTTTTATTTTTTGATATTTTATTTTTTCATTGTTTATTGTTTATTGTTTTTGTACTTTTGTTGTGTTATTTAGGCAATACGTGAAAAATCCCATCATATACTCATTTGGAGAAGATCATTTAATAATTTAAAAGAAAAAATTTCAGGCACATACCATTTTTTGTAATTTTTTAATCTTTAGTAATAATAAAAATAAAAATAAAAAAATATATTTTTACTTGTCAAAAAAAATCTTATATTTTTAGCATGATAAATCACTTTTATAGTTGAAAGCAAATTTGAATTTTTTTTTAAACTTTCCATAAAAACTTAAAAAGTGACTTGACAAATGGAAAAAGGAAAAGTAAACACAAGAGGTTAACAAATTGAACTGGACAAATGTACTTGTGGGCAATTTTTTCCACCATTTCTTGTCCTTTTTATTTTTTCAATTTTGTAAATCCACTGTTATTCTTAGGACACGTGGAAAAAAGACTTCAATCATTTCTACCATGGATCAATCAATAGTGGTTTTTTTTTTTTTTTTTTTTTTATGAAATACAGTTTAGTAGCATTTTCTTTATAGGTGATAAGTTTATTTTTATGATATTTATTAATATAAAAAAATATTTTAGTGTTGAAAGTTTTTTTCATAAAAAAATTATCGTAAAAACAAATTTATCTTTCATAAAATTAAATCTACCCTATAATTTTATTTGTAACGTTAAAAATATTTTTTTTAGGAAAAGAACTGTTAAAATAATTACTCCTTAAAAATGTGCTTTGGAATAATTTATTAATTTGTACAAGTTTACCAAAAATATAAAGGGAAATACAAAGATTTTTTTTTCATAAAGGAATGTTAAGATTTTATTTCAAGAGAACTTATAAAATGGATTTTTTTTATTACATACAAAAATTAGGTCAAACATTTTAAAAAATAATTTATAAAATATTTATGATAACTGCACGCGTCGCCGATTATGCGTGAAGTTGGTTCCGCAATTTTTGTTTTACGAATTTGGAGGAGAGAAAAAAAAAAAAAATATTGATTTCTACAATTTTTGTTTTACGCGTCACGGGTAATTTTGGTTAAACCCAGTTTTCGCAAAATGACAGCCGTATATATATATATATATATATGGCTTATACGCCATTTCCTTCGAAACAAACAAAGCTAATTGCCCGCAAAACACAGGAGATAGAGAAACTCAAGGCCAAGAGAGAGATACTCTTCTTTATTTCCTCTTTCCCGCTCACTGTTGCCATCTTCAGATCACAATACTGTTTCTGTTTGATATCTCACTCTTCACTGACATTAACACCAGGCAAGATCTTTCTTTCTACATATACATATCTATATTCTCCCCCCCTCTATCTCTATATATATATTTATAGCTCTGCTTTCTCTCTCTGTCTCTATGTTTCCCTGTTTGGCTTGCTGCTTTCTTTGAACAAGTATATATTATGTAATAATCAGTACAATCAGTCTCCGCTCTGTGAGTTTTGACTGAAATGTGATATTTTTCTTGCATTTCTTTTCTTGTTTGTTTTTTTAATGTGTCGAAGCCGAAGAATATTGCAGGTAAGGGACTTTGCTCTTTGAACCATTTTGGGTGAACCCTAGCTCATTCCGTTTGGTTTCCTGGAAATTACAGGCGAGAAAATTGAGTTTTTTTTACTCTTTTATGTCTCGTTTCGTAATGAAAGCGAAAATTAAATTTAACCCCCTTCAATAATTATAGGTACAAATATATTGATTTAATTGTTTAATTCTGTGTTGAACCGGAAAAATAAATACTCAGTATTTTTTTCTTTCAAAAATGCCCTGCAGCTTATCAGAAACCAAACGAATTTTGAAAAGTTGTTTGCTTTAACGTAAGCTTGTTGAATTTGACTTGCCCCTTTTCCTTGTTGCTGTTAAAGTCGTTATTCTGGTTTGAAATTCTTGGCTTTGATTATTGCTGCGTAGAAATATTACTCAATTTCTGTTTTTCACTTCAGTTTTTGCTTTGCTTTGCGGCATTTGAATGAGAAAATTTATTGATACTGTACATTTGCGTTATTTGGGAGTTGGGACCCAAGATCAAGAAACTTTTTTATTTTGGTGATACTAGATCAAGAAGCTTAGTTTAGGTATTGTAATCCTCTAGCTGAGAGTCGTTTTTAGGAAATTGGTATGATTTGATTTTGATTCTATTACTATTGCTACGTCATTAAAGAGGTGATCTTCTTTTATTAATTTGGGTTATAAATCTTATGTTTCCTTTATCTCTTTCTCTCATGATCATCAGCATTATATTCCTGGTTTTGCGGCATAGGTTCTTTGTTCAAAATTTTGTAGAACTTTCAATATCTGATGACAGAATTTCTTATAAATATAGATCTTTTGCTTGGAATTCTATTATTAAATTTATTTTTTTTAATTTACTTATTGATGTTTTGTAATTTAGAGACTGGAGTCGGAAAAGAAAAAGATAATCTATGGAGGTCGGCGCAGGAAGAGGTTTGGAATGCCAGAAGATTATGGATGGGAAGGCGAATAATGGAAATGGTTCCGAGAAGGCTATCCCTTCTTGTTGCTTGAAGGCTAGGGCTTCTGCCCCTGAGCTAGACACAAAATGCCATTCCACTGTTGTTTCTGGATGGTTCTCAGAATCTCAGTCTTCCTCTGGTCATTATCAATGATTTTTACCCCCTTTGTTGTTCGTTTTGTTTTTGGCAGTATAGGATCATGTAGGCTCATTAGTTTGTCTATTTTAGTTAACAGTATTGATCCCTTCTTTTCTGTACTCTTCTTTGCTACAGAGAAAGTTAGCAAAAGGGTTTACTTCAACAATCCTATGTGGCCCGGTAAGTTTACTCTGCCGCATGTACATTTTTCTTATGGACTCTTTATCAGTTTATCCTCTCAATACTTTTGGTAATGTAATTTCATTCGTGAAATGAAGTCATTTCCTTTATGTGATCCACATAATTGTAGTCATTAATCACTCTTCTAATACTTGTGGTATCACAATTGTTTCTGTGGTTTTTTTAAATTTGTGTAAAGTGGAATTATTAGCCTTTTCACTATGAGGAAGGTGTCCTCTTGAAACCAACTCTGAAAACCCTTTAAAGCTTGGGTGTTCTCTTTGCTTCGTCGAAAAAAAATGGTACTTATCATATATTAACCTGTTACTAGAAAGTACCATTTTTTTTCTTTCTGGTTTATCAGTGCTTACATCTTTTTGTTTATTAGATATGCTAAACCCGTGGCTGATGTTGGCTTGAATGTTGATTGCAGGAGAAGCACACTCGCTGAAAGCTGAAAACATTTTATACAAAGCAAAGTCAGATTACCAAGAGATCTTAGTTTTTAAGGTTTGGCATTCTTATCTCTGCCTGCTTTTCTCTAGTTTACTCCTCATAGTATATACCTTCTTATATGAGTTATTTTGATGACTTTTATGTGCAGTCGGCATCATATGGAAAAGTGCTTGTTCTAGATGGAATTGTACAGTTGACCGAGAAAGATGAATGTGCCTACCAGGAAATGATAGCTCATCTGCCACTTTGTTCCATTCAATCACCAAAAACTGTAAATTCATTAAGTTCTAAGCACAATTTTTTCCCTTAAAATTCTAGCTGTTAATAATTTTCATTTGGCATGAATTGTAGCTCGCTGGAAGCTTTTCATTTTCATGTTTATTTTTCAGTTCTGGTTGTCAATTTCCTTTTAATTGTTTGAAATTAGAAGAGGAAACAATAAATCCATTAGGAGAAAAAATTGAATTGAAACCTGACTTGAAATGTTTATCTTGAGCTCTACATTGAAATTCATGAGACTTATAGCAAAAGGCATTCCGTTACCCTCGGGTGTTAATATTTAACACCTTTACATTACTACGGTCTGATAAGATGGCTCATATTTGTGATAATTTTTTATAGGATCTCACTCTGGATAACTTTTTTAGTTTGTAGCTGCGTTTATTTCTAAGTTCCAACAACGAAGTGCATAAATCTGGCAGTGCTGGTGGTGCAGTAAGATATGGTTGGTTTTAGGATGGTGTACATGGTGAAAGATTGATAGTGGTAGAGCTTGGACAGTCGGTGAAAATTTTATTTGTCTTTTGATGTTACGATAAATCTTGGGGATCCACTAAGGTGTAGAAATTAGGTTTTATTAGGATTTCACGTATGCCTATTGATTGTGTTCTAAGTGGTGGGTATGTTATAGCATGTTTTTTCTCTTGAACATGAAAATAGCATGTTAAATTATGTTATAGCATGGTGTTCCAAGTGGTGGGCTGGAACTGCACGTTGTCGGTTTGACACGTTTAGATGGCGTATGGAATTTTCAGTTATAAAGAACGTCGGTGTCAAGATCTTGTTGCCTATAATTCCTGCCAGTGAAACTAATTTTGTCATTCTTTATGTCTTGATACCAATTGGTGATTACTTTAGTTTTTTTGTTCAAGGTTTGTCTTAACATTCAGTGTTTTAGTTGAGATAGTGTTAATGAGTGACAGTTTTATGGTCTATTTTAATTTTACCTGAAAACTACTTTGGTTGCTTTTGTTTGGAAACTATTCTCATAAAAAAAATGAAAGAAAGAAAAGAAAAGAAGTATGGGCATTTCAGGCGATGTGCTCTGTAATATGGCAGAAAGTATGTGGCTCCATACGCATCTTATTCAAGAAATGATCTCTGTTTGCCATGAAATAGTCAATGGTTCTGTCCATTATGCATGGGCAAGTGTTCCAACATATCCAAGGTAATGGTGTACTTTATTTCAGTGATATTTGTACTGTTTCTCTTATTTTCTTCGAGTAGTTGTTCTATTCTTTCTGACAACTTTGAGGCCCAAATTATAAGTATTTTTACACGCTTGTGTTCAAATTCAATCAAATACTAACCAGCAACCTTTGGCCCAATGGTTATTGTCTCAAGTCAAATGTACTTGAGTGTGTTAAGATCTTAAGTTTGATTCTTTATGCCAACAACTCCCTTTAGAATAAGGTGGGTAGGGATTATGGGTAAATCAAAATAAAAATAAAAATTCATCCAAATAATATACAAGAAAAGATAACAGTTTTACATACGGGATGGTATAGCGGTAGTAATTGTCTTTCATGATATTATGTAATTCAGTAATTGATTGAAAAAGGAGGTGATATTTCCGGAGAGGGATTTGATTGTATATTATTTTATACCAGCTGTAGACTCGATCACATATTTTGAAATGATTTCTTACCGGCGGTTGTTTCAAAACTTGGCATGCAGTGGTGTAATTGGTTTTCAAAACTTGGCATTCTGTGAAGTTGTTTGTGAAGCGTATAGATTAAGTAGGGAAGCAGATTCACTTGTATGATCCTGATGCTTTTCTCCCAAGGCTGCTTCGAAACCTCAGCTTATCTACAACTTCTTTCCGCGTTGAAGAGCGGTACAGCTTCACGTTGTTCAATTTCCGATCATGTCTCATCTGATTTTGAAAGAATCCCTTGGGTCCCTTGCTTAAGCATCCCTGGTTACAGAGTGCAGGCCCAAAATTCTTTTGATGTTCCACTCGGACTACCCGTAATATCTTGCAGCAACATATCATCAATTCCTGAAGAAATCATAAATGAAGGAAAGAATGATTTTTATTTGCATTGGGACAACCCAATATGCAGCGAATGTGAATCAAAAGGCAAGGGATGTCAATTGAAGATTAATAGCACATATCAAACCGAATGTTTTGACATCCCCAAACAACATGCAGGTACATTTACAATACTGCTATTTATCCCCAGGCTCTTAAGGAATTATTATTAGAACCTTACGTGAAAGAATTCACTTGTATAAGATTTAATAGAGAATCTTAGACAAAATTTCTGTTTACTGTAATTTAAAAAGCATGGCAGTAACAATTTGTCATCTTTAACAGGCTCAAGTACAAAGCTAATTGTTGCAGGTAACGTTGTATATTTGCTTTTGTTTCTTTACTTGATGGGAAAAGAAGATGATTTATATATTGACTAGGAATATTCTTCTATTTGCAGGCTCAATTGTAGGTTCATTTCTTCTAGCTCTGTTTATCGTTGGACTTTTCTTTGTCTATCGAACAAAAAAGAATAAAGAAGAGACTCGAGTCAAGATCAAGAAAATTTTGGAGGATTACAAAGCTCTAAAGCCTACACGATACTCTTATGCTGATTTTAAGAGGATAACAAATCAGTTCAAGCACAAACTGGGCAAAGGTTTGGAACTGTGTTCAAAGGAAGGCTTTCAAATGATGTTCTAGTTGCGGTTAAAGTCCTTGATGATATCAAAGGAAATGGGGAAGATTTCATTAATGAAATGGGATCAATGGGTAGGATCCACCATGTCAACATTGCTCGCTTGGTTGGATATTGTGCTGATGGATATAATCGAGCTCTTGTTTATGAGTACCTTCCAAACGAGTCACTAGAGAAGTTTATATTTTCAAGCAATAATGGAGGAAACTGTTCCCTTAGTTGGGAGAAGCTTCATGATATCGCTTTAGGAATAGCCAAGGGAATTGAATACCTTCACCAAGGGTGTGATCTTCAAATCCTCCATTTTGATATCAAGCCTCATAATATCCTGCTAGACAGCAACTTCAATCCTAAAATATTGGATTTTGGTCTAGCCAAGTTGTGTCCTAAGGAAAAAAGTGCAGTTTCTATGACTGCAGCCAGAGGGACTATGGGCTATATTGCACCTGAAGTGCTGTCAAGGAACTTTGGTAATGTGTTGTATAAATCGGATGTTTACAGTTACGGAATGTTGTTGCTTGAAATGGTAGGAGGGAGGGAGAATATTGATGTTACAGTCGAGAACGCAAGCCAAGTGTACTTCCCAGCATGGGTATATAATCGGTTAGATCAAAAAGAAGTGTTAGGGATCAAAATTGAAGACGAAAAGCATGCTAATACTGTGAAGAAATTAGCAATTGTGGGACTTTGGTGCATTCAGTGGTACCCTGTGAATCGTCCTTCAATGAAAGTTGTGGTTCAAATGTTAGAGGGAGAAACAGACTCTCTTACACTTCCACCAAATCCTTTCGCTTCTGCAGACCGAATGAAGATGAATGCAGTAATCCCTAGAGGACCCTTGAAGATGAATGCAGTAATCCCTAGAGGACCCTTGAACATAGAGCTAGCAGTTATTTCTGAATTGGAATAAAAGCTAGCATTATTACTAGTGTTATTTATTTTATCATTTTGGATGTTATCATGAGAATATGTTTTTTAAACCATTCCCATTTGGTTGATGGCTTCTTCTAAGGGGTATTTGCAAGCAGTGTGCGATTGTGGCTGCAATTTTCCACCTTCTAAAACGTAGTGTAACTTATGTAACTTTTACGTCTGCCTTCAAAATTATGAATAATTGGAAACAATCTGTGCACCAATATATATATATATATATATATATATATATATATATATATAGAGAGAGAGAGAGAGAGAGAGAGAGAGAGAGAGATGGTAACAATATAATTTCTGATATGGTCACTCTGTTTCAGAGGTGACTGCTAAACACAGCTCAATATGCTTACTGACCTAACTTTTCCTTGAATTGATTTCCTTTATACACAGAGCAATAGCCTCCTTCACCTAATTTGTTCTTGAAACCGGTAGTCATCTTCTTTATATCTGTGTAAGAGTACCTTACTGGCATGAGGTTGTTGAGACATTGCAGGAATTCTTCAATGGTGTCATACATGGAGAAATGCCTCCTTCGCCATGTAAAGATTAAAAAGGCAATTACACATGGTGTCCCACATAAAACTGCTGCTAAACGGTAAAGCACTGTGTAGGAAAATCGCAGAAGTAATCGTTTGTGTTGTTAATTATTCTTAGTAGTTCAGTGCAGAATTTATTTCTGTTTTTCCACGGTGTTGCCGTCTTCTAAATTTTCTCTGATATACAAACATTGTTAAATTGAGAGATTCTAACATCAGCTAGTTCTAACTTCTAAGTTAAGTTTGTCCTCCTGTGTTTAGGCCCCAAATTGATCAAAACTCATTTTTGCAGCAAGTAAAGACAATAGTTTAGCCACCAAAAAGCATTAGCCTAATTTAGTAAGCTCACCTATGACCACGTAGAGTAAATCTGCATCAACTAAGATTAAAAGTTGACAGCGTACAAAATCTTTGAATATATAATCAGATGGAAAAAGAAAAAGAAACCCTCACCTATGATCACATAGGAGCATTGCATAAAATAGAATGAGTACATTGAAAATAATCTAAATTATTACAATCGATCCAAATCTAATCAAATTGTTTGGATGCAGAGCAATCAGTTTGCATATAACTGGTCAAATTAAGATAATCCAATTAATTTTTTTGGTTGTTAATGAGATGCAATATATTCAGTTTAGCTAGTCGCTCTATCTAGTAGCTTATTACATACTTCAGAGAGAGTGATCTTAATCCTCTACATCAAAAATAACGTTGCCGAATGATGGAAGTTTTACAGGCTCAATAAAGAGAGATGGATCTCAATTTTTCATCAAAATTAATGTTGCATGACGGAAGTTTTTTCCGACTCAGTTAACCAGTTTCACAGTTTGGGTAGAGAGGGGTGGAGCAATTATCCTAGTGAATATCAGGATCAACAAGACTAATTGTGAAGTTATCATAATTGATTGCCTCCAGATAGTATTTTCCTGATTTGAAGTATA
This sequence comes from Bretschneidera sinensis, assembly GCA_023935145.1. Taxonomy (NCBI): domain Eukaryota; kingdom Viridiplantae; phylum Streptophyta; class Magnoliopsida; order Brassicales; family Akaniaceae; genus Bretschneidera; species Bretschneidera sinensis. Next base: position 144,155,679 of record CM043700.1, read on the forward strand.
GCACAGTGAGGTTGTTCTCACAAGCTAGTTCATACTTTCGCTTGCCACAGTTTTTGGGATCTCCTTTCAATCGAAAAGGGTAGCTTATGTTATGGATATTGCCACAAGAAGAAGGATCACTGTTATTATTAAGATCACTAGCATTGCAAGTACTACTGGGGACTAGTTGCGCAAAAAAAAAAAGGTTGTGTGACTAGTAAACACAAGCCAATGATCTCTAGACGTGGAAATGAGTGAGAGACCTTCTACAAATGAATGTTAGACAAGCTTTTTGGTCCTTAGAGAACGAAATTGCAGAGTTTCAGTCAGTAATTTTGGCATAATCTTGAGCAAGTTACGTGGTCTTGAGAGCACCATCACCATCAATATTGACTAATGGAGATATACATATCTAGGTAAGCGCATAAATCATCTTCATCTCCAATTACACTTCAATTGATACACTCTTTAAATTTTATCACCTGTGGGGTACTAGTGATTAATTACATTCCATAGAAAACTACAGGAAGGGAGAAAACTTAATAGGAGGACCAGTACGAAATGAAGTCTTCCTTCATCTCTTTTCTGAAGTAGAAGACAGTTTTGATGCTGAACCATACGATTTGCTAGTGCAAAAGATAAGACCAGATAACACATTGACGTGTATCCTTCTCAATTTCAAAATTAACTAACGGCTACTGATTAAACCATAGTTAGCACCTTAGTGACGTAATTTCATGGAAGGGACCACCTGATATGGCTTTCAAATAAGCCGTCTAAGAAATTTAAAAGGCCAAAAGAAAAGCCAAATGAAGAAGACTTCAATGAAAATTCAATGTTTTTGATAGTGTTGTTTCTATGTTAGTGGGTTTTGATGCCAACTAATCATGCTGAAATTTAGAAATATAGGAACATTCTACAATCTTAACGTGTATAATGGAAAAATGGTTGGATGTGTATCATTAGATTAATTTGTTGCTATGTAATAAGTGGAAACCAGATTACATAGCAGCAAATTAATTCATTCGAAGGTACTGAAGTTTTGTATATGAAAAATGTAAGATGGAAAGGTGGCTGTTTTTGGCTTTGCGGGTGTTTTATCGTGTCAATTATGAAAACATATTTAGCATCTTAATAGCGTATGTTAATGTATTATATGGGCTTAGTCCCACATTTGTTGTGTATGGCTTTGCCTCTCCTATTGGCTTGTATAAATAGGATTATCCCACATTGGTTGTGTATAGCTTTGCCTCTCATATTGGCTTATATAAATAGGATAGCTCCCTTGTAAGTAAATTACACCATTCAATACAATTCTTCTCTTTGTATTGTCTCACTTCCTCTCTTAAATTCAACATGGTATCAGAGCCATAATGGTTCTCGGTATATTAAGAGTTGAGTATGCTCTGTGATTGCCACTATTAGTGGATCCTTCACATCAAAAAAACTTCTAGTATATCCTTTTCATACTTGTCGGGTCATCACTATAGTCGGAGTCTCATTCTCCATCGATATCATCTCCGCTGCCGCTCCTGTTTCAGAAACACTGCTGACACGTCAGCCCTAAAAGCCACATCAACGCCACCTCACTGCCACGTCACCCGTTGACATCATCTCCGCTGTCGTTCCTGTTTCAGACACACTGCTGCAACGTCAGCACCACGTCAATGACACGTCAGCGCCACATCATCAGTTGATCGCCACATCATCAGTTGACCGCCACATCACTGGTTTCTTGGAGGTTCACCTTCCTCTTTGCTCTTATGGCTGAATCGGACTTACCCCACCGACGGAGCACACACCGGAAGCCCTTATATTGCAAGTATTGTCATTCACAAGGGCATGAACTGCTCAAATGTCCTTCTCGCATATGTAAAGTCTACAGAGAACCAGGTCACTATCTTACAGACTGCCCTAAAATTCCATCTGGAAATCCATCAAATGGGAACCAATATCGCTCTCGAGACTCATACAATCGGTCATATTCCAAGCTAAAGAATATTGTTGCTGTAACCACTGATGCTACACCAACTTCATCCAGCTCTCCACCTAATTGGAGTGGTTTCTTCACTGTTCTTACTGAGGCTCTAAATAAAATTGGTAACAATATAGTTATGTCAACTACACCAGGTACATCCCGATGGTATTTTGATTCTGCCTGTTGCAATCACATGACTTCTGATGCCTCTATATTTTCCTCTAGAACCCGTGATGAGCATGCACCTACTATTCATACTGCCAATGGATCAAATATGCTGGTCAGCCATACTGGACATGTTGATAGTTCTCATTTGTCTCTCCCTGACACATATTTGGTTCCTAATCTTACGCTTAACCTTATATCTGTTGGACAACTATGTGATCTTGGACTTGATGTGCATTTTTCTTCTACTGGTTGTCGTGTGCAGGACCCTCAGACAGGAAAACTCCTTGGAACTGGCTGTAAAGTTGGACGCCTCTTTGAGCTCACTCATCTCCAAATCCCATCCTCACCATCACCAAACCAATCAACCGCATCCATCCCAGCACTCTCACCCGTGGAATTGTGGCACTCTCGGTTAGGTCACACTTCATCTAGCCCTTTACGTTCTCTTATTTCTAGTGGTCAGTTAGGTTCACTTCAGCATGAGTCTTTTCATTGTATTCATTGTCAACTTACAAAACAATCAACTTTACCTTTTAATGAGAGTCAGTCTGTTTCCCTTGCACCTGTTAATTTAGTACATTCTGACGTTTGGGGGCCTTCTTCTCATGCATCAATGGGTGGTGCTCGTTATTTTGTTATATTTGTGGATGACTATTCTTGTTATACTTGGTTGTTTCTTATGAAAAGCATATCTGAACTCTTTCAAATATATTCTGATTTTTCTTCTATGGTTCAAACTCAATTCTCTTGGAATATCAAATTTTTTTGTTCAGATAAGGCAATGGAATATAAAGATCGTGCTTTTCTAAACCTACTTCACAAAAATGGCACGTTCCCCCACCGCTCGTGCCCTGGAACCTCCCAACAAAATGGACGAGGCGAACGAAAACATCGACATATTCTTAACACCGTTCGTGCTCTACTCATTTCGTCATCATGTCCTGAACGTTTCTGGGGTGATGCTGCCTTCACTGCAATGTACACAATCAATCGTGTCCCTTCCACTACAATCCAAAATCCTGATTACTCTAACCTTAGAGTCTTTGGTTGCGCTTGTTTTGTTCTTCTCAAACCACATGAACACAACAAATTACAACCAAGGGCTCCTCTGTGTTGTTTCATTGGATATGGTATTGAACATAAGAGGTATTGATGCTGGGATCCTATTTCTAAAACTCTTTGTATCTCTCGTCATGTCATTTTTTGGGAACATCAAATGTTCTATTCCTTACGGTCATTTGACATGTCAACCATCACTAACTCCAGATTCTTTACTGATCCATCTATTGAGTTATTTCCTAAGAATCCAGTTTCAGGTACTGTTGAGTCCGTCTCCGAATCACCAGTTGATATCACTCTTTCCGCTCCGGAATCACCAGTTGATCTTACCTCTCTAGACCCAGCTCCAGCTCCAGAACCCTCAGCTGACCTCACCTCTCTAACTCAATCGGTCGTGCCCGAGGATATTCCTATGTCTGATGAGTCTGCACCAACTCCCTCTGAGAGCCATCCTCCAGATCACCCCCGCAGATCTACCAGGGTAACTCATACCCCTTCTCATCTTGCTGATTACCATTGTGATTATCATTTTTTTTCCACTATACTTCATCTGCATGAGCCTTAATCCTATAAGGAGGCTAGTACTAATCCACTTTGGAAGAAAGCAATGGATGAAGAACTTCAGGCCCTAGCTAAAACTCATACCTGGGATATTGTTAATCTGCCACATGGAAAAACTCCTATTGGGTGCAAATGGGTGTTTAAGATCAAAACACTTTCTGATGGCTCTATTGAACGATATAAAGCCCGACTTGTTGCCAAGGGATTTGCTCAGGAATATGACATTGACTATGAAGAGACATTTGCTCCAGTGGCGAGGCTCACATCTGTTCGTACACTCCTTGTTGTCGCCGCCATTCAAAGATGGACTCTATTTCAAATGGATGTCAAAAATGTATTTCTTAATGGGGATCTTCTTGAGAAAGTCTATATACATACACCTCCCGGCTTGGATGCCCCTCGAAACAAAGTTTGTCGCCTTCGTCGTGCCCTATATGGTTTGAAACAAGCTCCACGTGTCTAGTTTGCCAAATTCAGCATTACCATTCATCAATTTGGGTTCACATCGAGTGCTCATGATTCAGCTCTGTTTATCTGCCACACTGCCAATGGTATTATCCTTCTTTTACTATACGTGGATGATATGATTATTACTGGAGATGATCTACATGGTATTTTTGAACTCAAAAAGTTTCTCAATGGCAAATTTGAGATGAAAGATCTTGGTGTGCTCACCTATTTTCTTGGCCTCGAAGTCTCATCTAATTTTGATGGATTTTTTCTATCTCACGCCAAATATGCCTCGAAATCTCCTTTCCAAGGCTGGGATCACTGACTCAACCACTGCCATTACTCCTCTCGAGCCGAACGTCCGACTTACCCCACTCGATGGTTCACCTCTTCAGGATGCTACTCTATATCGTCAACTAGTTGGAAGTCTTGTATATCTTACTGTCACTTGCCCTGACATTGCCTATGTCGTTCATCAGGTCAGTTGGTTCCTGTCCGCTCCTTGGACCACCCATTACTCGGCTGTTCTTCGCATTCTTTGGTATGTCAAGGGCACTTTATTTCATGGGCACTTTATTTCATGGGCTTCATTTCTCAGCACAGTCTACCTCCGTTTTACAAGCCTATTCTGATGCTGATTGGGCCGGAGACCCCACTGACAGACGTTCAACCACTAGTTACTGTTTCTTTTTGGGCAATTCTCTCATTTCCTGGCGTAGTAAGAAACAAACTGTGGTTACTCGCTCCAGTACTGAAGCTGAATATCGTGCCATGGCTGATGCAACTCAAGAACTTCTCTGGCTTCGATGGCTACTTACTGATATGGGTATCTTTTCTCCTGCTGCCACTATCCTACACTGTGACAACAAGAGTGCTATTCAGATCGCTCACAATGATGTCTTCCACGAGCGTACAAAACACATCGAGAATGATATCCACTTCATCCATGATCACATTCTCCAGAATACGGTTTGTCTACAATCCGTCAGTTCAGCCGATCAAACAGCTGACATTTTCACTAAGGCTCATCCACCCGGACGCTTTCACTCTCTGGTTTCCAAACTCAAGTTCACCTCCCACTTACCGCCTTGAGTTTGAGAGGGGATGTTAATGTTTTATATGGGCTTAGTCCTACATTGGTTGTGTATAACTTTGCCTCTCCTATTAGCTTGTATAAATAGGATTATCCCACATTGGTTGTGTATAACTTTGCCTCTTCTATTGGCTTATATAAATAGGATAGCTCCCTTGTAAGTAAATTATATCATTCAGTACAATTCTTCTCTTTGTATTGTCTCACTTCCTCTCTTAAATTCAACAGTGTAGTTTCATAGAAAGGACCACTTGAAACGGCTTTCAAATAAGCCGTCTAAGAAATTTAAAAGGCCAACAGAAAAGCCAAATGGAGAAGATTTCAATGAAAATTCCTTGTTTTTGATCGTGTTGTTTCTATGTCAGTGGGTCATTATGCCAACTAGTCAAGCTGAAAATTGCAATCCTAACTATTCTTCTTCACTAATTTCAAGTGAAATGAAAACAACCAATAATTTTGCTTGACTAACTTTTAAGATATATATCTTTTTGCTCCATTGCCTTTGACTTTTCAAACATGATTCAATTTGCAACTACAGAATGGTGAAATTTAGAAATATGAGAACATTTTACAATCTTAATGTGTAGACAGTATAATGGAAAAGGACTGGATATGCATCATTAGATTAATTTGCTGCTATGTAATAAGTGGAAACCAGATTACGTAGCAGCAAATTAATTCGTGCGAAGGTACTGAATTTTTGTATATGAAAACTGTAAGATGGAAAGGTGTTTTACCTTTGTTGGTTTCAGGTTTCAAGAATAAGATGTGTTTGGTTATGATAGTAGAAGTGAATTGGTAGCGGCTGCCAAATTTGTTTGGGAGGCCACGGTTTTTGGTTGCGGTTTTATTTGGTAGCTTGCAACCGATGGTGCTAATCATTTAAGGTGTAAATTCAGTGTATTTGCGGTAGTTTGCCTAAATTAATTAATAAATTTCATTGCTTCTTCTTTAAAAAATACACATATTTATATATAAATTTTGTATTTGAATGAAATTTTAAGTCTATCCATTTACATGTTTAAAAGTCATTAGAGCCTCGTAAATTTATGAGTTTGAAATGTATCTTTATAAAATATATTTCAGATTCACAAATTATGAAAAATTAGATCAATTAATCAATATGAATGTTAGTGTAAAAACTTTAGTTTTTAAATTGTATTTAAATATTTTTTTAACTAATTTGAAATAAAAATACATGCATTATAAATTCATAAATCCAAATATAACTTTCAAATTGTAATATACAGCTAAAATTAAAACACTAATTGTTTCATAATTTTTGTTACGTTTACCATTTGTCTAATTAAATTAATAATTTTTTTTGTATTAAATCATTAAAAAATTAATTTTTTTTTTCATATATACATAAATAGAGTTTAAAAGTTTCTAAAAAATATTTTTTTACATTTTAAAAATAATATATAAAAAAATAATGAAAGCCAAAACAAAATAAAAAAAGAAAGAAAATGGTAAGTGACTAAAATTATGAGATGGAGAATACATAATTTTATTGCTTATGAAACCTCGTATTTTTACTTAATTACATGCTCTTTAAGGGTTAAAATAAAATTTTATTCAAGAACAAACAAATCATTAAAGGAAAAGCCTAAAGCCTTATAAACAAAATCACTTCTTTTATTTATTTGTACATTTACCATTAAATGATGTGAAATGTGTTGAAGTTTTCACATGCCTCAAATTTGCGGAAAAGTCAGTGACAATAAAGCATGAAGATATTTTGGAAGTCAGTCAAGCAAAATCACATCTTTAATAAATGTCTCTGTTGATTGCATGTATTCATTGCAGCATGACCCACTAAAACTAAAATGTTTCATAGTTGAAGTCGTCTTGAATTGGCCTTTTCTTTTGGCCATTTTAATTTCTTCGAATAAAGCTCTTTCAGCTGATATCTTCCATTTTAATTTATATCATATCAGTATTGGGTCGTGATACGGCCCAAAATACTATGATCCAAACAGACATCAAGCCTAGCAGACGTGTTCCGGCCCAAATGAGCTCCAAGCTCGATTAAAACCTACAGCCCAAATATGTTTGGGCCCGACAGGGTAATCCAACCCAACTGGCCCGATAAAATTCTCCGGCCCAGCAAAAATCCTCAAGCCAGCGAGGGATGGCCCGGCAGGCCCCCACCTGGACCTCCCCTATCGCCGTTAGCCATTCTGCAACCTCTAGCCTTGCAGCCACCCTATAGCCGCCAGCCACCCTACAACCACTCTACGGCCGCCCTACGATGCCCCCTCTCCTGAGCTTGTAATCATACCCTCCCCACTGGTAGACGACTATAAATGGGCCAAGGTATGGACTTCACAATATAGAGATTTAGATTGACACACACACTTCACTTGATTTTCTAAGAGTCCTCGGTTCCTCTCTCGAACCCACGACTCCTCCCCTAAATATTTGATAACTTAAACATCGGAGCGTCTTCGGAGGTCTCCCCCTCCCCTCATTCCAAGAGTCTTCAGTTTATTCTTGTCACTTGTGCAGGACCCAGGCCGAGTCGTCTCCCAGGCCGAGTCCTCACCTAGGCCACGTCAGCACGCAGAGCCCAGCCTGTACCAGCTCCCAAGCCACGTCAGCACCAACAGCAAACGTCATCAACAGATTGGCACCATCCGTGGGAAACCATAATCTCTCACTACAGTAGAAGCGAAGAAGTAAAATAACTTATCTGTCACGATGCCACCAAGGAACGGTGCTGGAAGAACCAGCAAGGAAGCCCCGGCGGCATGCTCGGCTCCCATCCAAGGCGACGCTTACGGTCACCGATCCGGACCCGAATTCCCGATAATCCCAGAGCATGCCACCCCCGCCAGGGAACGACGTTCCCACCTTTTTGAAATCAACTCTCTAGACGACGAGGAAGCCCCTGCGCACCTTCAAGCCCCGGCAACCCAAGCTCAGTTCCAAGAGCTGTCTAGAATGATAGCCAATCTGGTGGCTCAAGTTTGAGAAGGGGGTCGGCAGCCTTCCTACCCCCCTCACCGAGCTCCAGGAGAGACCGAGTCATCCGACAGGAACAACCCAACAAGTAATCAGCCCCATGTCGAGCCCTCCCCGCGCCATAGCCAGTCCAAAGAAAGCTCCACTTCAAAGGGCAACCCCAGCCTTGACAGATGATTTGAGAAAATGCAGGAAATGATAGACTCGGCTCTAAGACACAAGAATCTCAGCATTATGGACGAACTCTGTGTCCAGGACCCTCTTTTCACGGAAGGTGTCCTAGAAACCCCCCTCACGCCAAACTTCAAGATGCCCTAAGTCAGGATGTATGATGGAACCTCAGATCCAATGGACCACCTCCAGCACTATAAGACGACAATGGTGCTGCACTGGTACTCAGACCAGATCTTGTGCCATGCCTTCCTCCTGACTCTTGAGAAGGTGGCAGGCACTTGGTACTCACGCTTGAAGCCGGGAACCATTGGCAGTTTCAAAGAGCTCAGTTATACTTTCGCCTCTCACTTCCTCAGTAGCAAGGGGCCCAAAAAAACCTCGGAAAACCTCTTCAACATTATCCAACATAAGGGAGAAAGGCTTCTGGCTTACATCTCCCGGTTCAACACAGCAGCTTAGGAAATTCCAGATCTTGATCCCAACGTCCAGGTGATGGCCTTCAAAAATGGATTGAGGTCAGGAATCTTTAGCTCCAAGCTAATTCGGCGCCCGCCCCGAGATATGAATGAAATCCTGACCCGGGCAGAAAAGTGCATGCTGGCGGAGGAAGATCAAGCCTTCAGAAGAGAAAGAAATGGAAAAACCGAAAAAAAAGGAAAGACCCTGCCCTCTAGAAAGGAGTAGCCAAAAAGCCTCACCAAGAGGACAAGTATAGGCCCCACCCTCGGGTCGACAACTTCATTCCCCTCAACACTACTAGGACTGACGTCCTCATGCAGCTTCAGGACAAGTCTGTCCTACAGTGGCCACCCAAAAGCCCCTTGGAGGAGACCCCAAGAAGTGGTGTCAGTTCCACCAAAGCCGTGGCCACGATATAGAGGAGTGCCACGACTTGAAGGAACAGATTAAGAATTTCATTAACCGAGGGCACCTGAAGGAGTTCACTGGGCCTCGAAGGCGTGAAACCCCCGTACCACCAAGGAGAGATGGCAGACGCCCTTACCAGCCCTGGCAAGAGAGGCTGAATCCTCAAAGAGACGCCAGGGCAGAGCAGGAGAGGCCCCGCCAGAAGAAGTCAGAAGTAGCCGCGACCACCCGAATCATCAAAACGATTTGCGGAGGGCCGGTCGCAGGGGGTAATTCGGGGCAGAGCGGCAAAGCGTATGTCAGGGCCGTGGCCTTAGTCAGCGATCCCCACAAGAAAAGAAAAATGGAACCAATGATCTCCTTCACGGAAGGCTACCTGGAGGACGTGCAAGCTCCTCATGATGACGCTGTAGTAGTCTCACTCCTAGTGGCCAACTGCGAGATACGACGGGTCCTGATCGATAATGGGAGCTCCGCTGACATACTGTTTCATGATGCCTACCAATGCATGAAATTGAAGGAGGAACATCTAGAGCCTGCCCCTGCCCCCCTCTACGGCTTCAGGGGATCCCCAGTCTTCCCAGAAGGAAGCATAGTCTTCTCGGTAACCGCCAGGACAGTGCTAAGAATAGCTACTGTACGGGCCACGTTCTTAGTGGTAAAACAACCCTCCTCCTACAACGTGATAATCGGACGGCCCACCCTCAACAAACTAAAAGCAGTCGTCTCCACCTATCACCTGAAGGTTAAGTTCCCCACTAGCAAATGTGTAAGGGTGATAAAGGGGGATCAGAGAGTCTCCCGATCCTACTACATGAGTACTATCAGAGAAAAAAAAAAGACTGAGGCCTTACCACTTAAAGTGGAGGATCTACGGGACGAGATGAAGACACCCAGAGGCCAGGCCCCATCAACGCTCGGTCGAATCTCTAAATAAGTTTGAGCGTATAAGCTGCTCTACTCACGCTCGAAAAATTTTTCTAGGAAATCCGAGCCCCGTCAACGCTCGGTCGAATCTCCAAATAAGTCCGAGCGTATGAGCTGCTCTGCTCACGCTCGACAAATTTCTCTAGGAAATCCGAGCCCCGTCAATGCTCGGTCGAATCTCTAAATAAGTCCGAGTGTATGAGCTGCCCTGCTCACGCTCGACAAATTTCTCCAAAAAATCCGAGCCCCGTCAACGCTCTGTCGAATCTCTAAATAAGTCCGAGTGTATGAGCTGTTCTGCTCACGCTTGGTAAATTTCTACAGAAAATCCGAGCCTCGTCAACGCTCGGTCGAATATCCAAATAAGTTCGAGTGTATAAGCTTCTCTACTCACGCTTGGTAAATTTCTTCAGGAAATCCGAGCCCTATCAGCGCTCGGTCGAATCTCCAAATAAGTTCGAGCGTATGAGCTGCTCCGCTCACGCTTCGACAAATTTCTCCAGGAAATCCGAGCCCCTTCAACGCTCGGTCGAATCTCTAAATAAGTCCGAGTGTATGAGCTGCCCTGCTCACGCTCGACAAATTTCTCCAAGAAATCCGAGCCCCGTCAATGCTCGGTTGAATCTCCAAATAAGTCCGAGTGTATGAGCTGCTCTGCTCACGCTCGGTAAATTTCTCCAGGAAATTCGAGCACCGTCAACACTCGATCGAATCTCCAAATAAGTCCGAGTGTATGAGTTGCTCTGCCCTCGCTCGGTAAATTTCTCCAAGAAATCTGAGCCCCGTCAATGCTCTGTCGAATCTCCAAATAAGTCCAAGCGTATGAGCTGCCCTGCTCATGCTCGGCAAATTTCTCCAGGAAATCCTAGCCCCGTCAACGCTCGGTCGAATCTTCAAATAAGTCCGAGCGTATGAGCTGCTCTGCTCACGCTCGGTAAATTTCTCTAGGAAATCCGAGCCCTGTCAACGCTCGGTCGAATCTCCAAATAAGTCCGAGCGTATGAGCTGCTCTGCTCACGCTCGGCAAATTTCTCCAGGAAATCCGAGCCCTGTCAACGCTCGGTCGAATCTCCAAATAAGTCCGAGCGTAAGAGTTACTCTACTCACGCTCGGTAAATTTCTCTAGGAAATCTGAGCCCCGTCAACGCTCAGTCGAATCTCCAAGTATGGGGGCTTTGAACCCCCTCTCAGTTCGATAAATTTGCCATCAAATTCGTACAAGTGTCAAAGGGAAGGATTTCATAGACCAAATAGCAAGAAATTATATTTCATTAACCCATAGGATTACAATTGGCTACAGACTAACGACCTCGAAGTACAAGTAAAAGAGGACCCTAACGGCCTCAGAGTACAAGAAAAAATAAAAACACCAGGACCCCTAGGCAGCGCCGGTTACTAGCTTCTCCTCCCTCTTCAGGTTGAAAAGCTCTTGGCACAAGCCTGAAAAGCTCTTGGGACGAACCTGAGGCTGAAAATCACCCGCTATGATTAGCCCTAGGTTCAGGAGGCCTCCCCACCTTCCCACTCTAGGAACTGCAAGACGGGGGCGGCGTCATTCCCCCTAATCTTGCTGCCATCAGAAGAACGGCTGCAGCCTTGCTCTCAACTTCTCAAGAGCAAGTAACCCCTCCCCTCTTCTTCTTCTGTTCCTAACAAGCCAGGGCATGAGGGGTCCTTCCATCCAGAGACACGGCACTCTCCTCTCTCCACTCCACTTGGAGTCTGGAAGAAGCCCGTGTCCCTACTCAAAGTCAGGAAGAAACCCGGATCCAGTCTCACGCCAAAGAGGTCGTGATTCCTAGCCTCAAGAAGTGTTTTTCTCTCCTCATCTCAGAAACCAGACTCGTTCTGCTTGAAACAAAAGATGTCAGAAGGCCCTATTTATAAGATGGGAAAACACGCCCAACGATACAAATTAAATACGGTTACACGGTTTTGAGGAGACTCTTCGCCTCTCTATACGACGTTTCGCCTTTCGAAGATAACGATGCGGCTTCCAAACGGTTGCTAATTGAAAGCAAGTTTGACTAGGGAAATTCACAAAAAAATGTTCAATTCCCTAGACGACCCTTCACCTCCTAAAAAGTGACGATCCGAGTTCCCATGAGCGAGTCATGCTCCTCAACTCCCATCCCAGTATAACCCTCAGTACTTCCTTAAGCACGTGAACGAACTCAAGGAAGTGGGGGGCCTGTGATACGGCCCAAAATACTATAGTCCAAATATACACCAAGCCTAGCAGACGTGTTCCAGCCCAAATGAGCTCCAAGCCCGGTTAAAACCTACAGCCCAAATATGTTTGGTCCCGGCAGGGTAATCTAACCTAACTGGCCCGATAAACTTCTCCGACCCAGCAAAAATCCTCAAGCCCGCGAGAGATGGCCCGGCAGGCCCCCACTTGGGCCTCCCCTACCGCCGCTAGCCACTCTGTAACCCCTAGCCCTGCAGCCACCCTATAGCCGTCAGCCACTCTATAGCCACCAGCCACCCTACAGCCGCCGGTCGCCCCGCAGCCACTCTACAGCCGCCCTACGGCGCCCCCTCTCCTGAGCTTGTAATCATACCCTCCCCACTAGCAGACGACTATAAATGGGCCAAGGTATGGACTTCACAATATAGAGATTCAGATTGACACACACACTTCACTTGATTTTCTAAGAGTCCTCGGTTCCTCTCTCGAACCCACGACTCCTCCCCTAAATATTTGCTAACTTAAGCATCGGAGTGCCTTCGGAGGTCTCCCCCTCCCCTCCTTCCGAGGGCCTTCAGTTTATTCTTGTCACTTGTGCAGGACCCAGGCCGAGTCGTCTCCCAGGCCGAGTCCTCACCTAGGCCACGTCAGCACGCAGAGCCCAGCCTGCACCAGCTCCCAAGCCGCGTCAGCACTGACAGCAAACGGCATCAACAAGTCGATTTTTGATTTTTCCAACTACATCCAACCACCCAATTCTATTCAAGTATTGCTGTCGCAGTAGCCCTTGGCATTTAATTCCCTTTGGAACAAGTTGCAAGTGGAACGATGAAATGATGAAACTGGTGTCAAATTAATCTGATAAAATGTTTTCAAAAATATGGTTGAAAAAATGCTAGATACTTGATATTCCACATAATCATGCTTTAGTAATAGTCTGCATAGTCCTTTAGGCATTGATATATTAACTCATTAATTAGGAATGCATTTGAGCCTTGTTTAATATCTATCACATCGGTCATTGTAGTAGTCTGGTATTGGTTCAGATCATCCACTCTCATATTCGATCCATCAATTGAATCGCGTAATATTCAGTGGTTTAAACCACTTATTAATTCGGTTCAACCATTTTCATGTAATGACAAAGAACCGTAGCCGAAAGTCTTGACTCTATAGTGATAAATATTGCGCGTGATTAATTCTAATTTTTTATATGTAAATTAAAAAATAATATAATAAATATTATGTTTTAATGATTATTTTCTCAAGTTATAAGTATTTTGACACATTAAAGTTTTGGAATCGAATTTTCAAGTCAACTAGTTCTCATGGATACCGAGGATTACTATTATAAATATATATATTGATGGAATATAGATAGATTAGATTATCGTTGTTACTAAAAAAAATGTTAATAAAAGCTTTAATTTATCTAACTATAAAATTGGTTATGTTAGGTGCCATAAAAAAGTTCAAACTTAAAGTAGTCTTCAGGTAATCACTCAACATTTAGTAAGCATGTCTTATTTCAACGATTAATAATGCAAAATAGTTTTGTTGGAAATCACCTTAGCAAGATGCCCAGGTGGTAATCTTCCAAACACCCAAGTATTGAATGACTTGTAGAAATAATTTCAGCAATTGAACACAAGAACAGAAAATCAAAGAAAGAAAGAAGACAAGCAATTTGTTGTCGAGGTTCGGCAATGTGCCTACGTCCCCGTGAGTTCCTCCGAACTCTCTGCACTATCTCAATGGTTCTTACAAAGATACAACAATCCCCTTCAAGAACCCAAGTTCTTGAAGAAACAAGAAGAGAACTAGAAAGTGATAGTCCTATTACAAAGTCTTCTATCAATTCTATACTATCCTCTCGTCTTTACAACCAGCCTAACAAAGAGTCCCTCTTGTGTTTATGTCTCTCTACACAATTCTCTCTTAGTGTTTACAATGATCTCACAATGTCACAAATCTCTCTTGTATGTGTGTTGTATATCTCTTGTATATATCTTGTGAAATGAGGCCTTGAGAACCCTTTTTATAGCCTCTTAATTCTTGGACATTCTTGTGATTCATTATTGACCCCTTGATCTTGTTCTCCCTTTAATCTCATCCTTTGATCATCCTCCAAGTGATGTTGTGTGTTTTGGCTTTGTGCGCACATCATTTGGATTGCCTTGAAGTCTACTGCATGTGTGTGCAGCAGTGTGCTGTGCGCTGCGGCGCTCAAATGGTAAGGCGCGGTGCTCAGGCAGGGCTGGAAGGGAGGCTTGCTAGAGGGTGCGGCGCTGGAGAGGGCCTGGTGCACTACTTGCTGTGAGGCTCAGCGCTGGGCGGGGTGCGCTGCGGCCTGACCTGATGCTGCTGCCTCCAGATGTTGTGCACACTAGCTTCTGCCTAGGTGCAGAAGTGCGTACACTAGTGCGCATGGCCTTCCCATGCTCCAAATTGATGCACACACCAGTGTGCAACCTTTTAACTTGCTTGAACTTTGATATTCCACAATTGGTTTGGACTTTAACCAACCTTAGACCATGTTTGGACATGTTTGAAACTTAGACAAATAACAAGTTTTTTAATTATATTATTAATATAATATTAAACTATAATTAAGTGCTATTAAAACCACTTGTTTACTATGATATTTCTTTTTCTTAAGAAAATCCATGTTACTTAATTTTAATTGTTAAATGTGCTTTTTCCTCTAATTTTTTTTATGATAGAACTTTCGAAGTGAAATAGCATATTTTTTCTCATCAAAGTGGAAAAGTGTGATTTGATTTAAATAGATAAGAAATTTCCTAAATTTAAGCTTATCAATCTTTATTTTTTTTAATGAATTTAATTACAAATTAATTAATTATTTGTAAAAACATTTATTCATATAGATTAACGATTTTTTTCCTTCTATAAATAACTTGCTTATATAGAGCAAAATTATTTCTTAATTATTTGAGAAAACTAAAAAAAATTAATTTAGTTGATTTAATTATATATTAATTTATTTTTATAAAAAAAAATTTATTTATATAGAATAATGAATTTTTTATCAAACAATTACTTATAGAGAATCTTAATTTTAAAAGAAAAGAAAATATAATTATTAAGTACATATATTATTTCTATTTAATGTTCTACATTTTACTTGTATATATATACTTATCTTCTTGGCATATTTGTGTAAGCGCATAAGTCATCATTATCGCCAATTACACTTCAATTGATACACCCTTTGAATTTTCTCTGCTGTTGAGTACTAGTGATTAATTACATCCCATAGAAAACTACAGGAAGGGAGAAGACTAAATAGGAGGTCCAGTACAAAATGAAGTCTTCCTTCATCTCTTTTTCTGAAGTAAGAGGCGGTTTTGATGGAAGGGACCACTTGAAGTTACATAAGATTCATACTTGGAAACCCAAAACTAAGCAACTACTGAAGAAAAGTTAAGAAGATTGAATTCAATGTTTTCTACAACCACAAGTTTCATTTTGTATGCAAATTATGAATTTATGATCAAGATCATCACCTACTTCGAAAGCTCTAAAACATTTTTCAAATACAAAAGTAAAGTATCTTCTAAACATACTGAACGTTACCATTAGTGAAATAGGCAGGGTTTCCAGAGACAACAAAGGAGTATATTAATCTAAAATACATATCCAGTCATTTACCAGTATACTGTACAGAGGTTAAAATTGCTGAATATTCCTCATTCTTCTAAACTTTACTATCATTCTATCGTTGCCAATAAAAGCATGTTCCTCTTTGAAAAGTCAGAGACAAGTTAGTCAAGCACAATTACATCTTAAAGTCTCTGTTGCTTGTTTTCATTTCACTTGGATTTGAGTGCAGAAAAAGAAGAAAAGAAGAAAGGGAAGCTCGAACGAACTTGCGAGTAAACTAGAATTTTATTGCTTCTCTTTAGTTACGGATTGCAATTTTCAGCATGGCCTGTAGGCATCATGACCCACTAACATAGAACCGACATAATCACAAACATGGAATTTTCTTTGAAGTCTTCTTCAATTTGGCTTTTCATTTGGCCTTTTTAATTTCTTCGAAGAATTATAATGCCTTATATAAAAGCTCTTTCAGCTGGGTGCATTCCATGAAACTACACCGCTACTTATGATTCTGAAGTATCCATGTTCTGATAAGCCTACTATGTAGCCTCGAGAAATTTAATTAAAAAAAACCTAGAGTATAGTAGATTTGAAGAAATCTGAGATATTTCACATGATTTTACTTTAGTACTTTTCTAAGTCAATGTCTATACGTGCATATCTTATTTTTTTTGGTATCAACCATGGGAGATTACACCAACACGGATTTGATACATATGGATGGATACCAATATGACTCAAAAGCTTAAACTCATGAGTCTTTGGCCCAAACCATGTATATAACCTAGTCTTATTTTTTTATTTCTTTCTGGCGTGAGATAACTCGCATGTAAATATCCTAACAAATATCTCCCTCATGTGTAAGTTATATACCAAACTTCCTCTTGACTGGAACCATCGGTCACTCGATCAACAAGAGAAGCCAAACTCAACCATGGGAGTCCTCACAAGACAGACAACCGTGACCACACAAAGGCTTTCATCCAAAGACTCAACTACAGGGAAACATCGTGGGAGTCAAACGATCGTGACCAACTCGAATCAGGCTCCGATACCAATTTGTTAAGATCGGAAGTACTTTACACGCGAAAGATCACACGAACATGGGCTTGATATATATGGATGTGCACCAATATGACTCAAAAGCTTAGCTCATGAGTCTTGGAACCAAACCATGTATATAACCTAATTTTATTTTTTATTTATTTTTGATGTAGTATAACTCGCATGTGGTTATTCTAACAAATGTGCCCTGCTATATGATTAAATTCATATCAGCTTTCAAAGCTGACTTATTGTTTCATAATGAAATGATTTGGTTTGGAAGAGTTTTAAACATCCTTTTTTACTAGCAAGAGCATTTCTCTTGTATAGGTGATCACGTATGGCATTATCTTTTCGGGCTATATTTATTTTGTTATATTTCTGAGAGAATTTACAACTTGAGTTTTGGTTTGTAAATGATTGTTTGTCCTTGTTCTTTCTGAGGTAAATGGAGAGAAAATAGTGCGAACAACCTAATATATATATATATATATATATATATATATATATATATATATATATATATATATATATATATACACACACACACACATACACACACACACATATGAGATATTCTTATGAGAATACGTTTCTTTTTTCTCTCTTTATGTTTTATGTATGCCTTTGGAGACCAGCATAGTAAAATTGAATTAAATTTCATATAAATATTCTAAATATGTATATATTGAATGAGAGAATTTAAGATGTTATTAGAAGATAAAATGAACTTATAAGGGATACAAAGTATTTGTACGATGTTTTATTTGGTTTATTAAATACCTTAAAAGCTAAGATTAAGATTTTACATTTCTATTGAGTTTATATATGTATTTCGGTAATACTTCATTTCTTAATTTTTTTTTTACGAATATCCATTTATGGTATTTTAAACTCATCAGCTTTCAAAATTGACTAACTATTTCATAATGAAATGATCAGGTTTGGAGGAGTTTTGGATGTCCTTTTTACTAGCAGTAGCGTTTCTCTTCTATAGGTGGTCACATATGGTATTCTCTCCTCGGGATATAATTATTTTATTGTATTTATGAGAGACTTTATAACCTGAGTTTTGGTTTGTAAATAATTATTTGTCTTTGTTCTCTCCGAGGTAAATGGAAAGATTTGAAATTTTCTTTTGATGCATAGTGAAGTTTAGGAGATGATATTTGTTTGGTTTGCGAATCGAGTTTAGAAGGGTAACCTTATAGATTCGGGTTGTTAGGGTTAAACTACCCTATCCCTACGGATCTTGAGGTGCGAATATAGAGAAGAAAATAGAAATAAATCAAAGACAAACACACAACACACAGATTTACGTGGTTCACCCAAACTCGGGTTACGTCCACGGAGTTGTAGTGATTTCACTATGTCTTGAAGAACAATACAAGGAGGTTTCACCCCTAGAAACCCCTCTCAGTATTCACAAATACAGCTCACACACTTACCCAAAGAATAAGATGAAACTCTTATATTTTCGAGTTAAAATAAAACAGATACCAAACAGTGCTGAAAACACCAGATTGGACCCAAAAAAAAAGCTCACCAGACTCCACACATAGCCTAACAATCTCCCACTTGGAGACTGGTCCAATCACCAACACCAAGCACCACATGCCTTCAAACAAAGCAACCATCGTCGTAACTCATTCACCTGTCCTCAAGCTTGAAGACCAACTGAAGCTGAGCACAGCTTCAATTTCTCAATAGTGACACCCTTAGTCAACATATCTGCTGGATTCTCAATTCCAAGAATCTTCTCCAGTACCAACTGTTCACTGTCGAGAAGAGAGCGAATAAAGTGATATCTCAACTGTATATGTTTTGTCCTGGAATGAAACGTTGGATTCTTAGCAAGAAAAATAGCACTCTGACTATCACTGTGTAGAGTACCCCTCTCATTCTTCTTACCCATCTCATCCAAGAGACCCTGTAACCAAACCATCTCCTTCCCAACTTCAGTTATGGCTACATACTCAGCTTCTGTAGTAGAGAGAGCAACGATTTTCTGCAACTTAGAAGCCCAACTTACAGCTGTACCACCCAGAGTATACACAATCCCTGTAGTACTCTTCCTACTATCAACATCACCAGCTAAATCCGCATCCACAAAACCTTGCAGTTTTAAACCTGCCCTTGTGAAGCACAAAGATGTATCTGAAGTGCCTTTCAAATACCTCAGGACCCATTTGATTGCCTCCCAATGTTGTTTTCTCGGATTACTCATGTACCTACTCACTACTCCCACTGCATATGCAATGTCCGGTCTTGTGCAGACCATGGTGTACATAAGACTTCTAATAGCTGAGGCATAGGGAACCCTACTCATGTAGTCCTGCTCCTGCTCTGTCTTTGGTGACTGATCCTTAGATAGTCTAAAATGACTAGCCAAAGGTGTGCTCACTGGTTTAGCGCTATCCATGCTAAATCGACTGAGAACCTTCTTCACATACTCTGTCTGTGAAAGTTTCAGAGTCGACTGACTCTGTCTCTGATGATTCTCATACGAAGGATTTGTTTTGCAGCACCCAAATCCTTCATTACAAACTGTTTTAACAACTGCCTCTTGAGATTATTAATCTCCTCAATGTTAGACCCTGCAACGAGCATATCATCCACATACAACAATAGTAGGATATAAGAGTTGTCAAAACTCTTAACATAGCAACAATGGTCTGCCTGGCACCTTGTGAACCCGGTGCTACACATGAAGCTGTCAAACTTCTTGTACCATTGTCTTGAAGCTTGTTTCAACCTATACAAACTCTTTCTCAATTTGTAAACCTGATTTTCCTTTCCCTGCACTGCAAATCCTTGTGGTTGATGCATATAAATATCCTCCTCTAAATCACCATGAAGGAATGTTGTCTTCACATTTAACTGCTCAAGATGTAGGTTCTCTGCAGCCACAATTCCCAGTACCAGCTTGATTGTTGTTAGCTTCACAACTGGAGAGAAAATATATGTGTAATCAACACCCTCTTTCTATTGAAACCCTTTCACAACCAATCTGGCCTTGTAGCGCTTGCTACCATCATGCTCTTCTTTTACTCTGTACACCCATTTGTTATGTAAAGTTTTCTTCCTTTCTGGCAATTCAGTTAGTTTCCGTGTCTGATTCGTCATTGATTACATCCAAAGTATAACGCGAAGTTGTAGTACAGCTTTGGGGTATCGATTCCACAGGGAAACAAGTTAATTATGACAGAAGGTGTAAACTTTAACGCAAACGATAAAAGATTAATTGACAGAATTGTGCGAAAATGGTAATCGTGTAAATAATTGATCGATAAAGTAACAACAAGGTTCTGAGAATCCTCCCTAGGTTCACTGCCCTAATCCTAACTTGGTTCAATTGTTTTTATCTCGATTGCAAGTTTCACATCCCAAACAGGCAATCAGCAAATATTTAATTAAAGCACATGTATAAATCCTAATTTAATTGATATGAATTATTCTTTACTTTCAAGCACACATGACCTAACTTATAAATTATCAAAAGACGAAGATATATCTAAATGACAATACTGTAGCAATGGAAAAATCTATAAAAGAGATCTACCGGACTCAATCACACCCAAACAGATACACATAAGAAGAGCCTGACTAAAATTATATGGAAAAGAGGCATGCAATCACCGGACTAATAAAAGAATCTACTAATTAAATTAAAGAATAAAACATAACAATGTTTAATGAAAATAATACCAACTACAACTGAATCAAATAAATGAAAATAAGAACAACTACACCTAGGGATTCATCCCATCGCCTTACTTGGAGACTAGCCGGCCATGGGGCTCATGCTTCCTTGAGTTGCCTCCGGCCTCTCAACGATCATCTCTCTCTTGGTAGTGAAAGCTTCAGCGATTCTTCAGCTTTGCCTCCAAAAGTATACTTCGGATTTGTTCTAAAGGCCCTCTGGATTGCACCTAAAGGCCCTCTGGATTCACTCTCTAATGATTTCAGATGAGCTCCGATTGATGCCTCAAAGCTGAAGTGGAGTAGGCCTTTTATAGGGAAATACCATGAGTGCAATGTGTTTTCAATCCGATGTGGGATGTGGGATATAGAAATATGTTTTCTAACCGATGTGTGATGTGGGATTTAAGCCCAAAATCACGCTGAAATCCCGCACAGTCCGCACAGCCTGACCTTTGTCTATTAAAACTGTCATAACTTTCTCTAGAAAAATAATTTGTACAAGCCGTAAAATTCTACAAAAATAGACTTCCGGATCTTTCTAAACATATATGGCTCATCTCCTGGTTCTTCTTACATCAATACAGTTTAATTTTAAAAAATGATTGATCTGTACGGGCAATTCTGGCAATTTAATAAATCTCATTTCTTGGTTTTTCTTTATCTTGGCTCTTCCGCGACCATTATCTCACTCGAGTATTCATTGAAGCTTCATGTATAAAATGATGATAGCTTTTCTATCTCTTTTTTAAGTTCAAAGTACCTGAAAATGCACTGAAATAAGTCAACGATTCAAGAATAACACTTTAGAGTTATTAAGGTATAAAAGTGTAATTCCAACCTCGATCAACCCTAAAATGCTAACAATTAAGTATTGTTTAGATGCATTTTGTGACTCTCATCACAACCCCAAACTAGCTTATTGCTAGTCCCTAGCAATTGAAGCGAAAATAAGAGATGAATTCTATGGTAGGAGTTAAAAACAAAGTAAAGCAATGCTAGCGTTGAACCAAGAGTAATTCACTTTTTGTCTCAAAAATTGCACATAACATACGGCACATAGAATCATTAAATTTCACCTAAGTCCAAAAGTAATCCAATCATCAATCTTAAAATCGTTATTGACTCTTAACATCCATCTTACCACAAACCATTAATCCAAACACCCGGATGATTTTATGTATAGCATTCATGAATACAGGTCTTGGCCTATAAAAACATAATAAATTCCGTGACATCAATCACAAAAACAAGCTCCATAGGCTCACTTTTCAAATCACTCTCCACTATTGTCGAAAAATCACACTATATTGGATCAAAAGGTCTTTAATAAGCTTGTAACGTTAGGCTAAAGTAAAGGCTAAGAAAGAACAGGAAGGATTCACAAGTAAAAGAACTCAATCTCTTAGCTTTAAACACAATCACTTTAAGCACTTGATAACCTTTACTTCAACACCCAACTCTTTCAACCATTTTTCGAACATTTCTTTCAACAAATCACCATTTTTTTCTTTTTTTTCTTTCTTCTTTCTTTACCATAATTCATTTTTTTATATTTTTTTTGGCACATAACCATTCACCTTCTTTTTCATCATTTTTTTTCTTTTTCTTTTCTTTTCCACAACCCCCAACTTATCTCCTTTAATGTACTTGGGTTGTGGTAGTGATATTTTTCTCATATTTCCACCCCTTACTCCTTTTAAGTGCTTCTCACAACATGTGTATAATTAAGTTCTTTTAAAAGAAAAGTAAGGATAAAATATTTTTAGGCTCATAAAGGTAGGTAAATGGTTTATCGAAAGAAACAAGACTCAATTTTTCTTTTCAAGAAAAAGGCTCAAATAGGTGACTAGTGATAAATATAGCAATGGTAGGTTTGAAAGGCTCAAACGGTTCAAAGATGGCCTATATCATATCCTAAGTAGTGTGCATTCTAGGAATTCGCCTCAAGTGATTATCAAGTAAGTTCTAGAACTTGTCAAGACCGCAAAAGTATTCACAAAATAATCACACATAAAATTTTTCTAAATGTTTAAGATTAAGCATACTATCTTACCACAAACTAGAGTCTCTAACCGAATGAAGATTGATGCTTAAATTAATTTCAAATCGAAGCAATATTTAACTTCTTCTACATGCTGTCTGTTATCTTAATTAAGTTTATATCATTGACATGTAAATTGACTCTAAGGCTAACATAAAGCAGGCTAAACAAAAACAAAGATGACACCAAGCAATTCAATGAAAGAAAAAGAATATGTTTCCTCCACCCCCAACTGAAAAGTTACATTGTCCTCAATGTAAAAGAAAGAGTAAAGGAAACTCCCCTTGTAGCCAAAGGTGCACAGAAGCTGAAAATTGTGCTCCACCATTTGGACTACTTCGTATATTTGTCCCTGAAAAGTAAATACTAAAGTAAAACTGGAAAACAGCAAAATAATAATAATAAACAAGAAAAAGAAATATTAAAAATAAAAAAATAAAAGGATATGTTGTGGGGTGTCTCCTATAAGCGCTAAGTTTTACGTCTTCAGCCAGACACTCTTATTCCCTCCTCGAAAAACATGAGTTGGATGCACCAGCAACTGCTTTACTGTTAAATTTGGTGTTTGTGTGCTTCGGAGAGGCCTTAAGGATGTCATCAGTAACACCCACAAATTCTGGATCGATATATGCTCTTGTGAAGCCATGGGTGAGTGTGGACTCCAATGAATTAAGGGGATGGACCTTTTCCATGAATGAGTCAATCATGTATACTTGGTGGTTCTCGTTCACATCCTCTTATTTTTACGTTGTTGGGATGTGTAACGACTTACCACTAAGTGTCTCAATGGCATTCACCTCCTTTTTATTATGTTGCGCTAGGTGCTGACCATAGGATATGGACTGAGCTTGAGAAGAGAACTCACCTCGCTCAGTCATACTCAAGTAGCTCGTCAGCTTGGACACTTGGCTATTTATTTCTTTATGTTCTTCAACAACCTGCATAATTAAAGACTCAAACCTTTGATTAGTCTTACCCTGTGCCTCAATAAAAGTATGCAAAGTGTCTTCTAAAAGGCTCCTAGAAGATATAGGTGCATGATATGGTTCATGATATGGTGCAGGGGGTTGTGCAAGCTACTGGTTTTCAGACTTCCAGCTGAAATTGGGGTGATTTCACCATCCCAGATTATAGGTATTAGAGAAGGGTACAGAAGGCTTCGTGTACATGCCTAAGGCATTACATTATTCCTTATACATTCCTCTCATCTCAACAAATGTAGGACACTCTTAGACGAGATGATCTACCTCGCCACACACAAAACATGGTTTAAAATATTTTGCATGATTAACCATGTGTGTTGGCTCTAAGCTTTTAGTCTTTAATACCTCTAGTTCCCTAGTGAGCATCTCGACCTTGGTCTTAAGGTTATCATCTTCTCTAATATGGTAAATTCCACCACCATTTGGGTTCCCTATAGGTCGTGACCTATTTGCGCTTTTAGTAGCACTAGGTCCAGTCCAAGTGTGAGCTTTTTCAGTAAGCTCATTGAGGTACTCTATGGCCTCATCAGGATCTTTCTCCAAAAAATCATCATTGAACATCATCTCTACGAATTGGCGCTCTCTATATGTAAGCCCTTCATAAAAATAGCTCACCAAGCGCCAACTCTCATACCCATGGTGAGGGCATATACTCAATAACTCCTTAAATCTCTCCAAAGACTGATATAAAGTCTCACTATCCTTTTGTGCAAAGGTGGAGATTTGCCTTTTCAAAGCGTTGGTCTTATGTTGGGGAACATATTTGTTAAAGAAAACCCGAGTCATCTCAGTCCACGACCCAATAGATTGTGGTCTTAGTGAGTATAACCAACTTTTAGATCTATCCTTCAAAGCAAAAGGAAAGAACTTAAGTGTCATCGGTTTCATCTTGACTATGAAAAGTCGCGACTACTTCCTCAAAGTCTCTAATGTGCACATATGGGTTTTCATTATCCAAGCCATGGAATGGAGGGAGTAATTGAATCGTCCCTGGTTTAAGATCTAATTGACGAGTATTGGCTGGAAACATGATGCATGAAGGTGTGGCTATGCGTGTAGGGTGGAGGTAATCCTGAAGTGTCCTAGCAACATTCTCATTAATGTTATCGGCCATGTTAACAAAATCCTCTAAATTCTCACTTGGGTTTCCATTATTGGTTGATCTAGGCGAGGTTTCACTACCAGACTCGGAAGGAGAGGGTAATTCTAGTTCGGGTCCTCTAATGAATCTATCTCACAAATCTCTTGGTCTAAGCATGCACCAAATGAATCAGAGAGTAAATAAATAAAACAGAATAATAAATAAATAAATAAACAAAATCAGAAAATCAAAACTTAGAGAAAGAAAAAAAAATAGAAATACTATAAAAAGAAAGAATGGATAAATAAATAAAAAAAAATAATGCAGCAAGCTAAAAGAAGGAACGAAGTTACCGCCTTTATAGCTGCTGAAAAGAAAAACTATTTACAGTTGTTCTACCGTTATGTCAAAAGTTGACAATCTTCCTTGTACTTAAGCGCGTTTCCCCGGCAACGGCGCCAAAATTTGATTACGCCCAAAGTATAACGCAGAGTTGTAGTACAGCTTTGGGGTGTCGATTCCACAAGGAAACAAGTTAATTACGAAAGAATGTGTAAACTTTAACGCAAACGATAAAAGATTAATTGACAGAATTGTGTGAAAATGGTAATCGTGTAAATAATTGATCGATAAAGTAACAACAAGGTTCTGAGAATCCTCCCTAGGTTCACTGCCCTAATCCTAACTTGATTCAATTGTTTTTATCTCGATTGCAAGTTTCGCATCCCAAACAGGCAATCGACAAATATTCAATTAAAGCACATGTATAAATCCTAATGTAATTGATATGAATTATTCTTTACTTTCAAGCACACATGACCTAACTTATAAATTATCAAAAGACAAAGATATATTTAAATGACAATACTGCAGCGATGGACAAATCTATAAAAGAGATCTACCGGACTCAATCACACCCAAACAGATACACACAAGAAGAGCCTAACTAGACTTATATGGAAAAGAAACATGCAATCACCGGACTAATAAAAGAATATACTAATTAAATTAAAGAGTAAAACATAACAATGTTTAATGAAAATAATACCAACTACAACTGAATCAAATAAATGAAAATAAGAACAACTACACCTAGAGATTCATCCATTCGTCTTGCTTGGAGACTAGCCGGCCATGGGGCTCATGCTTCCTTGAGTTGCCTCCGGCCTCTCAAGGATCATCTCCCCCTCAGTAGCGAAAGCTTCAGCGATTCCTCAGCTTGGCCTCCAAAAGTATACTGCAGATTCGTCCTAAAGGCCCTTCTGGATTCACTCTCTGATGATTTCAGATGAGCTCCGATTGATGCCTCAAAGCTGAAGTGGAGTAGGCCTTTTATAGGGAAATACCATGAGTGCAATGTGTTTTCAATCCGATGTGGGATATAAAAATGTGTTTTTCAACCGATGTGGGATATGGGATTTAAGCCCAAAATCACGCTGAAATCCCGCACAACCCCACAATCTGACCTTTGTCTATTAAAACTGTCATAACTTTCTCTAGAAAAATCATTTTTACAAGCTTTAAAATTCTCCAGAAAACAGACTTCTGGATCTTTCTAAGCATATATGGCTTATCTCCTAATTCTTCTTACATCAATACGGTTTAATTTTCAAAGATAATTGATCTGTCCGGGCAATTCTGGCAATTTAGTAAATCTCCTTTCTTGGTTTCTCTTCATCTTGGCTCTTTCGCAACCATTATCTCACTCGAGTATTCATTGAAGCTTCATGTATAAAATGATGATAGCTTTTCTATCTCTTTTTTAAGTTCAAAGTACCTGAAAATGCGCTGAAATAAGTCAACGATTCAAGAATAACACTTTAGAGTTATTAAGGTATAAAAGTGTAATTCCAACCTCGATCAACCCTAAAATGCTAACAATTAAGTATTGTTTAGATGCATTTTATGACTCTCATCAGTCATAAGTGATTCCATCTCATCCTTCATGGCCAACTCCCACTTTCTAGAATTTTTAACTTGCAAAGCTTCATCATAACATTCTGGCTCACCACTATCAGTCAACAAAATATAGAACAAGGATGGTGAGAACCGCTGTGGAGGTCTAATGTTCCAAGAATACATTCGGATAGCACTTATGGCGTACACTGTTCTACCTATGGGTCTATATTCTCATTATTTTCTTGACTCCTACTCTGCACTGTGCTCTCAGAAAATTCATCCAAGCCAACAAACTCAGACTTCTTTGGTTCTGGCCCTGTAACAACAGATTCTGCACTTGACCTGTCTTTGTACATAACTTCTTCATTGAAAATCACATTTCTACTCCTGATGATTTTTTGATTTTGATTATCCCAAAACCGATAACCAAAAGCTTCATCACCAAAGCCAATAAAGAAACATTTTCTGGATTTAGCATATAGTTTACTGCGAGCATCAGAGTCAATATGAACATAAGATAAACAACCAAAAACTTTTAAGTAAGAAAGGTTTACCTCTTTTCCACTCCATACCTATTCAGGTATCTTGCAATCCAAAGGAACTGACGGTCCTCGATTTATCAAGTGAGCTGCTGTGCTAACTGTATCGGCCTAAAAAGTTTCTGGCAACCCAGCATACAACCTCGTACTTCTAGCACGCTCATTGAGGGTCCTGTTCATGCGCTCAGCCACACCATTCTGCTCTGGTGTCCTGGGAATAGTCTTCTCCATCCTAATCCCATTAGCAGCACAAAATTCTCTAAACCCCCCATCTATGTACTCTCCACCATTATCAGACCTCAAACATTTTACCTTCAAACCTGTTTCAGTCTCAACCATAGCCTTCCATTTCTTAAAGGTCTCAAATACCTCAGATTTATTTTCCAGAAAATAAATCCATACCTTCCTGCTTGAGTCATCAATAAATGTGATGTAATATCGCGAACCTCCAAGAGATGCAACCGGGGAAGCTCCCCACAAATTTTTGTGTACCAACTCCAATTTTTCAGACTTTGGAGTTCTGTCTCCTTTCAAGAAATTGACCTTTCTTTGTTTCCCAAGAATGCAGCTCTCACACAAATCAAAGTCAAGGGATTTCAACTCTGGTAGTTTCTCTTTAGGCAGCATCACTTTCATCCATTTTTCTCTCATGTGACCAAGCCTGTGGTGCCATAGGTTTGTATCAACTTTTGCATCAACCACTGCAATAGTATCTCTCACACTTAAGGTCATATATAGAGTACCCGTTTTTGTTCCACAAGCCACTACCATGGCTCCCTTTATAATCTTCCAAGTACCAGCCCCAAATGTCACCATGTGACCTTCAGCATCAAGCTGTCCTACAGAGATCAAGTTCCTCATCAATTTTGGAACATGTCGTACTTTCTGTATCAACCACACAAACCCATTCAGCAATTTAATACGAATGTTTCCCATACCCACAATATCCAAGGCTTCTCCATCAGCCAAATATACCTTCCCAAAATCACCTATCACATAGTGCTCCATGATTTCTCGGTGTGCAGTGGTATGGAAAGAAACTCCTGAGTCCAAAACCCAAGAGTCAATGGGACTGTCAACAGAAAGTAATGGGGCATCTTGTAGTTCTTCTGTCACAGCATTTGCAACATTGTTCTCATTCCTTTTCTTCTGTGGTTCTCTACAATTTTTCTTAAAGTGGCCAGTCTTGCTACAATTCCAGCATTCCAGTTGTTGTCCAGATCTGGATTTACTCCTACCTCCTCTTCTGGATTTTGTTCTACTCCAATCGGAAATTCTCTCATGTGTTTTACCTTTTGTCTCAAGATTTAAAGCGGAACCAGAACCTGAGGTTTCACCCATATCTCTCCTGTGAA
The DNA here is from genome assembly GCA_023935145.1 of Bretschneidera sinensis. Lineage (NCBI taxonomy): Eukaryota > Viridiplantae > Streptophyta > Magnoliopsida > Brassicales > Akaniaceae > Bretschneidera > Bretschneidera sinensis. The sequence continues at coordinate 144,184,364 of CM043700.1, forward strand.
CCTCCTCGCGTAAAATCAAATCCCGAATATCTTCATATTTGAGTTTATTCTTCCCTGCAGAATTACTCACCGCCATTCTCATGGCTTTCTAACTGTTTGGCAAAGAAGCCAAAACTATTAAAGCACGGATCTCATCATCAAAATCAATCTCAATAGAGGACAATTGATTAACAATTGTATTGAACTCATTCAGATGCTGCGCAACAAGGGTACTTTCCGCCATCTTCAAATTGAACAACTTTTTCATCAGATGCATTTTGTTGTTAGCCAACGGTTTTTCATACATACTGGACAAAGCCGCCATCATATCCTTGGTGGTTTTCTCCTTCATAACATTGTGCGATCTTGATAAAGTTAATCGAATAACTCCCAGTACCTGTCTATCAAGAAGATTTCATTCGTCTTCTTTCATACTGTCTGGCTTTGCCCCTAACAGAGGCAAATGCAATTTCTTCGCATAGAGATAATCCTTAGTTTGCATCCTCTAATACCCAAAATCTGTGCCATCGAATTTCTCGATTCCTGTCCCTTTCTTTTTTCTCCAGCCATCGTTCCCACTCAAAAAACCGATATCTCTGATACTAGTTGTTAGGGTTAAACTACCCTATCTCTACGGATCTTGAGATGTGAATATAGAGAAGAAAATAGAAATAAATCAAAGACAAACACACAGCACACAGATTTACGTGATTCACCCAAACTCGGGTTACATCTACGGAGTTGTAGTGATTTCACTATGTCTTGAAGAACAATATAAGGAGGTCTCACCCTTAGACACCCCTCTCAGTATTCACAAAGACGGCTCACACACTTACCCAAAAGAATAAGATAAAACTCTTATATTTTCGGATTAAAATAAAACAGATACCAAACAGTGCTGAAAACACCATATTAGACCCAAAAAAAAAAGCCCACCAGGTTCCACACATAGCCTAACATAGGTCATGACATTGTCGTTGCAAATATGTGTCTTTCTATAAAAAGTCAGACAATAGAGTAGGAGCTAAGAAAATATATATAGGGACGGATCTAAGATCATTACCTTAAGGGGCGAAGTGTTCAACAAGATTTTTAATCATGAGACTAAAAATTCATTAAACTATATATAGAAAAAGCATGTTAATCTCACATACAAACTTACATGGTTTAAATAAAACCAACTAAATATATATCAAATATTTAGCTTTCTTTTATATCATAAATTTATCAATAATTAAATTTGTATCATAAATCTAATATCCAATCATTCAGGAGCCTATTTAAATATTTGTTTTCAAGTACTTTCACCTAATTAACTCCATATAAGCTATTGTTACACACTAACACAATGTGTAAAAGAATCATTTACCCAAAAGTTATTGGATTAACACTTTAAGGATCCGATTTGTTCATAGACAAGATTATGGTGGGATAGAATAAAGGGAAATTAAAGAGGTATTACCTTAATGCTATGATTGGTTCATCAGATTACTAGATTGGGGCTAAAGTGGGATAAGAAGTCTAAATAGCAAAATATCCTAAATATAATAATAATTATCATTATCATTGTAATTATAATTATTATTATGCATATAAAAATATTATAATATTATGATTAAAATACTATTATTATCAGTATTATTATAATTATGATAACAGTAATCATTATCATTATTATTGTACTTATTATAATAATAGTAATTACTATTTTATTATAATAAAAAATATTTTTAATAATATTATAATTATTATAATAACTGTTATTACTATTATTCAAAGGTAAAATGGGCAAAAAATTTAGTCTCAAATAATATCAATTTGATATCACTTTATTATAAATTATAAAAAATTACTTTTTACCGAATAATGATATTGATTTATTATCTAATATAATAAATTACCATCAAGTTACAGTTTTTTTTTTGTTAGTCTTCGAGAGATCTTTGTTGGAATTTTCTTCGAAATATTTTTTCAATTGGCTTATTTAATTTCTTCAAAGACTTTATGAAAACTCTTTCATCTGTTGCCTCCCATGAAACTACACCGGTGATCATATACAAGTAAATTTCTAAGTCAATGTCTTGATGTGCATAGCTTAGTCCAAGGGATGAATAGGATTTAAAACTAGTACCTCACAACGGAGAAAATTCAAAGGGAGTATAATGCAGTGTAATTGGGTATGAAGATGACATTTGTGGTTACGCGATTATGGCAAGAAGATATTTGTATCTCCATTAGCCCATATTGATGGTTGATGGTGATGGTCTCAAGACCACATAACTTGCTCATGGTTATGCCAAAATTACCGATTGAAACTCTGCAATTAGTTCTCTCAGGACCGAAAAGCTTTTCTAGTAATCAATTGTAGAAGCTCTCTCATTTTCTTCATGTTTAGAGATCATAGGCTCGTCTTTGCTGGTTACAGAGCCTTTATCTTTCTTCTACTAGTCTCCAATAGTACTTGCAATGCTAGTGATAATAAGCATTGTGCTCCTTCTTGTGGAAATATCCATAACATAAGCTACCCTTTTCGATTGAAAGGAGATCCCAAAAACTGTGGCAAGCGAGAGTATGAACTAGCTTGTGAGAACAACCTCACTGTGTTATACTTGAAATCAGGAAAATACTATATGGAGGCAATCAATTATGATAACTTCACAATTAGACTTGTTGATGCTGGTATTCATAAGGGTAATTGCTCCTCCACCCCTCTCTATCCTTTAACCAAAGCTAACTTCAGTCGTGCCCGATCTATTTTTCCTCACAAGGCTGATCCATATATGTGGTATAAAGCAAAGTGGACAGAGGCGGAGCACTTCCCTAAACTATCAAAGAGTACGCTTGTTTTCTTGAAATGTCCGAATCCAGTGAATTCTCCTTCCTATGTGGATACTGCTTCATGCCTGAACAGAACATATTCTTCCAATTCGACTTTATCTCATCCGATTAGGCATTCTTATGTTTTGGTTGGCCCGATTTACCCATCAGAGATAGAGGTTTCGTGCAGAGTAGAGCAGATGGTTATGTTATCATCACCAATAAAGAAGGATCACAAGAATATTTCATATGTGGACATCTACAAGGAGCTACTTAATGGGTTTGAACTTTCATGGTTTTCTGTTAAGTGCGGAAAATGCTTTGGAAGTCCCTGCTACCTAGATAACGCAAACAAGTTACAGTGCCATGTTGGTTTTGGTATGTATAGATAAATGATTTTTTTTAAATTGTTTTTCAACCAAAATATTTTTTTATGATTTTCATCTTTCAGATTGAATCATAAGTCAAGTTTCTTTAAATAATTTTCTCATGAACTCAAGAAAACTGTTTCGGTAGATTGTTACGAGTTAATCACACCATAAGTATCTATAAACGGGTTTTTCATATTGGATCAAGATTCTATCCATTTGAAAATTGAAATGTAATCAAGTTTACGATGAAACTAAATGTCACCTTATCAAATGAAGAATATTCAAATTTAAATTTATGAAAATTACATTCAATCTCATATTAGCATTCGAAAGGGGGAGGTCTTTTATCATTCATGTGGCAAGCAAAAAGTCACCTATTATTTGAGTTTTTTATTTTTTTTATTTAAATTCTTTTTTGGATGAAACATTATACTCATATGTGACTGCTCTTTTCTATTTTCCATCTGACTGTATATTCAAAGATTCTGTACATTGATATAACTTATAATTCCTGTACGTGTATCAATAATTAAGGGCGTTATAATTATGTAACACTAGTAGCCTCATGAAAGGGTATGGATGCTTTGTTTCCCAATGAAAGTGTAACTAACCATACACTATTTGTTTTCTAAAGATTAGATTGAGAGAAAAAAAGTTTAGAACATTTTCAATATATAGACTTCTTTATGATCTATTTGATTCATAAAGGAAATTCTATCGTTTTTTTTTGGTAAACCTGTTTTTTAATTTCTTCTTATTTTATTTAATTTTTTGTTGAATGAAATTAAGGGAAACGATTTAATCTTAACTTTGATCCTATATTTGAATATTCTGTATGTTGACTTTTAATTTTACTCTTTTTGTTGGTGCAGTTTGGCTTTGGCGATGGTATCCTTTTTCGATGATCATATGTAAGTGGTATCCATCTCTTAAATTTTTAAGTGATTTGATCATATATTCATTTTTAAAGTAAATTTTAATAAAATATTACGCAGTTTAACCGTTTTAAATTTAAATATTTAGGTTTTTTCGTAACACTCAATACCCTGTTTAATTCATCCTTAAGACAGTCCAATGCTCTTAAAATTTTTTGTCGTTCCGTTAAGTTCATCACGTGACAAGCTGAACATTTTCCGTTAGAGATCCATTTTTCCTTCCTCTATTTTCTTGCTCGCCAAACGGCCAGAATCTTTGATCTCTTGTTGTACAATAAGTTTTGATTTGGGCATTTTTGTTCTCTTTTCGTATCCCAGTCCGACGAGGAATCCGAGTCCGGGTAGTACAGCAACGACAGATATCTTTCTATGCCCATGAGACGGGTCGGGTCTTTATCTTTCAGATTGGAGTCAATTTCGAATGTTCTTCCTCTTCCTTTTCGCCTTTGTATGCTTTGTATATAACCTCTGGTGGAGCTCTCACGTTCCTTTCAACGAAATTATTTTCGAAATCAGGGTTTGGGTCAAAACCCATTTTGGTTTCGGGCTCGGTTTCGATTTTGCATTCTACCCATTTGGACTCTTCAAGTGAAAAACCGGCTGTCGTCACAGCTTCAGTGCTTTTGCTTTCCCTGGTTTGCCCATTTCAGCTGTTTTCTTTGCTTTCGATTTCGAATCTTTGGATTCCACCAAGACGGAGGAGAGAGAGTAGAAGAATTCCGGTGATGATGAGAACTGGAGAGAAAATTATTCTAAGGAAAATATGAGGGAAATAGAGGAGAATCAGAATGTACAGGGTGATAATGCAAGAGAAGAGAGGATCTGAGGGGAGAGATGATAGATGATAGATGTGAAATTGCTTTCAAAGAAACGTCCATATTTTCGATGCAAAGGAAAGGGAGTTCAGTTCCCATGGAATTTCATTTCCCCAATTGGAAATATGACTAGTAGAAAAATCAATGTAATCAGTAATATTTGCAAATGGAGTGTTGGATTTTTCTGGCCGTTTGGCAGGAAGAAAAAATGGATCTCTAATGGTGGAAAATGGTCATCATGTGCTTGTGATGAACTTAGTGGAAAGACAAGTATTTTTAACGGCGCAGGACTATAATCTTAACGGCGAATTACACTGAGTACTTGAGTGCTTAAAAAAAATCATGGGGACTTGAGTTAAAAACGGTGTCAGTCAGAAAACAAATATAATTAGCAAATTAAGACAAAAGAAAAATGTTTTTGCAACACCGCGGGTCATCACCAAAAAAAATGTTAAACTAAACTATTTTTGAGATCATTGGGCTAACACCAAAAGCTTTTTTTTTCAGTTAGTTTTTTTTCTCAAATCTTTTGTTTTGACATCAAAACAAGATATTTTTCGTTTAATCTCATATATCCACAGATTTTGTACACTGTTTACTCTTAATTGATGCAAAATCAGAGGTGGGGGTTCTTTCTCCATCTTAAATTACGCTATCAATGCTCTTTTCCGACTTCACCCCTTGTATGAGCATGAGGTCGGGGTTGCCATACAGACCCAACACTTAGCCCAGCTGAAAATATTACTTTCTTTCTTATTATCTTTGTTTATCTTGCAGGGTATGCACTCATTTTACTAGGTAAGAAAAACGAATCTTTCCTTCACTTTTGAAGAATGTAACAATGTTTAATTGGATAAAAGAAACTGGGATGAATTACTAGTGTTAAAGGTTTAAGAGAGAAAGTGAGACAATACAAAGAAGAGAATTGTATTGAATGGTGTAATTTACTTACAAGTGAGCTATCCTATTTATAAGAGCCAATAAGAGAGCCAAAGATATACACAACCAATGTCGGATTAAACTAACTAAGCAATAACTATGCTACATATAATCTAACAGCCCCCCTCAAACTTAAGGTGGAATACGAGAAACCAACTTGAGTTTGAAAACAAGATCACGAAAACGCCTTGGAGGATGTGACTTGGTAAAGATATCTGCGAGCTGATCCTTGGATGTGACAGAATGAAGCTGTAGGGAGCCTTGAAGGAGATGATGACGGATAAAATGACAATCAATCTCAATATGTTTGGTCCGTTCATGAAACACATCATTATGAGCAATCTGAATACCACTTCTATTGTCACAGTATATCGGAGTGGCAGCAGAAAGTGATACACCCATATCTTGTAACAACCATCGTAACCAAAGAAGCTCAGAGGTAGTGTCAGCTAAAGCACGATATTCTGCCTCTGTACTAGATCGAACAACAACAGTTTGTTTCTTACTACGCCAAGAGATAAGAGAGGTGCCAAGTAGGAAACAATAACCGGTGGTAGAACGACGATCTGTAGGATCACCTGCCCAATCTGCATCGGTATAAGCACACAACTGAAGAGGAGACTGAGAGGAGAAAAAGAGCCCATGAAACAATGTCCCCTTTAGGTAACGAAGGATGCGAAGAACAACAGCAAAATGAGTAGAGCGAGGAGCAGCCATAAACTGACTCACCTGATGGACAGCATACGAGATATCAGGTCGAGTAACAGTAAGGTAGACAAAACTGCCAACCAAATGTCGATATGAAGTAAAATCACGAAGAAGTTCGCCATCATGGGGTGTAAGACGAGCATTAAGCTCAGTTGGTGTGTCAACAACCTTACTGTCTATGAGATTTGCCCGAGAAAGCATATCAGAGATATATTTGGCCTGTGTCAAATAATAACCATCAGAAGAAGATGAAATCTCAAGACCAAGAAAATAGCTGAGAGGACCAAGATCTTTCATCTCAAAATATTGATTGAGAAAATGTTTAAGTTCCTAAATACCAATGGGATCATCCCCGGTGATAATCATGTCATTAACATATAACAGAAGAAGTATGATGCCCCGATCTGTGTGGCGAACAAACAAGACTGAATCATAGGAGTTGATAGAATATCCAAGGCTAGACAAAGTGTTGCTAAACTTAGCAAACCATGCTTGAGGAGCCTGCTTAAGTCATATAGAGCTCGACGAAGACGACATACCTTGTTTGTTGGATTAGATAGTCCAAGAGGTGGTTGCATATAGATTTCTTCATTAAGATCTCCATTAAGGAATGCATTTTTAACATCCGTTTGAAAAAGTGACCAATGGCAAGAGGCTGCAACAGCCAGCAAAGCACGCACAGAAGATAGAGGAGCAACTGGAGCAAAGGTCTCCTCATAGTCCACACCATACTCTTGAGTAAAACCCCTGGCAACAAGTCGAGCCTTGCACCTGTCAACAGTACCATCTGAACAAGTCTTAATTTTGTAAACCCATTTACTACCAACCACAGACTTTCTAGAAGGCAAGTCAACCAAATCCCATGTATTATTCTTGTGTAAAGCATCAAGTTCCTCTTTCATCGCAGTCTGCCAAAAAGGGTTAGTGGAAGCCTCACGATAGGAGTGGGGCTCATGTAAAGTAGCTAAAGCATAAAAGCAATGAAAATTCTGGAGATGGGATGGAAGAGATCTTACTCTGGTGGATCGGTGAAGGTCTGGAGAGGAAGTGTGAACATGATCCTCATACGTAACAGACCCTAGGGGCTCAGGCGAAGCGACATCGAGAGTATCAGGTGGAGTGGAATCGAGAGTATTAGGTGAGGGAGACTCGGGCAAGACATTACTAGTGTGAGGTGAGGGAGACTCGGGCAAGACATCATTAGTGTGAGTAGGAGAAATAGGAGGCTCCATAAGTGTGGTAAAAGGAGGAAAAGATTGCATGTTGAATTTGTCAATTTTATGAAATAGTCTATGCTCACAGAAAACTACATAACGGGAGATGCAAAGACGATGAGACACGGGATCATAACACCGATAGCCTTTTCGTTCAATTCCATATCCAAGAAAGCAACACATTCGAGAACAAGGCTCAAGTTTGGTGCGCTCATGAGGTTAGAGTAAAACAAAACAAGCAGAACCAAACACACGAAGATGGTGGTATGAGGGAACATAGCCAAACAACCGCTCGTAAGGAGTGCAATTATCAAGGATAGGGGTAGGCAGCCTATTGATCGTGTAGATAGCCGTTAGAGTGGCTTCACCCCAAAATGGGGTAGGAACAGATGTGGAAATGAGGAGGGCTAGAACAGTGTCTAAAATGTGCCTAAGTTTACGTTCAGCTCGACCATTTTGTTGTGAAGTGCCAGGACATGACAAGTGAGGAACAGTGCCATAATTTTTTAGGATGTCTTTAAACGCATGTTGAGTATATTCTAAAGCATTATCAGAGCGAAAACCTTTGATGGGTTTTGAAAATTGGGTTTCAATCATTTTGGCAAAAGTATGATAAATATCCAATAATTCAGAACGAGATTTCATTAAAAATACCCAAGTGTAACGAGAGAAATCATCAACAAAAATTACAAAATAGCGTGAACCACTCATACTAGCAACAGGAGAATGTCCCCAAACATCAGAATGAATTAAATCAAATGAAGCAGTAGCATAAGACTCACTATTATTAAAAGGCAAAGCCGGCTATTTTCCAAGTTGACACGAAATACAATCAAAAGAACTTTTAGACACTGACCCTAACAACCCCTTTGAAGCTAAAAGTTGTACCCAAGATGCAGATGCATGACTAAGACGTGAATGCCAAAGTGCAAGGGATGGTGGTGACAATGAGGCAGCAGCAGAGACGTTAGAGGCAGGAAGGTTGGGCAGGTGTAAGGATGAGAGTTCGAACATGTACCTAATTCTACGCCCGGTCCCAAGGGTCTGACCAATACGAGGATCCTGCACATTCACACCAGAAAAGTCAAAGACAATTCTATATCCAAGTTCACATATTTGCCCAACGGAAAGAAGATTATAGGATAATTCTGGCACATGAAAAACTTCAGGAATAGAAAGAGAATGACTATTGATGGTGCCTATAGTTTTAACAGTCATAGTGGAGCCATCAGCTATGCGAATGAATGAGGAATGAGGTGAAGGTGCAGATGTAGTAAATGAAGCTGGGAAAGGTGTCATATGGTTGCAACAAGCGAAATCAAAAAGCCAAGACGCAGAATTACCTGGCAGGACTGAGAGGGCAGAGGAAGATGCATTACCAGAGCGAGACTGGATGACCTGATTAACTATTGCCTCAAAGTCAGCTGCAGATAAGGTGACAATAGATCCTGATGACCCGTCAGAGAGTGCAACTGAAGATGAAGCTGTAGTCATAGATGGATATGGAACAACTGTACAGAGAGTGCTATCAGGATGAGCAATTGCTGCAGTGGAAGCATTGGATCTTCCCTTTTGCCGACATTTATCAATAGTGTGCCTTCGACGTTTACAAAAACGACAGAAATTGTTGTCGCGATGCTTAGGAGAAGGTTGATGAGCACCAATCCTGTCAGAATGTTTTAGCTGAAATGATGAAGAACTAGATAATGGAGCAGCCAACACTGAAGGACTATGTTGAGAATGTATAGTCTGTGATCTACTTTCTGCACGAACAAGTTCAAAGATAGCATTGTCCAAAGTAGGGAAAGGAAAGCGATGTAAAAGTTGCACACGAATAGGCTCAAAATCATCACTTAATACCATAAGAAAATGGTGAAGACGATGTTGATCCCTTCGTTCAACATACATTTTGGCATCTGTAGGATCCTTCCAAATAGGATCAGAGAGATCAATTTGATTCCATAAGAATTGCATGCGAGCAAGAAAATCATTAATACTCTGCCCCGGTTCTTGCTTCAGGCAGAAGAGCTCAAACATGAGCTGATATTCTCGAGCACCATCAACAGCATAATAACGAGAAGCAAGCATATCCCAAGCACCCTTAGCTTCATCAAAGCTACCAAATAGGGCAGAAATAGATGGAATAGTAGTATTACAAAACCATGTGAGAATTTGATGATGATTACTTTCCCAATCAATGAGACGAGTGAGAAGAGCATCATTAGTTTCAGTAGCCTCTTTAACTAGCTTCTCGACAATACCAACCACGTAAGACCAAAGCTTACGACTTTTGAGGAAACTTCGCATATATTGGGACCAAACAATATAGTTTGTACCATCCAATACAGACTGAACATGACGAAAAATATATTTTTCTGCCATATGGTCAAATCTGGTCGTCGGTCAACGGTTGAATAGTGACGTCGATGGAGCAGCAGCTGAGATGACGTCGAAGGAGAATGAGACTCCGACTATAGTGATGACCTGAGAGATATGAAAAGGATATACAAGACGTTTTTCTGATGTGAAGGATCCACTAATAGTGGCAATCACAGAGCATACTCAACTCTTAATATACCGACAACCTTCAAGAAGTTTTTCTAATGTGAAATATCCACTAATAATGGCAATCACAGAGCATACTCAACTCTTAATATACCGAGAACCACGAAGGCTCTGATACCATGTTAAAGGTTTAAGAGAGGAAGTGAGACAATACAAAGAAGAGAATTGTATTGAATAGTGTGATTTACTTACAAGTGAGCTATCCTATTTATAGGAGCTAATAAGAGAGCCAAAGATATACACAACCAATGTGGGATTAAACTAACTAAGCAATAACTATGCTATACATAATCTAACAACTAGAATTTAAGAACATATGTTGTTTAAACCATGTTTTGCATAAAGTAAAATGTTGAAATCCAATTTATGAGCTGATGTTTTTCTCTCACAACAATTTTTGTAATTTTCCTACACAGGACTATACTACCATGGAGGAGTAGTGTTTTTTGGGACGCCATGTGTAATAGTTTTTCTAATCTATAAATGGAGAAGGAGGCATTTCTCCATGTATGACACCATTGAAGAATTCCTTCAATGTCACAACAACCTCATGCCAGTAAGGTACTCTTACTCAGATATAAAGAAGATGACTAACGGTTTCAAGGACAAGTTGGGTGAAGGAGGCTTTGGCTCTGTATATAAAGGAAAGCTTCGTAGCAGCTATCCTGCAGCAGTAAAGATACTGGGCAAGTCAAAGGCTAATGGGCAAGACTTCATCAATGAAGTTGCAACAATTGGAAGGATTCACCATGTTAATGTGGTGCAACTTATTGGTTTCTGTGTCGAGGGATCAAAGCGTGCTCTTGTTTATGATTTCATGCCTAATGGCTCTCTTGATAAGTACATTTTTTCTCGAGAAGGATATATTTCCTTGAGTTGGGGAAAAATGTTTGAGATTTCTCTTGGAGTGGCCCGTGGTATTGAATATCTACATCGCGGTTGTGAGATGCAGATCCTGCATTTCGACATCAAGCCCCACAACATTCTTCTTGATGAGAATTTCACTCCAAAGGTTTCTGATTTCGGGCTTGCTAAATTGTATCCAACAGATGGTAGCATTGTGTCTCTTACTGCAGCAAGAGGAACCATAGGATACATAGCCCCAGAACTATTCTACAAAAATATTGGAGGTGTTTCATACAAAGCTGATGTGTACAGTTTCGGGATGTTGTTAATGGAAATGGCAGGCAAGAGGAAGAATCTAAACGCATTGGCAGATCATTCAAGCCAAATCTACTTCCCCTTTTGGGTTTATGACCAAGTTGTTGGCGGACAGGATGTAGAAATCGGAGATGCCACGGAGGAGGAAAAGAAAATAGCAAAGAAGATGATAATAGTGGCATTATGGTGCATACAGATGAAGCCTTGCAATCGTCCATCAATGAGCAAAGTGATCGAGATGCTTGAAGGAGAAGTAGAAAGCCTAGAATTGCCTCCCAAGCCTGTTCTACATCCAGAAGAAGCACAAATGAAGCAGGATGAAGACTCTGCAAACCAAACAGGGTCATCAAATACATCCAATGATTTTACAGAAACAATCAGTTTGATTGTTGATGCAGGGGAAACCTAACAAAAGTACTGCTCTTTTGCTGATCCACGTCCACCTGTTAGAAATCTATAATATAATTAGCTTATCTTCTTTGAAATTAATAAAGTGCCACTAAATTTGTTCACGAAAAATGTGTACTGAGTGATTGCTTTTGACTCGAAAAAGTTACTTTTAATCAAATTTAATTTGTTAACTTTCCACTACCACTAAGAACATAATTAACTTGAACAAATACTCTCTTTTGGAAGTAGAGAAATTATTTTGGTAGAGAAGATGAAAAGGTGAAGAAGAAAAGCTAAATATAAAGATTAGTTTATTCCTTTCCCTTTTTTTTCTACAAACATTTAAGAAGTGTTTTTCAATCATTTTTTTAGCTATCACAACTTGAAGCGTTTAGTTTACTCTCCATAAGCAGCTAGTGCGCATCATCACAAGCTTGTAGTGGTGAGAGAAAAGAGAATTCTAAACAAAGAAAAATATAAAGAGATGAAATGAGAGTTGGTCATTATGACTCTTTAACACAAATGTTATTAAATATCCCCATGAAGAACAATGGAAGCTAATTAAGATGGTGTGCAAGTTCTCTCTCTCTCTCCCTCCCAATAATGTTTAGAGGAAGGCTCCTCTTGGCAGGCTACACAGTCTTTGTTGTTCTGGTCCAGTTCCATGAAAATAGCACTGCTATAAGGATAACTGTTTGTCTTTTTCTTGTGGCAATATCTCCAACATAGCCTATTCATTGATAAGAAAAAAGAAAAATCATGAGGGGTGATTGGATTGATGATAAAATAGAATTCAGGGTCGTGAACAGTGATTCGATTGATGATAAAGAAAGAGAATTCTTGGTTCAGTTCTCCACCTTAACGGCAGAAAAAAGATGATCCAGACAACTTACAAGATTTCCAAAGAGCCTCCTTTTTGTGAGCTGTGCTACTACCGCACCAAAAAATTCTCCTCTCTATATCGATGCTTCACGTTCTTTTTCCGATACGAAAAGGAATTACTATGTGAAGATTGGCAGCTTAAATGCATCAGATTTAAGGGACTCATGCCTTATAGAGCTGATAGTTATGTCATCCTTGCTAGGAAAGGATGACAAAAACATTTCCTATATAGACATCCACAATCAGATCGTATATGGATTTGAGCTATCGTGGTTTGCCCTTTACTGTGGAAAGTGCAACGAGTTTTTTAGTTATTGCGCCATTAATAGTAAAAACCAAGTTCAGTGCATCAGAAACGACCTCAGATGTATGTGAAGTGTACAAACCAGAACAGTAAAAACCAAGTTCAATACCCTTTTTCTTTCTTTACCATAGTAACAATTGCAACTTTGTACTGTCAAACTAATCTCAGTTAAACATTAAAACGTTGGTTATTTGATGTTTGTCATTAACGTTTTTTAGTCAACTTTGTTGGTTTTTTTTATATGTATCTTGAACCGATTAGGTGTCAAAGGTTCCTGGAGCCCATATTTAGTAGGAAAATATAATTCATTAGTTTTTTTTTTTTTGAGAAACATAATTCGTTCGTTAAACAACTATCAATGAGAAGAATCTTTTGCATAAACATGGAGAGACCCTTTCTTGAACTATGATGCATGAAGATAATCCTAAATGTGGAAAAAATATAGGAGTGGTGGCAATTTCATTAAAAAAAACAGAACACGTGCATCAGATTGTCTGATAGCCATGTAGCGCACACAAATATTTTGGTAATCCTCCTGAACAGCATTATATAATCTGGCCATAAACGAACACTTCTTTTTTTTCTTGGTAAAATCACTTCTTTTATTCACTCCGGTTGATTTTTTATATTATTGTTATTATTATCGTTATTATTATTTATTATTATTATTATTATTATTATTATTATTATTATCATCATCTTTATTACTAAAAAATGTGTAATATTATAATTTTTTTGCATCTAATTGTTTTGGTTAATTTATATTAGAATCAAATGCTAGGCTAAGCGGACACTTGATCATTAATGTTTTTTAAGCAATTTCATCAGGTTCGACATCAAACCTCACAATATTCTTCTTGATGAGAATTTTACTCCATCCATGCTGGATAACACATGTGGTGTTGATTCCGTTTTAACATTGCAATGTACATGAATCGTAGTAGTACTTTTCAAGACGTCACAATTGACACTGTGTGGCTAACTTTTTTTTTTTTTAATTAACTGTGTGCCTAACTTTGGTTGAATGTTTTGCTTCAAATAAACCAATAGTCAGTCAGTATCAGCCACGTGAAACAGGTGACTTAGTTGGACACCAAACACAAGCATTTGGAGCCGTTTGGTTGTCCGTCCATGAATTTAACCTTATTGCTATAAATCTGATTCTTGGTGTTTGGAATGGCTAAAAATGGAAAGAGATGTATATACAAAAACTATTGAATCAACTAGACTTTAGTTTCCAATTTAAGTGCAACTTATTTCAATTTAAGTTGCAGTTTTGATGGGAAACAAACGATGCCTTCGTAAATTAAAGTGAGAGAGAAGGTTTAATGTACATTCTGAACTGCATAATAGTATGTAAATCACAGGGGTTACTGCTTGTTAAAGTTAGATTTGCGTATAAAGTTTTTTTTATCAAAACAATTATGAGAAGGTTCTTGGCCCTTTGCACTTTATGCAAGAATAACTGGAATTTTGGTAAAAACATAAAGATAAAAGACCCAGAATGCGAAATTTGTCTGATTGATTGAAGTTCCATACAAAGACAGTTTTTCTAATATTTACACATCATTACATGATCTATAACTGTTGATAACTGCATAACCACGGGATCCTTTAATATTGTTCCATGCACCATGTCTTCACTATGAGATTGACATCTGGATTCATGTTCAAACTCCTAATATAAATAACAATTTTTTTTAATCACGATTTAGAATTCGTAGGATTCTAACCTAAGCAAGATCCTAGCGCTCTTAACCCCACAATTTAGAATCCATAGGATTCTAACCTGTGTTGGATCCTAGAGCTCTCAGCATCACAATTTAGAATCCACAGGATTCTAACTTAAGCTGAATTCTGGTGTTTTTAACATCACGATTTAGAATTTTATGGATTTTAACCTTTACTGAATCCTAACACTCTTAACATTACGATTTAGAATTCATTAGATTCTAACATGAGCTAGATCCTGGTACTCTTAACATCATGATTTTGAATATATAGGATTCTAACTTGGGCTAGATCCTTGCACTCTTAACATCACAATTTAGAATTCACAAGATTCTAGCCTTGGCTAGATCCTAACCTCTAAACAAAATCCAAGAAATCATACTTCCTATGATCCTTAATTGAGCTAGTAAGATTTAGGCATCAACACAATTAGAACTAGACCTACAGCATTGGAATGCAATGAGATTTTTGGGTTACAAGGTAAAGAGAGTTTGTAAAATGTACTATCTTTAAAGTTGTGATTGAAGATTAATAAACCAGTGGAGTTTGTTCGTAGACATAGGCAAAAAAGTTACCGAAACATGTTAAATTGCTTCTTGTTAGTCTGTATTATTTTACCTCTTTAATTGCTTGTGTGGTTGTGTTGTTGCCCAAAAACTTGTCTTGGTGGATTTGAATTGGTAAATCCTAACAAGTGATATCATAGGTATGTTTGTGATGGAAAAAATAGACATAATTAATATTGAGCTATTTGATAGAAACAATGATTTCTATTTAGCAAAGCTCCGTAAAAAATTTATTGACGTGATAAAGGCTCTACAAGACAATTAACTGAAAAGTCCAAGCCACAATAGATGATAGAAGAAGATTGGAAAATATGTCAATAAGGACGGTAACAGCAATTCGTTTGGCATTTAATTGTTTCCAAATAAAGTATAATGTATTGCACGAAACATCTCTGATGATTTTGCAAGTGGAACAAGCTTAAGAGCACCTACAAAAATATGCATGTCCCCAATCAATTGCTACACTTAAAGGATCAAAATGTTCATGAATCGAAGATAGAAGAATGTATGCAAATTAAAGCTTTCAATTCCATTATCACTAAATTGTTGAGCATTAATTAAGTTGATAAAAATTGACTTGGCACTTAGAGAAAAAGAAATAGTCACGAATCTAATGGTGAACAAAGAAATTTTGATGGATAATGGGGAGGTTCTTGCGGCACCTCTAGAGAGAGAGAGAGTTGATAAGGACAAGTTTGTTCAAGCACTTTAGGAAAGGAGGAAGATCAAAATTTAAGTATTTAAATTTTCCAAATAAGAAGTGTATCTATGATGAAGAAGAGGAACACAATTTGATGGATCGAATCCTTTAGAGATTGTGATAATTGACGTTAAACTAGGTATCACACCTAGGTTAGGAGAAATCGATTTGAAAATGTGATCTATATTAGGTTAAGTCATTAATGAATAATAAATCAATCTATTTATAGAGTACCAAAAATCACTAGACATAGTTATGTTTCCCCCTAAAAGGAATTATTCCTAATATGCACAATGTGAAGAATTGTGTCCTTAAAAAGATAGTTTTATGCATCTCCCCTATCGTAATAAGCATATACACACTACAAGATAAATGGCATACGCTGGCTCTTTTTTTAGCATATTTCGGCGCTTTAAAGTGCTGCAATATGCGATATTAGCACTTATGGAAAGCGCCGAATAAAGCGTCAGTATGTGTTGTGTCGCAGTGCCAATACTGGCGCTTAACGTAAGCACCAAAATATGCATTTTTTTCAGCGCTTCTAGAAGTGCCGTTATATACTGGCGCTTAGAAGCGCCGAAATATAACGGACAAAATTATGCATATTGCGGCACTTTTAAGCGCCGCAATATAATGGCACTTTTGCCAAATATTGACAATTTTTGTGACACTTTAAAGCGCCAAAATACACCTGGCTTGCGTTTTTACACTTTTTGGTTTAATATATATAAACAAATATATATAGACCCATTCTTCAATATATGTACCATCGAATCCATAAAAATTCAAATATCAATACAAAAGTCATTTCATTAATTTACACAAAAAATCATTCATAGTTAACATATAAATTCATACGTACACAACCAAGTATTTGAATGAAGTCTGAAAAATTATTTTACCATTACACTTGAAATAAAAAATAAGATCTTCCATTAATCAACCGCTATAGTAAAGACTTGAGCTAATCCATTTGGGATTGCATACTGTTCATTTGATCATCATGCTTCGTTATTTTTTCTTGAATCTGATGTTCATGCTTTTGATTGAGTTCTTCTATTTGTGCTTTCAAATTATGTGTCTCATCAGCATAAGCCCCATTGTATCCCATATCATTCCTAATTTGAGCTAAAAATCCATACACGGCTGAGGGTGTAATTCCAAACTCTTAACTTCGTATACGTCCAGAACTCTCTTCACCCATAAGCTCGGTGAAGACTTCATTTTGTATTTGTAAATTATTGCTAGCATTAGAAGATCCTGAAGCAGCAACAAGTTCGGCCACACGAGCTTCAACAGTCACCTACAATTACGAAACAACAAATATTAAACTTCCCCAAAGATTGAGTAGTTATTTCCACGAAAGTTACACAAAAGAAAAGTTGCTTATCAAATTTTATAGAAAAACAGGCAGAATTTCCCCAATGTTTCCATAAAACCTCCTACAAATGAAAAACAAAAATATAATCCAAACAAAATAAACCAACATTGATATGGGCATTATCTAGGAAAGGAAATCCTCAAAGAAAAATAGTAAAAAGATCTTGGAGTTATCTTTCAGAATGACAAAACAGTAAAAAAATTCCACCAACTTCAGAAGAAATAAGACAAAAAAAAAGAATTTCTTCGATTTCAACAAAGTTTGATAGTAAGAATAGTCTTCAGCTATCTTAATATAATCAGTGTGCATAACAAGAGCTCTGCAAGCATAAGAATGATATTGAATGCTTTTAGATACAGAGTAAATATATAGTGCAATAACAAATGGTCTATCAAACGACATTCTCTTTATATGCAGTTAATTTTCCACTCATTATCAGTGCTTTCAATGCCATTATTTGATGTCCTAGTCGTATCAAAGTTATAACATGACTTCAAAGAGATAATATAAAAGCTTCTAAGTATTATCCCTGTCTTTTGCATTCGAGGTGTTACTACTCCATATGACTGTTATGCTCTTTCGCTTTCATTATGTTCTTGTTCATCCTCTACCAAACAAAAAGGAGGAAAAATGAACATGTTCTCAAAGATGCTACTATGTTGTTTACGTATGGTCTACTCACTTGAAACTGTATTTCTTCACCATTTACATAAAGCAACACAAAACAAGACTTCCAGGTTAAAATCTAATGCAAAGGATCTAAATAGCCTAGCCCAGACCAGAGTCATCTATGTCTCTCTCTGTTATTCTTCTGTTTTTTTAAGTAGGACAAAGGAGGATTCAGACTAAAGTCCTCTATGGACCAAGAATTTTTGCTTTTGCGATTGCCAGGAAACTAATTTAATTTGTTCCAAGAGGCTTACTGCACATTTAAGGAGTTCAATACAAAAAATGGAACATTCTTCTTTATTTTAGGAGGGGGGTGGAGTGGGGGGGGGGGGGGGGATGACTTTATTTCAACAATATAATCAGTACCTCAATCAGGGGAAACAAACACCAATCTATTTTAATATAGAGCATTACAAATACATAATTTAAGAGCATCATAAGAAACAAGGTTCAGGCAACTTCCCAATGATTTGTTCGCACATGATTTGGTTAATTTTTTGATATCCAAGGTTGTGAAGTGCACCTTGCAATCAGAGGATGTTGTCACAATTTTTCTTTACCAGTTCTACAACTATTCTACTTTGAAATTCTTCTAAGAAGAATCCCCTAATATAAATGTCTCTAGATAGGCTGAGAGCTGAGAGCAAAGACAACAAACTCCATGCCAAAAGCTAAATGTATCATGTCTTTCCTTATAGTCTTGCCAAAATTACTGAATAGATGATACAAACCAACAAACAAGCTTGTTCAGGTCTTGATATTACTTCCATAACAAAGTTAAGATTGAAGGAACTAGTCTTTAGGAATTTTCCAATTAAACCAAATTGCCATCTCTTCAATGGTAGGTCATGCATAATGATAGCCATGGGGGAAAAGGTAAAAGATCCTTTAGTTCATAAAAATAAGCAAACAAATATCATCTACATCAACAACTTAACCAAATGAACATTTTATCTTCATCAAGAACTAAAACTTCTTTGATTCAAATTCTTAAATAAATCGTACATCTTTAATTTCCATTTCACTGAAAAAATTATATAAAATTCATGCTAAGTATTCCAGCAATAGATAAAAGCTTTCTTTTGAGGCCTATAGATAAATCCATTATCCAAAGAATCTGTAGCTAGTTTCTACTTTCCTTACCAAGTTTTAACTTGACCTCATAAATCACATCTATTAATTATGCTACCACATCTGTTATTTTTTTATTTTTGATATGTACTACAACATGTTTCTTAACAAAAATCATATCAAGATAGAATCTCAGGTAACTAAAAATCAATTATTTTTGTACCAAAACTGACACTAATTTTGGATTTGAAACAATTTTTCTGAAGCTCATGGTCAAGGAACCAGACCTTTAATTCTCTATCAACTTGTGTTATATCCTTTACACTGCTATATAGTTGTGACTATAAAATGAATGGTTGAATTGAGGCCTAAAAAAAATACATTAGCTAAACAAATTTCAACTTTAGATAACCAAAGTCATACAACCAAGATAAATAGTGATGCTACATGACAAAAATCAACTTTAAATAGAAAGAGCTGCAATTCAATGTGTTTTTTTTATCAACTAAACCAAATTTCAGGCTTTAAAGAAGATAGATCAACAGCTTAACAAGCCAATCTGGAGCAAGACTTAAAGGTAGGCATTCTTGAAAGGGAACCAAGGAAAAATAAAATAAAATATATAGTAAAAGAAAAAGGTACAGACGTACAGTAACTTAAAAATCATGGATAGACTCTCAAACAAAACTATAAAGCCTACTCAAACATAGTTCAGCTTCGATAAAACAGAACTTGCTTCAGCTTGATCCAAACTCTAAGAAGCTAAACATTAAAATTAAAATAATCACCATTATCCAAATAATAGAGAGGAGAGAGAGGCTTACTTGTAACGGTGGTGTTCTTGCAGTGGAAGCTCAGTGTAGAGAAGAGTTCTTGCAGTGGAAGCTTAGCGTAGAGAAGAGAGAGAGGTTGATTCGAGGGAGCAGGGAGCAGAGAGAGGGCGTGGCAGCGAGTAATTTTGGGTCTAAGCGTGCGTATCACTAGCTATTTTATCTCCTATTTCAGTACTTTAAAGCGCCGTTATATGCGAATCCTATTACCTATTTTGGTGCTTCTAAGCACCGCAATATACCGGGGCTTGAAAGCACTGGAATATGATCAAAACCCATTTCATATTGAAAACGCCGAAATATGAAATGAGTTTTTTGCATATTGCGGCGCTTGTAAGTGCTACAATATGCTCGAACCCATCATATTGCGGCGCTTCCAAGAGCCGGAATATGAAATGGGTTTCGAGCATATACCCGCGCTTAAAAGCACCGCAATATGCATAAACCCATTTCATATTTCGGTGCTTTCAAGTACCGGAATATAATGACACTTTGAAGCACCAATATATGTTCTTTGAATATTGCCCAAATAAAGCGCCGACGGTTGATATAGTACAGCGCGTGTATGAAGTGCTGGAAATAAAGCGCCGACAGGTGTCATTTATCTTGTAGTGACATTATGGGTCAATTAGGTCCATCACCTCCCCCTTGTACATACTATATTACCATTGTCAGATTTTCCAAATATGGACATCAACGAAGACTTGAATTGGAGGTTCGTGACTCTTTCTATTCATCGTCAAGATCACATACTAATTTCTCTATTAGTGGTCGATGGATAAAACCTACATTTACACGAATTTTTCATGAACTAAACTATCCAACCATACTTCTCCCCTTCATGTTTTTATTTTAGTGTGTCATGGTTAAGTAGCGTGTATATTACAACCAATAAAAGATTGCACGACCCTATGTTCCGTTAGGAGAGTCTATTGTCCACTGCCCACACGATATAAGGTTTTTAGTTGAGTCGTTAGCCAAATCTCGATTTGCCCTTGATTAGAGGTCTTTTGGAAACAACTTCTTCAACTTTATGAGGAGTAGTATAAATTTCATTTTAAGCTAAACACAATCTATACAAATTGTTGTTATTTGTCTAAGTTTCAAACATATCCAAACATGGTCTAAAGTTGGTTAATGTCCAAACCAATTGTGGGATATCAAAGTTCAGCAAGTTATAAGGTTACACACATGTGTGTGTTTCAATTTTGAGCATGGGAAGGTCAGGCACACTACTGTGGAAGTTTCTGCCCACAGGCAGGAGGTGTGCGCACAGCATCAGGAGGCTGCAACATCAGGTCACGCCGCAGCACATAACACCACACCAAAATGCACAGCATCACTTGGAGAGTGATGAAGGGCTGAGATTAAAGGAAGAACATGATCAAAGGGTCAAGAATGATTCACAAGATTGTCCAAGAATTAAGAGGCTATAAAAAGGGTTTCCTAGCCTCATTTCAAGTGGTGAAAAAGGTGTGTGAGAGAACCACACAGGTTGTGACATTGTGAGATCATTGTAAACACAAGAGAGAATTTTGTGAGAGGCATAAACATAAGAGGGACTCTTGTAGTGAGGCTGGTTGTAAAGAAGAGAGGTTAGTAGAGAATTGATAGAAAACATTGTAATAGGTTTATCACTTTCTCGTTCTCTTCTTGGTTCTTCAAGAACTTGGATTCTTGAAGGGGATTGCTGTAACTTTGTAAGAACCATTGAGATAGTGCAGAGAGTTCGGAGGAACTCACGGGGACGTAGGCACATTGCCGAACCTCGACAACAAATTACTTGTCTTCTTTCTTTCTTTGATTTTCTGTTCTTGTGTTCGATTGCTGAAATTCTTTCTACCAGTCATTCAAGACTTGGGTGTTTGGAAGATCACCACCTGGGTATCTTGTCAAGGTGATTTCCAACAGTGGTATCAGAGCTAAGCAGCTGGTTATCGGAGCAAGAAGTAGAAGGTACGGAGCCAAGACTCCAAGAATCAAAGATCAAACTTCTTGGGTGATTCAAGAACGGTGTAAAGATCAAGATCCGGTCGTGTTCTTGAAGGTTGATTCAAGAACGGTGTTAAAGATCCATCTTCGATCTGTGTTCTTGAGGTTAAAGAAAGTAGTTGTGGTTAGTGCACAAATCTGGGATCTTGTCCACAAAAGATGGCTTCAAATTTCTGTGTGGAGAAGTTTGATGGAAAGGGGGACTTTGCCCTATGGAAGCGGAAGATCAAGGCGGTTCTCATGTAGCAGAAAGTGGACTTGGCTATTGAAGAAGATGATGCTTTTTCAGCTAGTGCCACGGAGGACCAGTGGACCGAGATGAAGAACATGGCCTACAGCACCATTTTCTTGCACATGTCGGACAATATCACAAGGGAGTGCGGAGACTCGAAAGATCCAGCTGCATTATGGAAGAAGCTAGATGAATTGTTTCTTGCCAAGACTCTCCCACATAAGAGGTATCTTCGGAAACGAATCTTTACTTTTAAATTTGATCCTAAGAAAGAGTTGCAAGATAATCTTGATGCCAAGAAAAGGAGTGCATCAAGTGGTAAAGGGTTGTTCTTTAAAAGAAGGCCAGCAACTTGGTATGGCAGCAACCATGGCTACTACCAGGACAAAGTAGAGGAGAGAGCCATGGGAGAGTGCACAGCAGCATGCATGGCTACTACCGGGACAGAGGTAGAGGAGAGAGCCATAGGAGAGTGCACAGCAGCATGCATGGCTACTACCGGGATAGAGGTAGAGGAGAAAGCCATGGGAGAATGCATTTCAAACTGAGATTTGGAGGAAAGAGCTGCTACTACTGCCATAAGGAGGGTCATGTCAAGAAAGATTGCAAGAAGATGACAAGGGATAGAGGAGGAAGCCATACCAAGAATGGAGAGGCTTCGGTTACCAAAACAGAATAGCAAAATAATGATGTTATTGTTATGTGCTTAAGTGTGAGCAAGGGGCAAGAAGGCAGCGGGAAGTGGATCTTGGATACTGGGTGCACTCATCATATGAGCCCTCACAAAGAATGATTCAAGAATTTCAAGGAGATCAATGAGGGAAGAGTCTTCTTGGGGAATGATAATTCTTGCCAAGTGAGAGGGATTGGAGACACCCAATTGAGGATGTTTGATGGAGTCACAAGGCTGCTGGAAAATGTGAGGTATGTTCCAGATTTGAAGAGGAACTTGATCTCATTGGGGCAGCTGGATTCCATGGGCTATACATGCAAGATAGAGGGAGGAAAGATCAAGGTGGCCAAGGGATCTTTGGTAGTGATCAAGGCAGCAAGAAACGATGGACTCTATGAGATGATCGGAGAAACAGAAACCAATGATCAAGCAGTAAGCTTGATGGCTGAGCTGGACAAGGCAGCCCTTTGGCACACTCGCTTGGGACACATGAGCGAAAAGGGCCTGCAAGTGCTTAGCAAGGAAGGACTACTTGGTGGTGACAAAGTAGAAAAACTGGATTTTTGTGAAAGCTGTGCTTTTGGGCAGCAACATCGGGTCAGCTTCAACATCGGAGTGCACAAGTCTAAGGGCATTCTTGACTACATTCATGCGGACCTTTGGGGACCAGCAAGGACACCAACACAGGGAGGTAACATTTACTTTCTGTCTTTAATTGATGATTATTCAAGAAAAGTATGGGTTTATTTGGTTAAGAATAAATTAGATGCCTTGAATAAATTAATGGTGTGGAAAGGGCTGGTTGAGACTCAAATGGGTAGAGTAATTAAGGGGATAAGAACCGATAATGGCTTAGAAATTTTTAACCAAGAACTTGATCAATTCTGTAGGTTAAATGGCATTCTAAGACATAGGAAGGTTGTGGAAACTCCTCAGCAAAATGGAGTTGCTGAGTTGATGAATAAGACCCTTATGGAAAAGGTTAGGTGCATGTTAGATGGATCCGGGTTACCAAAATATTTTTGGGGAGAAGCTGTAGCTACAGTTGCATATTTGATTAATAGATCACCCTCTAGGATTGTGTTCCAAAATACTCCCATGGAGATGTGGAGTGGAAAACCTCCTGAGTTGGACAACCTTAGGACTTTTGGGTGTGCTGCGTATGCACAACAAAATGATGATAGACTTAGCCCAGGATTTAGAAAATGTGTGTTTCTAGGATATGGGGAAGGTGCTAAGGGATATAGGTTGTGGTCCTTAGAAAAAGAAGGATTAAAACTCATAATAAGTAGGGATGTTAATTTTAATGAATTGTTATTTCCCTACTTGGAGAAAACTAACCCTGCAGGGGCTAGTGAGCAAACCAATTCAGAAATTGTTGAGCATAGCATCAAGGGAGATTATGTTCAGGTAGAGCAAAGGAGGCAAGAGAGTTCGGACCAGGTAGAGCCCTTGGATGATTGCCAAGCTCAAGAAACTCAAGAAGAGGCTGAACAAGAAAAGGACGTTGCAGCAAGTCGGAAAGACTTTCAGCTCACAAGAGACCGGGAAAGAAGGCTGATCAGACCACCTTCAAGATGTGGGTTTGCGGATGCTGCGGATGCAACAGCTCCTTGGACGGAAGGAGAGATGAGTGAACAAGAAACACTCATGGTGGCCATGGAGTGTAAGGATTCGTCAAAGTGGCAGCTAGCTATGGAGGAAGAAATGGATTCTTTGAAGAAGAACAACTTCTGGGAATTGGTGAAAATTCCAGGAAATCAGAAAGTTATGGAATGTAAGTGCACTTACAAGATCAAAGAAGGGTGCCCTCCAAGAGATTAAGTCCGGAACAAGGCTAGGCTGGTGGCGAATGGGTTCACAAGGAAAGAAGACATAGATTTCACAAGAACTTTCTCACCTGGACACAAGGTGGAGAAGATGCTGAGTATCCTCATCTATGTCATTAATGGGCCGTTGGTTTGGAACAACAGGGAGAGGATGGAAAGCTTTACATCTCAACTTAGTGAGGAGTTCGAGAGGAAGAATCTCAGCCTTGCACAAAAGATCCTTGGGATGAGAATCATCCAAGAAAAGGAGAGAAGCCAATTGAGGGTTTCTTGGGCAATTAGTATTTTCAACAAAATTGTGAGTAATCCCGGAAAGAAGCATTGGCTTGGGATGAAGTGGTTGCTGAGGAAAAATGAGGCTCAGTGGCAGCTAGTGGTAGCACTCATAACAACCAGGGCAGAATGCATAGCGGCTACGGAAGCCATAAAGGAGGCTATGGGGTGCAAAG
The DNA here is from genome assembly GCA_023935145.1 of Bretschneidera sinensis. Classification (NCBI taxonomy): domain Eukaryota; kingdom Viridiplantae; phylum Streptophyta; class Magnoliopsida; order Brassicales; family Akaniaceae; genus Bretschneidera; species Bretschneidera sinensis. The sequence goes on from CM043700.1 coordinate 144,209,567, forward strand.
GGTTGTTGGACGAGTGGGAGGTCCTAAAAGAGCAGGTTGTGGTATCTTTGGATAGCCAAAGTGCGGGGCACTTATGGAGGTATCCGGTGTTCCATGAGGGGACAAAGCATATGGATGTTTGGTATCATTACATTCTGAAAAATGGTACGAAAGGATGCATTCATGTTGACAAGAAGACCACGGAGAAAAGTCCTGCAGATTTAGGCACCAAGGTTCTACCTCTAAGAAGGTCCAATCATTGCCTTGGACTTCTTAGGAATGGAGTTGGTTAATTTGTAACTCCAGATGAGTTTGGATCCCGAAGCTTTCTGCACAATGGTTCAGGTTTTTGAACTCTTAGACAAAGGTAGAGATTGTTGTTATTTATCTAAGTTTCAAACATATCCAAACATGGTCTAAAGTTGGTTAATGTCCAAACCAATTGTGGGATATCAAAGTTCAGCAAGTTATAAGGTTGCACACATGTGTATGCTTCAATTTTGAGCATGGGAAGGTCAGGCACACTGCTCTGGAAGTTTCTGCCCACAGGCAGGAGGTGTGCGCACAGCATCAGGAGGCTGCAGCATCAGGTCACGCCGCAGCACACAGCACCACACCAAAACGCACAGCATCACTTGGAGAGTGATAAAGGGCTGAGATTAAAGGAAGAACATGATCAAAGGGTCAAGAATGATTCACAAGATTGTCCAAGAATTAAGAGGCTATAAAAAGGGTTTCCTAGCCTCATTTCAAGTGGTGAAAAAGGTGTGTGAGAGAACCACACAGGTTGTGACATTGTGAGATCATTGTAAACACAAGAGAGAATTTTGTGAGAGACATAAACACAAGAGGGACTCTTGTAGTGAGGCTGGTTGTAAAGAAGAGAGGTTAGTAGAGAATTGATAGAAAGCATTGTAATAGGTCTATCACTTTCTCGTTCTCTTCTTAGTTCTTCAAGAACTTGGATTCTTGAAGGGGATTGCTGTAACTTTGTAAGAACCATTGAGATAGTGCAGAGAGTTCGGAGGAACTCAAGAGGACGTAGGCACATTTCCGAACCTCGACAACAAATTACTTGTCTTCTTTCTTTCTTTGATTTTCTGTTCTTGTGTTCGATTGCTGAAATTCTTTCTACAAGTCATTCAAGACTTGGGTGTTTGGAAGATCACCACTTGGGCATCTTGTCAAGGTGATTTCCAACACCTCCAATAAACAAAATGTTATCTGAGGTGATATTGATAACCTTGGTTTATAAGCAAGAAGGGGTCAATTAAAGAAGATTCCAAACTAACTGTTGACAATAATGAAGAAGTGGACGTAGAATTCATAGGAGTAGTTTGTTTAAATCCAAACTTTGGTTTTAAATTAGTGTTTGAAGATATTTTATATACCGTCATTTAGGTGGAACTTAGTTTTTGTTTCATTTTTGGACAAAATTGGTTATGCTTTTGATATTGATTTTATGGTTAATTGGATTTTTGATTCAAAAGTTATTGGCAATTGCAATTTGTCTTATGACTTGTGTAAGGCTATGGACACCACATATCTCCACATTGGTATGATATTGTCCACTTTGGGCCTAAGCCCTCATGGATTTGCTCTTGGGTTTTTACCCAAAAGGCCTCATACCAATGGAGATATTTGTCCATCCTTATATACCCATGATCCTCCCCACTTCTAGCCAATGTGGGACTTTGGTTGTATACCCAACAATCCTCCCCTCGAACAAAGGACCACCGAGCCTCCCCTCAAATGATCATCCATCCGTCCACTCTCTACCAACCAGGATTCTCCACTCCACTGCGTTGGAGCACACGCCTTACATGGAGCACCACCTGCCTCGAGAGCTTGCTCTATCCCAGGTCAACTCATCTTCACCGTGTTATGACCAGGACACGTTCATGAAGAATCTGGAGCACACCGCCTGTCAAACCGAGCTCAATCCACGGATCTCATCATGATCTAACCTGAGCCCACCACCTTTTTGTTCGGCATTCCGAGGATTCATCCACATGGCTAACTCCGGGGCATGGCTCTGATACCACTTGTAAGGACTATGGACACCACATATCTCCACATTGGTATGATATTGTCCACTTTTGGCCTAAGCCCTCATGGATTTGCTCTTGGGTTTTTACCCAAAAGACCTCATACCAATGGAGATATTTGTCCATCCTTATATACCCATGATCCTCCCCACTTTTAACCAATGTAGGACTTTAGTTGTATACCCAACAGGAGGTTTTTTGAGCCCTATGGGCAACACAATGAGAGGTAACTCTCGCTTATTATTTATCCTCCACTCTATAGTGTGAGTAAAAATGATTTCAAATCTCTTATATGAGGACAAGTGACTCAATTAAACTGTTTAACAGTCTTAACACCCACACCTTAATGCTATGTACAATTGCATTTTTGAAGTTTCGTTTTACTAACAAAATTAAATTTTTAACAAATTTCTTACACTTGTACCATTGAGCTAAGTGTTTATGATTATAAAAGATTTTTTTACTTAAATATCATTTATATTGTTCTTTTAGAGATACATATTATTTAATTAATTGATATGTAATGAAAGTGCGAAATTTGAGTTTAGTTTATTTTATAGTTGAGATCGAAACAAATTGAACTTGAGACTTTCTCTGAGAAAAAATTGATTTTACTAAGGAAGATGCTTTATGCGCACCAATTTTGAATAGAGAAATAACATTTTTGTGGTAAAAAGACATTTTTATAGCGGGTTACTGGTTTATAGAATCTATTAGGTGAGGTTAAAAATGTGTTTTACTTGAAAATGTTGCATATTCAACCTAAACTGATGTGGATATAATATCTTTTTTTTTCTAATTGAGTTATGCTCCAATCACAAATTTTAAAATTATATTAAACTAATTATAGTTAACTACCAAATATTGGATATTTAGATTATATGGGAAATCACGTAATTTCTTTTGTAAAGAATGTTATTTTTCGTATATATACCATAAATGTGAATTATTCAGAGTGGTTGGGAAAATGGCAGGTAAAATATTTGGTACCATTTAATAACTCTAGTGACTGGTGGCTGAAGTTAGTTCAATTGCTTGCAAGCCGTCCCTAATGCCCTAGCCTCTAGAGACGTTTTATTTATTTAGGCTGTTGTCTGGGCAAAGTTTTTGTCAGTGTCACAAAAAATATATTTTTTTTAAAGTTTATTTTATCTTTAAATAATATAAAAAATAATATATTTTATTTTTATTAATATATGAAATTTTTTGTATTATATACCTCTTGTATTAAATAAAAATATTTTATCATAAAAATTAATTTTAAAAGATAAATAATACCCAAACTAATTTTAAAAAATACTGTACTAAATAAAAACATTTTATCATAAAAATTAAATTTTAAAAATAAATAATATCACAACTAATTTTAAAATTAAAAGATACAAAATTCAGTTTTTAATTTTAAACCTAAATTAACTTTTTAAACAGTTTTAACTTGTAACTCAAAAAACTATTTAACTTAATTTCTACATCTCGATAACAGTTTGAAAAACTGTCTCATCAGTCACTTATTAAAGCTGCTGCTGATAGCGTTCACGCCTCTTGTCACCTCCCAACCACACATTTTAAGGCTTTAAATATCAAATCACAAAGATTAAAATAAGAGTTGTTTTTATCATCTCCCAACCACACAATTTAAAGCTTTAAATAACAAATCACCAAGATTAAAATAAGAGTTGTTTGGTCAATGATGTGTCTCAACATACGTGCCAGTTAAATAGCACTCAAGGAGTCAAGGGAATCTCCAAACAGTGACCTATGGAATTGGGAAACTTTTGCATCTCCTCTAGTTATCATTCTTATTCTTCTTCTTCTTCTTCTTCTTTTTCTTGTTTCAATTTGATTATTGTCTGATTTCACTCTCAATGTTCTTCTCTTCACATTGTCCAAAGTACTTCCCCAATAAACGGTTTCTTTGAGTAAAACATATATGGAGAATTGGGGAAGGGGAGAGATGTCGGGTACATCCGCATCAGCTTATTAATTAACCTTTAAAAGTTTAAAAGTTTTTTTTTTTTGCAGTTTTTCAGTCATCTTTCCTTTGAATGCTGAGAGAAGACATGTTGTCACTACACCCTTAGTTTGGAACTGAAATGGTTATCATACTTACAAGCACATGCAAGACAGATAGATTTAGCTAATACTGCCATTTAATTAATCATAATTTAATTCGAAAACTAAAACATGAAAAATATGATTAAATATTAGAATAGATTTATCACTAAGACAATCTATCCTTCTTCACGTACATTAGATGGAGACACTAGTAGGAACTCCCTTTCCTGTGACTCCAGGTGTCGAGAATGGCTTCAAAAGCTCATATGGAACAACCCCAGCACCAGTTCTGTTCTTCAGAGTCAAATCCGCATTCCTCTCATCTATGATTCCTTCAAGTTCCCTCAATCTAGCATTAAACCGTTCAAATGCGGCATTAATGAAAGGGTTTTCTGCCCAAGAGGGCTCTGCCTTTTCACCTAGATACTCCTCATCAGGTGAATGGTTCGATAAAACATCCAAAATAGCTATCACCTTTGTTGCTTGAATCTGCGAAGGAAAGCATTTTAACATTGCAAACTCTGGCTTCTTCAAGAAATTCTTGAGCTCCTCCTCATTTGGATCCTCAGTTGGCATGTTTGTTCTTGTTATTGTTGGCCTGTTGGGGAAGTAGCCTCCAAACATATATTGACCAAAATTGACAGCAGCATGATGTCCAGCAGATACCCAGATTATGGTTGTCAAAACTTGGATTAGATCTTTTGGTGTTTTCAAGACGGGCCACCATGGTTCATCCTTCTTGTCCCCATGACCTATGGTTCTAACCTCTGTCTACCAAACTTGAAGCTCGGTGTCAGACTCGACCAGAGTTGGGTCAGACTCAGGGTAGTAGTGGTTCACATAGCCTGTAACCCATTGCTTAATGGCATCCCAAAGGTCAAGACCATCATTGGCAAAAGTGTAGTCTTTAATTGTTAGCTTTAGTCCATGCTTAGCTGCTGGATCCTCAACTGCAATTCCCCTGAATGTTTTTAAGACAAGATTAATCCAATTAAATCCTTACTGAATATATAAATTAAAGCAATGTTTTACTAGCTAGTGAGATTATGTGCCCCGTATATACCTTCTAATCAAATCTGCCGGTAAGGCTTCCATGTCAAACCGCCAGAATTGATCATAGGCAACAGAGGAGAGCTCAATGGAGTACTTTCCCGGTGAGAACGTGCTCTCAATGATTCCCCCTGCATTGATAAGGCTTTGTCGAGCAAGAGCATTAATTTCCATTGTGTATCGGAAGTGAGGATGTAAAAGTCTATAAATTGGGTGCATTGCACTTAGTTGCCTGTTAGCTGCTATTATGTATGGTTCTGCGCAGCAATGAGTCCTTAGCCTGCAAAAATCCCAACACAAAACAATTTATTGTATCTATGCACGTGTGCATTAGTGAATCCAAGATATATAATTACCAGTGGCTGACAAGCTGATGGAAACCAGCGTCATGAGCACAAACATGAGCCTTAGCCAGCCTCCAGTGCCAAGAACCTGTGGCGTCATAGCATGGCGTGAACACTTGCTTCCATTGCGGATTTTCTCCAAGAGATGGCCGAGTTAGTTCCATGGCGAGAAGCCTCAAAGTGTTATCATCATTGAGGAATAGTAATGTCCGGGAACCATATAATGTTGACCCTTCAATCTCCCTCACTTTGTGAACGTAAGGTAAATATAAATCATGATAATCCAACATAGACAACCTTTTCTGATCCAGAGCCTGCAAAATAATTAGCATTTTCATGGGACCATTTTAGCTACAAATTATGGCATTCTTTCTTCATTGACACACACACAAAAAAAAAAAAAAAAAAAAAAACATCTCATATATATTACCTCTTGAAAGGTCATGATGCCTTTGATCTCTTTCTCAACCAGCTCGGTCGTAATCAATGATTCAGGTGATCTGTAAATCTCAGGGTCAAGCTTACTTTTCAGTGGCCATTCCTACATTGCATGAGTTAATTAATGACAGAAGTTACTTCATGTTAATAATGTGGAATGAATTTCTGTGAGAAATTAATCCATTATTGTAAAATCTTACAGTAACTAGTTGTATGCAATAGGGGTTAAGACCAGCAAGCATTTGGCGAGCAAATTCTTCATCCCTCATCCATGCAAATTTATCCCCTGGGAAAACATAATTTAAATAATCAGTTGGACAGAAATTAAAAATAAAAAAAATTATTTATTTATGAGCTAGATAGAGAAAGAGAAGGATATTGGCATACTGTCAATCATTGCTGGGGTCTCAAAGAGCAAAAGATCATCATCAGCATCAGCAATAGTCTTCACTATCCTACGGAGAACTGATTGAAAAAATCCAACCGTTTTTAGGCTTAGGCAAGTTGACTCCTTCATTAAACAGTGAGTCTATGGCAGTGAAATATGGGAATCCGGGGCGCGGATCAATAATTGCAGTCTCAATCTGAGGAACCAAAGCATGAAGCACAGATTTAAGTGTGTTCCCCCCAAATGTCAATTGCTTTATCTCAGAGAAGGCCTCATCTCTAGGAACATACACATTGCTGCTTCTTTTTTCTGATAATGGGTCTGCATTCAAACAATTATATACAATTTAACTTCGTAATTAATTATTGGCCATTACCAGTGGGGATATCTTAAGCAGTGGTTGTGATGCCACTGAGGTGAGGATATCTTAAGCATGAAAGGGCTCGCATCTGTCTTGGGATTGGTTTATCTTGATGGTGTTTGTTGAAAGTCCCAACTGGGTACGAGTTTCCGTTTTGTAATAAAATTGACTATTAGCTTCTCAGGAAAAAAACAGAGAACAACTTCAAACATGTTTGGTATATGTTTTTGAAAACAGTTTTCTGTTTTCAAAATCAAAAAACTTTTCTGCCATGTCCAGTAATTTTTTTTTTACGTACCTTTTTAAGAGCGTGTACGTCCTGTCCTACAACGCCTAGGATATGGGTGTTGTTTGCCTCCTAAAACAGGCCGTGCGAGTTCACTGCTACTATCTGGATCACCAAGGTCATTGTACGTATCATAATCATAGATCCTCTCAAATGTCTTGCTTTCTCCTTGTCCATCGCCTCGTAGATTCGCAAGTTCCACTTCCCTTAGCCTCTTCAATCCGTCTGGTGTATTTGATGGCAAGTAGGACTGGTTCAGAATTCACGAAAACAACTGTCAGATTAGTTCTCTTTGTAGAATTTTCTCCAAAGAAAAAAGGTTAGATCATGAGCGATCAAGGAGATTAAATATATAAAGACCTTGTTGGTAAAGAAGATTCTCTTTGTAGGATTATCGTTCTTGGCATGAACGTATGAGTTACAAGAAATATGTAGAGGACCATTCAGTAATCCATCAAGGACTATTTCCTTAAGGTACATCTCATTGTGGTGTTCATTCTCTACTAACACGCCTCCAATCTCTCCAAAACCTGCTGGCACAATGAAATTACACTCGTATTTCACTTCACCCACTTTATGTTGCCTCACTTTATGTGCATAACCCCTCACTGTTTGTTTCTCCGATCCCGTAGCTATTAAAAAAACAAAGTTAGTCAAATATCGTCATTCAACCTCCATATATATACAATTCTGTGTAAGAATGGTAATGGAAGGAAAGAACAAATTAAGTAAATTAAGAAAGTGGATGCAATAAGTTTGTAATTGTAACGATATGTATTGTGCTCCCACCGAGGATGAGATGATCTAAACAGAGAGAGTTTTGTGATTACCCATATGTAAAATTGGTTCAACATAAAACTATCAATTGGTTGGATTTTGTTCTGAATCCCATCTGTATATAATTCATATAATCGGATATGGATGGTGCTTTTGATCATTTAATTTGATTTTGATTTGAATTCGTTACTTTATTTAATAAACAAATGAAATTTGTATTTGTTTTTATCCACTCCGATAATAACCCAATCCAATTATATAGTGTGTATTATTTTTTATTATATACATGTTTTGTTTCTATAACTTAGAAATGCATATATGTTATATGTTCAAGTATGCTGACTAATTAAAATACAAGTGTTAATAAAATAATAAATAATTAAAAGAGGCAAATTTTTTAACTATCTTATAATATAATAAGTTTTAACAATATATGGTAAATAATCCGACGAATCTGTATATAGATTAAGTTTTAAAATATCTGATAAATAATTTAGTCTAAATCTGATCCGATAAATTTTTAAGATACGAATTTAAATATATCATGATCCAAGTCGAATTCGATCTATTTATAGATCTAATCATACATCGTGTAATGAGTTGATCGAGGTCTGCATGAAAGCAATTAACTTTGATTGGTTAACATTTTTTAGAGATATGGCCACATAACACTTAAAAAAATGCAATTTTCATATTTCATTGTTACTAGCTATCACTACCAAAACAAATCTAAGTACTTACCGGAGTCGGTACTAACAAGTTCCAAAAGCAGAGTTCTACCCAACAGATCAGTAATGTCATCGAGAGGCTTTGTTAAATCTAAATCGGCGAAGAACCCACCAATGGTTACTTGAACTGTAACAAATGCCTTAAGTTTGATTTCTTTCTCAGTTTTAGTTACGCCTGATACAGCAGTGAGTTGATCCCCAGCAGCGTCACGTATGCAAAAGTGATTTGCATGTTTCTTTGGGATATTATACCGTTGCCGATTGATGGGAACCAGCTGGGAAATGCTGCCTTTAACGAGGAATGAAGGTTTTGGTATAATAGAGAGGGACTTTGTGGACTCATGTAATCTTTGCTGCTGAGGGTTCATCATCTTAATTTGCTACCACTGCTACTATTTTTAGCTTCTTTTTCTTCTGGTTAATGCATGATACGTTTGTTTTTCTTCTGGTTAATGCATGATACGTTTGTTCATATATATATATATATATATATATATAGAGAGAGAGAGAGAGAGAGAGAGAGAGAGAGAGAGTTGATGATGGAAGATCACACTATAAGTCAACTAGTAACTACATAAAAAATCCATTTGCAACTTATCATTTTAGTTTTAAAAGTTAAAAAAAAATTGTTTAAGATCGGTTTTATAAAGTCTTTTTTCAATTAAATTTTTTTTGATTGATTTGGATATAAAGTTTATATTTTAGGTCAATTATAAACTTCATTGATGATTTTAAAAAAAATTATAAATAACATCGTTATAAATATAAAACTCAAAAAAATAACATTATTAATATAACTTACTAAAATTATCGATAAAGATTCTAACGAGTCTAAAAACAAAATTTATATCCGAGCTCTCAAAAATCAATTATTTGGTGTATTGAAATTCTGATAAAGCTTTTGGGGTATATTTTTAGTTTATTTTATTCGACCAATTTGGCTAAAATTATTGAACTGTCGAAACCATTATTGATTACGCCATCCATGCTGGCTAAAGCTAAAGCCAATACGATATTTGCGAGTATGGGAATTAAGAGAGATTTGGTTTCATGGAGTGCTATGATTTCTTGTTTTGCAAATAATGGAATGGAATTTGAAGCTATTGTCAAGTTCCTTGATATGCTTGAAAGTGGGTTTGAGTCAAATGAGTATTGCTTTGTAGTGGTTCTTCGGGCTTGTTCGAAAGAGGGTTGTTAGAATAGATCGTGACGGGATCGTAAATTGATCGAATAATAACGACAAAACAATAAAGTAAGATAAAAAGGGAGACAGCAAATTTACGTGGTTCGGCTTAAAGCCTACGTCCACGGGCAGAGGCTAGCAGACAAATTTCACTATAGTGAGATAATATACAAAGAGTGTTTACAAAATTGGTTTTAGCCAATACACACAATCTCACAATTTCTCTCTTAACTTCTTTTTCACTTGATGATTCTTGATGTTACTTGATGATGGAATGCTTCACATTGGAATGCCTTTTATAGGCTCACAAAAGTTCCAAAGAACAAACATCAATGAATGCTCATCATTTTGTTCTCCAATTATACCAAAGTGAACTTTGTCTTCCACCATGGCCAAAAGAGAGAAGATGCTTTTGACTCACAAATTATGCAAGAAGTGGACTCAACTTTAGATAACTTTTGATCCACCACTAATTCAATGCATAATTATTCAACAAATCTCCACCTTGACTTGAATTTGACAATAGTGAAAATAAAAGCTTCAACCTCTACCAAACAACCCCGAAGGGTCTAATGCAAATGTTGTGCAACACCAACCAAGTCCATGCAGTGTGTGAACTTGGTAATGGGAAGAGATTTTGTCAGCATATCAGCTGGATTATTCAGAGTGCCAATCTTTCTTATAATAACATCACCTTGAGGCACAATATCCCGAATAAAGTGATACTTCACATCAATGTGTTTAGTTCTCTCATGATGCATCTGATCCTTCGTCAAATGTATAGCACTCTGACTGTCACAATAAACTATAGCTTTATTTGTTTCCAAACTGAGTTCATTAAGTATACCTTTTAACCAAATGGTTTCTTTGGTAGCTTCTGTAACAGCCATAAATTCCGCCTCTGTAGTAGACAATGCAACTGTCGGCTGCAAGGTAGCTTTCCAACTAACTGCACAAGTCCCAATAGTAAATACATAACCTGTAATTGATCTTCTCCTGTCCAAATCACCTGCAAAATCTGAATCAACATATCCAGCTAGATTGTCAGAAGTTTTACCGAATTCCAAACAAGCAGTAGAAATACCCTTCAAATATCTCAAAATCCACTTGACAGCTTGCCAATGAGTTTTTCCTGGACAAGACAAATATCTGCTAACTACACTGATAGCATGTGAGATATCTAGTCGAGTGCAAACCATTGCATACATAATACTTCCCACTGCACTAGAATAAGGAACTCTAGACATATACATTATCTCTTCTTCTGACTGTGGTGACATGGATGTTGATAATCTAAAGTGAGAAGCTAAAGGAGTACTCACAGGTTTAGCATCATGCATACCAAAACATTTCAGGACTTTCTCAATATATTTCTGTTGTGACATAAATAATCTACCTGCACCTCTGTCTCTGTTGATCTCCATTCCCAAAATTTTCTTTGTTGTACCTAGGTCTTTCATCTCAAATTCATCATTTAGCTGAGATTTCAATCTATTAATTTCATTTATGTTCTTTGCTGCAATCAACATGTCATCAACATATAGTAACAAATATATGAAAGTACCATCATCAAGACTTTGATGGTAGACACAACTATCATACTTGCATCTAGAAAATCCAATACTCAGCATAAAAGAGTCAAACCTTCGATACCACAGGCGTGGAGACTGCTTGAGTCCATACAAGGATTTCTTTAGAAGACAAACATGGTCTTCCTTGCCTTCAACTTCAAAACCTTCTGGTTGCTGTATATAGATTTGTTCATTAAGATCACCATGAAGAAAGGTTGTTTTCACATAAAGTTGCTCCAACTCCAAATTACACATTACAACTAAAGCAAGTAAGACACGAATAGAAATATGTCTAACAACTGGAGAGAAAACATCATTAAAATACCTGGTTGTAGCCTTTCACTACTAATCGTGCCTTATACTTGGTGTCTTCAACACTTGTGACTCATTCCTTCTTCTTAAATATCCATTTACACCCGATAATTTTCTTACCATTAGGTGGTTCGACCAATTTCCAGGTGTCATTTTTCTTTAAAGATTCCATCTCTTCATGCATCGCAACGATCCATTTGTCTGAATCAGATGAACTGATGGCCTCAGAGTATGAGGTTGGATCGGTTACATCAATGGTTTCTGCAACATTTAATGCATAAGCCAACATATCTTCAAAACCATACCGTTGGGGTGGTTTTATCTGTTTCCTTTGTCTTCCACCGGCTAGAGTGTGATGCTCAGCTTCATGATGTGTCTCTCCACCTGGAGACGAACTTCCTGACTAAATAGGATTAGGATTTGCAGATGATGAGGTATCAACCTCAAGCTCCACCTTCTCTTGTGCATTCTCCTTTTCTGTATCACACTGAACAGACAATTCTTTTCTAGGGTGAAGCATAGCAGATTCATCAAAAGTAACATCTCTGCTAATCATAAACTTATGAGTATCAGGACACCATAAGCGAAAACCCTTAACACCAGAAGCATAACTAAGAAAAATGCATTTCTTCACCTTAGGCTCCAATTTTTCTTCATTCACATGAGCATATGCAGGGCAACCAAATATTCTTAAGTTAGAGTAATCAGGAGGGCTACCTGACCATACCTCTTCAGGTGTTTTAAGTTCAAGTGATCTGTGAGGAAAGCAGTTCACCAAATGACATGCCAAATTGACTGCTTCTGCCCAAAATTCCTTGCCAAGACCTGCGTTAGAAAGCATACATCGAGCTCTTTCTAACAGTGTTCGATTTATCCTCTCTGCGACACCATTCTGCTGTGGTGTTTTTCTCACCGTCCGATGTTTGACAATGCCTTCATCTTTGCAGAATTGATTAAACTCTGAATCACAAAACTCAAGACCATTATCTGTTCTGAGTCTCTTGACTTGCTTCCCGGTCTGCTTCTCCAATAAGGTCTTCCATTGCTTGAAAATTTCAAATACCTCATTCTTGTGCCTGAGAAAATAGACCTAAGTCTTTTTAGAAAAATCATCAATAATCGTTAGCAAGTATCTGGCTCCTCTTTTGAAAATTTCACGAGAAGGCCCCCATAGATCAGAATGAATGTAATCAAGAGTACCTTTGGTTCTGCGAATTGCAGTGTTGAAGCTGACTCTTTTCTGCTTTCAAAGACACAATGCTCACAAAAATCCAGCTTCCCAATCTTTCTTTCAGGCAGAAGACCTTTTTTACTGAGTACAACTAATCCTTGCTCACTTATATGCCCTAAGTGCATATGCCACAACTTGGTAGAGTCTGAATCTGACATGGATGAGAAAACTACTGCAGAGCCTATAACTATTGAACCTAATAAGGTGTATAGACTGCCAGACTTTTTTCTTTTCATGAGAACAAGAGCACCAAGGGAAATCTTTATGTTCCCAGACTCAATCACAGATTTGCAGCCATTGGCATCCAGAATGCCCAAAGAAATAAGATTTTTCTTCAAATCAGGTACATGTCTGACATCAGTCGATGTCCTGACAACTCAATCATGCATCTTGATTTTTATTGTGCCTACACCAACAATTTTGCAAGTGGCATTATTGCCCATTAGCACAACTCCACCTTCAACAGAATCATATGTGGAGAACCAATCTCTGTTGGGGCACATATGATAAGAACATCCAGAATCAAGAATCCACTCGTCGTTGGATCTGGACTTGTTGGTTGCAAATAGAACATCATCACCTTTTTCTTCTGCTACATCAGCATCAGTTGTTTCTTCCTAATAGATGCTTAAATATTCATATTTAAGCACCCTTATTTACATTTGTTAGGTCATTAATTACGTTAATTTGGTCTCTTTTACTCCATTTGTGTGTTTTACATGTTTTTATAGGGTTTTGGAGAAAAAAGAAACAGTTTTGGCACTTAAAGGAAGAAAGCTGGAATCCCTGGAGCATTATCTAGACAAATTGCGATCGATCGCGCCATGCAATGCAATCGAGTGCACATTACGATCGTGCGCACACATGAAGGATCGAGCGCACACTGCGATCGAGCGCAAGACATATGCGATCGAGCGCACATGTACAGGTGTGAACAACAAACTACAAAACCCTATCTTGGAAATAAGAGAATTTTCATTTTAGGAAGGTTTAGGAACTCATGGGTCTCTTCGGACTTCTCAAAGACCTATAAATACACTTGTAACTCACACACATAAAACACCTCAGATAGAAAACACTTTTCTCTTTTCTTTTACTTGGAGTTGAGAGCTTGGGAGAGAATTGACGCCTCTTCTCTCGGGTTTATTCTTCTCCTTTAATGTTTAGTTTATTTATAATGTTTACTTCAGATAGTATGTGTAACTAACTTTCTTATAGGGCTCGATTGAAGCCCTAGTTATGCATTCCCATATTTATATTCATTGATAAAATCTTTGCCAATAGCTTTTATTATGTTACTTAACTTGATTGATTTCTGTGCTTATTTAAATTCCTCATATGTATGTGTAAGGCCAACGTATGCATGTGGTATGGATAGGTTAGTTAAATCAATTTGGATGACCGAGTCCTGGGTCTAACATTAGTAACAAGTGATATCTTATCCGGATACCCGGGTTAATCAACATGGGAAACCAGGAGTAGATGTCATGCCCTAGATCTCATGTGGTTATCGATTTCCATAGTACTTATGTTTTCTTAAGGAACAACTCAAGCAGATACCATGCTGAATCCCTTAAGGAAGAAAAAAGTTAGAGTAGATACCATGCCTAACTCGTTGCTTAGGGAAATCAATAGCTTAAGGAGTAGATACATGCCCTTAGGTTGGCAACCAGTAGGTATACATAATAAGGCTAGTGCACTGATACCTTATACAAATTGGGAAAGTATGACTAGTGGTGGATATCAAAGCCCTATGTCTTTATTATTATCAAATCACCTTCCAACAGTTATTTATCTCTTTTTACTTTAGAGAAACTGATTCTAAAAGCAACTTACCAATCCCTGTGGAGATGACCTTGCTTTTGCACACTAGACTACACTGATGACCTTATGCACTTGCAAGTATAACTAGTACGATTAACGCACAACAAGTTTTTGGTGCCGTTGCCGAGGATTGCGCTAAAGTTCTTTTTAGAATTACTTTCATTATTATTACGCTAGTATTGTTTACTATCTTTATTTTTCATCAAACCTAATTAAATTGTTTTCAGTTTCAGGCACATCAAACCCTAACTCACACTTTCTGTGGTACTTGTGATCGATCACAACCTCCTGTGCGATCGAGCGCATTTAGGGCAGAAAGTATCCGAGCAGCAGAGTTGAACTGCTGCACTGAAGTTATTTCTTCTGATTTATGCACGGACTGCGATCCCGACATCCAAAATTCTTTCCCCTTGATCCCGAGCTTGAGTGGACTATCCAAAAAAAGCTAAGGAACGACTTTAAGGAGAACGAAGAAGAAGTCAAGAACGAAACACAAATGGCGAAACAGTTTGAGAACCAGCAACCACCTGCACGAGTACCGATGAAGCACTCCTTCATCCCTCGAAACATTGATCAACCATCATGCATTGCATATCAACCTGAGGCAGCGGGAAATTATTACATATCTCTACAAATCTTGAATGCTTTGACTCATTTTAGAGGCATTCCTAACGAAGATCCACACTTGCACCTCCGAGAATTTTTTAATCTATGCAAGTTCCAGCACATACAAGGACTAGACCAAGAAGGAATACGGTTAATTCTGTTCCCTTTTTCGTTGAAAGATAATGCTAAACTTTGGTATAATTCTTTGCCTGCAATTTCCATCCACACTTGGGAAGAGTTGGCAAGCAAGTTCTTGAGGAAGTTCTTCCCAGCCTAAAAGATGAGACAAATTAGGAAGGAGATACAGTCCTTCCAACAAAAGAATGGAGACCTCTTCTTCGAAGCATGGGGACACTTCAACGACTTGCTACTCAAATGTCCACACCATAACCTACCTCAAGATGAACTGGTACAAGCCTTTTATGAAGGTTTAAATGATACTAACAAATGTATTGTTGATTCAGGTTGTGGAGGAGTCCTGATGGAGAAAAGCAGTAAAGAAGCAATAGAGCTCTTCGAAACCCTCAGCGAGCTCACCCAACAATTCCTCTCTCGAGGTAGACATGTGACCAAGGGTAAAGGTATGTATGAGGTAAATATAAATGGAGGATATTCCCCTCAAATGGCAGCAATGGAGAGGAAACTAGATATGATTATAAAAGGCATGACTACTCAAAATGCCTCATCCAGCTTACCATCCACCCCACTCCAGGTATGTGCAATTTGTTCTCAGTACAACCATAATACTGATACGTGTCCTTTGTACTCATCTGCAGATCCAGAACAAGCTAACTACGTGGGACCTAACAACTATCCACCGAAGAACAACCCATATGCCAACACGTACAACCCTGGATGGCGAAACCACCCAAATTTCTCATGGATCAACAACCAGAATAATCAAGGACAGCAATGAAACCCCCATCCCACTGCTCATGCTACTCCCGAACCAAAGAAGAACGACCTCGAAAGTCTAGTAAGACAACTGGTGACGTCACAAGAACAGTTAATGACTCAGCAAAAACAAACCAATGAGGCACATGAGCAAGCATTCAAAGACTATAGGTACAAATGGGACAACTAACTAAAGAGATCAGTGGCAGAAAGCAAGGGGAGCTCCCAGCTCAAACATTACCCAACCTTAGGGGGCATCAATAACTAAAGGCTGTCACAACATTGAGAAATGGCAAAGTGATCAGATCCGAGGAATCTCCAGCAACATCCAAAGAGACACCATCAGCATCAAGGGTAAGTGAGACGGAGAAGGTGAATGCACCACCCTTCCCGCAAAGGTTAGTAAAATAAAAGAAAGACAATAAACTACTTGATATTTTTGAGACCTTGTGGAAAGTTGAAATCAATATTCCAGTATTAGATGTAATTCACCAAATACCTGCCTATGCTAAATTCCTAAAAGATTGTTGCACTCGTAAAAGAAAATTTCAAGAGCATGAGACTGTAGCATTAACTGAGGAGGTAAGTGTTGTACTGCTAAGAAAACTCCCACCAAAACTGAAAGATCCGGGTAGTTTTACTATTCCCTGTAGAATAGGTGATCAGCTATTTGACAAGGCATTGCTAGACTTAGGAGCGGGGGAAAACTTGCTACCTTACACGATATTCGAAACCCTAGGTTTGGGGGAGCTACAACCGACTTCTATTACCTTACAGTTGGCAGATAGGAGTATAAAAAGACCTAGAGGTGTTCTCGAGGACGTCTTAGTGAAAGTTGGTGAGTTCATTTTACCTGTTGATTTCATTGTATTAGACATGGAGAAATGTCCTATACCATTACCTTTGCCTATCATATTAGAGAGACCATTTATGAGAACTACCGACACTAAGATCTGTGTAAAAAAAGGTATAGTAAGTATGAAAATCAATGGTGAGAAAATAGAGTTTAAAATATTTGATGCAATGAAACTTCCTCAAGATGACTTGGAATGCTTTAATGTTTGTATGATACAAAACTTTGTTGAGCAAGCTTTTCAGGTCCAACACATTGATCAATTGGAGACTACTCTCACGCATAGCTTCACGGAGATGGATATTGAGCAAGAATATGAAGATGTTACTGATGACATCATCACAGCTGTGCACCAACTTGCGACCTCTTTAAAATACTCTAGTATGTATCCTCCTCCATTTGAAACTCTCATACCCACTAATACTACTCTTCTTCCATCCATTGTGCAGGCACCAACATTGGAACTAAAGCAGCTACCCAAGCATTTAACATATGCTTACTTAGGAGAAAATGCGACTTTACCTGTGATTGTAGCTGCTAACTTGAGTAGTAGGGAAGAAGGGAAGCTGTTAAGAGTTCTTAGGGAGCATAAAACTGCCATTGGGTGGACCATTGCTGACATTAAGGGGATAAGTCCAGCAAAATGCATGCATAATATTTACCTTGAAGAAGAAGCAAGGCCCACTCGAGATGCTCAAAGACGACTTAACCCACACATGAAGGAGGTAGTAAAAGCCGAGATATTGAAGCTACTAGATGTTGGCATCATTTACCCTATATTGGATAGCAAATGGGTGAGTCCGGTCTAAATCGTTCCTAAAAAGAGTGGGATTACCGTGGTAAAGAATGAAGATGAGGAGCTCATACCTACAAGAAAAACAACGGGTTGGAGAGTATGCATTGATTACCGGAGATTAAACAAAGTAACTAGAAAAGACCATTTTCCCCTGCTATTCATTGACCAAATGCTATAGAGGTTAGCCGGTCACAGTTATTACTGATTCTTGGATGGGTATAGTGGATACAATCAAATTGCCATAGCACCTGAGGATCAAGAAAAGACTACATTCACATGTCCTTTCGGTACATTTGCTTATAGAAGAATACCATTCGGTTTATGCAACGCACCAGCCACTTTTCAAAGATGTATGATGATTATTTTTTTCGATATGGTAGAGAAATATATTGAGGTGTTCATGGATGATTTTAGTGTCTTTGGATCTAATTTCGATGAGTGTCTGAATCATTTGGAAAATGTCCTAAGGAGATGTGAAGAGAGTAATTTAGTACTGAATTGGGAAAAATGTCACTTCATGGTTCAACAAGGTATTGTGTTGGGTCACTCCATCTCAAACAAAGGTATTGAGGTAGACAAAGCTAAGATTGACATCATTTCAAAGCTAACTCCTCCTCTCACGGTCAAGGGCATTAGAAGTTTCCTTAGACATGCCCGTTTTTATAGAAGATTCATTAAGGACTTCTCCAAAATCTCGAGACATCTTTGTGCACTATTGACTAAAGATACCAAGTTTGAATGGAATGATGATTGTATGCAAGCTTTCAAAACCTTGAAGAATGTTCTCACCTCTACCCCAATAATGATGGCACCGGATTGGAATCTCCCTTTCGAATTAATGTGTGATGCCAGTGACTGCTTTGGGAGCTGTCTTAGGTCAAAGAATCAATAAGGTACCTCATGCTATTTACTATGCTTCTAGAACGTTAAATAATGCTCAGCTTAACTACTCTACTACTGAAAAAGAATTGTTAGCTGTTATTTTTGCTTTAGAGAAGTTTAGATCATATTTTATTGGTTTTAAAGTTATTTTATTCACTGACCATGCTGTTTTGAGATATTTGTTTTCTAAGAAAGATGCAAAGCCTAGGCTAATCAGATGGGTACTCCTACTCCAAGAATTCGATTTAGAGATCAAAGATAAAAAGGGCAGTGAGAATGTAGTTACAAATCATTTGTCAAGACTCCCATATGAGAGTGATGATAAAGAGTTACCTTTGAATGAGAACTTCCCCGATGAACAACTATGTACACTAGAGGCAAAACTTTCATGGTATGCTGATATAGTTAATTATATAACTGTTAAAGTTTTTCCCCCAGGTATGGCTACTCAAGAAAAGAAACGGCTAATATCTCTATCAAGACATTACTATTAGGATGATCGTTATCTTTTCAAAGCTTGCCCCGATCAAATCATCAGACGATGTATCCCAGAAGAGGAACACTTTAGCTTATTGCAACACTGCCACCAGTTTGCCTATGGAGGACATTTTGGGGCAAAACGAATAGCTCTTAAGGTACTCCAATCTGGTTTTTATTGGCCTAATCTGTTTAAAGATGCTTTCTCATTTTGTAACTCATGTGATAGATGCCAGCAGACAGGTAACATCTCTTCCCGAAAGCAGATGCCCTTACAAAATATTCATGTGGTAGAACTTTTTGACGTATGGGGCATTGATTTCATGGGACCCATTCCTAACTCATTCGACTATTTACATATTCTTGTGGGCGTGGATTATGTGTCTAAATGGGTAGAGGTTGTCCCCTCAAGGACTATCACAAAATAGTTATCAAGTTCTTGAAAGCTAACATTTTTACTCGGTTTGGAACTCCAAGAGCAATCATCAGTGATGGGGGTAGTCACTTTCATCATAGTTCTTTTGTCGAACTACTCCGGAAGTATGGGATCACTCATAAAGTTGGCACTGCATATCATCCTCAAACCAGTGGCCAAGTGGAGATTAGTAACCGAGAGATCAAGGGAATATTAGAAAAGACTGTGAAGCCTAACCGGAAGGATTGGTCTCTACACCTAAATGATGCTCTATGGGCATATAGGACAGCCTATAAGATCCCAATAGGCATGTCTCTCTACCGTCTGGTTTTTGAAAAAGCATGCCATCTACCGGTGGAATTAGAACATTGAGCATATTGGGCCATAAAGCAGTTCAACTTCGACATGAAACAAGCGGGTGAGAAAAGAAAGCTGCATCTAAATGAGCTTGAAGAATTGAGATATGATGCCTATGAGAATGCATAGTTGTACAAGGAACGGACAAAAGTTTATCATGACAAGAAACTAGTATGGAAGGAGTTCCATGTAGGACAAAAAGTGCTGCTATATGACTCACGATTAAGACTGTTCCCAGGCAAGCTCAAATCCATATGGTACGGTCCGTACATGGTCACCAAGGTCTTCCCTCATGGTGCATTAGAAGTATGTGGCCTAAATGGGACTCAGCCCTTTACAATAAATGGACACAAAGCCAAACCTTACCTCGACATTTAATTGCCTCCAAGAGATGAAGACTTGGCACTTGAAGAGGTTCAGTATACAACTGACACACAGGCATTAGAGCCATAAGAGGTGGGCTCTAAGTGCCCCCCTCCAAACAAATAGCATGGTGACACGAGAGTGCTTGAGCAAGCGCAAATTTAATTACTCATATAGCTCAAGCAACTCTACGGAGGTTAGTGGTACTGAGGCCACTAACACATGGTAAGGATGTATCATTCCAAATTTATCATTTTTTAGCTAAAGGTACATTTTTTTTCTTTTGTCTCATGCACACTACTTGCGATCGATCGCATCATCCAATGCGATCGAGTGCATGTGTGCGATCGAGTGTGTCCTTCAAACATGCTCGAACGCACTAGTGCGATCGAGCGCATTCATGGCAGAAGCATTTATATATCTGAAAACCTTCACTCATGCACTCACATCTCTTCACTATATTCACTCGCACCCTACACTCTCTCTCTCACTCGTTCTTCCCGTCTACCCGCATCTCTCACACTCACACTTTTCCACCATCATTCACCACCACTTCCATCTCCACCATCCTCCGTCACCAATCCATTGCCTCCATCACCGGCAATCACCATCACCTCCACTATAACCACCCCGTATTCCCATCCCCATTAATCCACAAGGTACTCTTCACACGCACACACGAATTTTAATGTTTTATTTACAAAACTTTTTATTCTTATATGTTATCTTGAGTGTGATTGAGTGCTTGTTTGTTTGCAGGAGGTTTGGCACACATTCAACTCATTAAGATCGTAGCTTGTTTTTTGGTGCACATCAACTGTTCGAGGAAAAACCTGACTGTGTGCGATCGAGCGCACGGTATTTGTGATCGAGTGCATAGCCAGTGTGCGATCGAGCACATGCAAGTCACGATCGATCACAAATTTGGCAGAAACTAGTATCAAGCATGTCCAGACCAACTGTTTCTACCTCTGGTGCCTCCTCATCCCGGCCCAACATCGAGTAACGAGAGCTGTTGTTCGAGACCACATTCGCCATCGATGACATATTCCGGCACATGGACGCCACGCAATGGGTCGTCCAAGCATTCCAACATCGAGAGTTTTTTTTTTTTTTTCAATGAAAGGAAGACGGTACCACCGGCACTTTATTATATAGAGGCCTCACTTATGGGACATCGAGGGTTGAAGCAGCTGTTTAAACCAGTGTGCTCCACTACCTACTCCCAGCTCGTAGTCCAATTTTATGAGCATCTATCTTTCAACTGCAGCAGACCAAGAGTCCTCACCTCTTCAGTTCGGGGCACGCCCATCGAGGTGACTAGTGTTGATATCACCGCTGCTCTTCATTGCAGCGATGAGTCCCCTCCTGAGGACACTGATATCGAGGAGCAGCTGGAGTCCTTTGCCCTGGCTGAGATCATCACAGACATGTGTGCTGGCCAGTATACCGACATACATAACAATACGGCCAGCCGGTCCAAGCTACCTCTCCGACTGTGGCTTGTTGATACGATCCTACAGCGTAACGTGTGTCCATTGGGGCACAAGACATAGCGACGAAACCAGTTTCTCCAGACTATATATGCCTTCCATAGAGGCCACTGGTACTCCATCCCGGCTGTCATTTGGAGCCAGTTGCACAAGTTTTGGGATCATGTGTATGGCCGTCAGACTACCATGGCTAATGCTTAGAGCCTCCCTTTCCCGTTTCTACTCTCCTTCATCCTCAAGAAGAAGGGGATTAAGGGGACCCACAGTGACGGGCCAGTGTAAGAGCATCCCTTCTTCGGGAAAGCTCAGTGGACACACAGCATCTCGCATATACCACGAGGACCCCCAGTACCTGCTCCAGCAGCTGAGTGAGTTGAAGAGGATCACATGGAGACCGAGACCCCGGTCATTAGCCCAGTACGTGAGGAGGACCATTCAGACATGGAACCCACCGAGTCCCAGCACTTTCTAACTGAGCTGTCCTCCTTCCGAGGTGAGGTCTCTGCTGCTACCATACTCGTGCATCAGCGCATAGATAGTTTAGAGGCACGGTTAGCACGCCAGGAGGCTATGCTGCAGGCCATTCTTGATTGCCTACCTCCGACACCCGGTACCTCTTCGACTGCACCACCTGATGATCAGCAGTGAGAGGATACCACGTCTGGCTGAAGATATTAAACTTAGCGCTCATGGGAGGCACCCCAATGCATATCATTTTTATAGTTTATGTTAATATTCATATTTTATACTTTTATATTATTGTCTATTACTTGTTTTCCATTTTATCTTTGTTTTTCTTTCTTTTTCAAGGACAGTGTCAGTGCATCCAATTGAAGTTTGGGGGCGTGCTCCAAGCCATGCCAGCCATATAGCTCTCCATCTCCCAGGTTAGATCCTTCCATGCTACTCACACGTTGAGGACAATGTACATTTTAAGTTTGGGGGTATGGGGACACATTCACACACTCATCATGTCCTACATTTTTATTTTTGTTTTTGTTTTGTTGCTATTTTCATAGATAAATGCATGTTCATTCTGTCCAATAAACTTCTTTTTTGTGATCTAAACAAAACTGTATGATTCGACTTCATCAGCGAGCTTAACACTTTGAACATATAGGCCAATAATCAAGTTTTGAACCTAGATCACTGCCCTTTAGGCATTTAAGAATTCACAAATTTGGCTTAAACTATCACGAGCACATTAGTACATGATCGTGTGGGGTATGACATGTTATTTGGATTTGTATGTTTCTTTTGCTTGACTGTGAATTAGATGACCTATTAGATTGACATTTTGGCATATAAAAATAGAAAAGATTGATTAATACTCAAAAGAAAGAAAAAAAATGCTCCTAATAATCAATAAAAACAAATCTTCCGCCGAGTAACTGGCTCTCTTGCCTCAGTAATCATTGAGTGTCACGTCAAAAGGTGAAAAATTCTAAGTGATCATTAAAAAGAATCTTCCACCGAGTAACTGGCCCTCTTGCCTCAGTAAGCATTGAGTGTCACGTCAAAAGGTGGAAAATTCTAAGTAGTAGCATTAAAACCAGTTAGTTTCATAGCCTTATTGACTCGAGCTAGTAAGTCCTTAGGGGTGTCTTTACACCTAATGCCCTAAAACTATCTGGTTTGGGAGTCATTGGCTAAACACTCGTTACACGAGTCAACAAGAAAGCTTAAGGGAACTAACGTGGCAAAAATCTCGCAAATAAAAGTCTACGCCATGTTTGTTAACTTTAATAGGAAGTTTGGTGAATCTTGAGTCATCGAAACACTACATGTTTGAATTTCTTGGAAGCCCAATCTTTTGTGTGCTAGTCACCACACACTAAAGTCAAACTTGTGATGTCTTAAACTACCTCATGAATATGATTTACGTTCAAAACTCTTATTCATTGCAAAAATATGTTTACACTTGTTAAGCTTGATCATGAATGCGCATCATAGTTTTATGTAAAATCTAGACTTTTGATTGACACTATGAACATTGGATTTCTCTATGTTTTTCGTTTTAGTTTTTAATTTAGTTTTGCTAAGGGACTAGCAATATGTAAGTTTGGGGGTGTGATAGATGCTTAAATATTCATATTTAAGCCCCCTTATTTACATTTGTTAGGTCCTTAATTACGTTAATTTGGTCTTTTTTACTCCATTTGTGTGTTTTACATGTTTTTATAGGGTTTTGGAGAAAAAAGATGCAGTTTTGGCACTTAAAGGAAGAAAGCTGGAATCCCTAGAGCATTCTCTGGACAAATTGCGATCGATCGCGCCATGCAATGCGATCGAGCGCACATTACGATCGTGCGCACGCATGAAGGATCGAGCACACACTGCGATCGAGCGCAAGACATATGCTATCGAGCGCACATGTACGAGCGTGAACAGTAAACTGCAGAACACTATTTTGGAAATAAGAGAATTTTCGTTTTAGAAAGGTTTAGGAACTCATGGGTCTCTTAGGACTTCTCAAAGACCTATAAATACACTTGTAACTCACACACGTAAAACACCTCAGATAGAAAACATTTTTCTCCTTTCTTTTACTTGGAGTTGAGAGCTTGGGAGAGAATTGACGCCTCTTCTCTCGGGTTTATTCTTCTTCTTTAATGTTTAGTTTATTTATAATGTTTACTTCAGATAGTATGTGTAACTAACTTTCTTATAGGGCTCGATTGAAGCCCTAGTTATGCATTCCCATATTTATATTCATTGATAAAATCTTTGCCAATAGCTTTTATTATGTTACTTAACTTGATTAATTCCTGTGCTTATTTAAATTCCTCATATGTATGTGTAAGGCCAACGTATGCATGTGGTATGGATAGGTTAGTTAGATCAATTTGGATAACCGAGTCTTGGGTCTAACATTAGTAACAAGGGATATCTTATCCAGATACCTGGGTTAATCAATATGGGAAATCGAGAGTAGATACCATGCCCTAGGTCTCATGTGGTTATCGATTTCCATAGTACTTATGTTTTCTTAAGGAACAACTCAAGCAGATACCGTGCTGAATCCCTTAAGGAAGAAAAAAGTTAGAGTAGATACCATGCCTAACTCGTTGCTTAGGGAAATCAATAGCTTAAGGATTAGATACCATGCCCTTAGGTTGGCAACCAGTAGGTATACATAATAAGGCTAGTGCACTGATACCTTATACAAATTGAGAAAGTATGACTAGTGGTGGATATCAAAGCCCTATGTCTTTATTATTATCAAATCACCTTCCAACAGTTATTTATCTCTTTTTAATTTAGAGAAACTGATTCTAAAAGCAACTTACCAATCCCTGTGGAGATGACCTTGCTTTTGCAAACTAGACTACACTGATGACCTTGTGCACTTGCAAGTATAACTAGTACGATTATTCACCTATTTATTTAGGTATATAAATGCACAACACTTCCATCTGCTTGCCCTTGTCATTTTGCCATTCATTATTCTTTTTGTTCTGCAGCTTGTAGCATTCTGCTACGATGTGTCCCTTCTTCTTGCAATAATTGCAAGTCAAATTTTTGTGCTTTCCTCTTGACTTTGATCTTCTTCTATTCTTGCCACCATCAAAGCCTCTGTCATTGGATCTACCTCTTGCAACAAGACTAGAGCCCTAATCATCAGACTTACTAGAAAAAAGTTCATTATCTAACTTCTCCTTACTCATAAGGGAAGATATTACATCATCAAAATTTAATTCTTTCCTACCATAAATTATAGTGTCTCTAAAATTTTTGTATGAGAGTGGTAATGAACATAATAATAAGAGAGCTTGATCTTCAGACCCAATAATAACTTCAAGATTTTTCAAATCATTAATAATTGAGATAAACTCACTGATATGAGACTTGAGAGAGGAACTTTTCGTCATATGGAGACCATAAAGGTGTTGTTTCAAAACCAACCTGTTGGCCAAGGATTTAGTCAAGTACAACTCCTCTAACTTGGCCCATAAGTCTGCAGAAGTCTTCTCTGACAGAACTTGTTGTAAGACATCATTTGAAAGACTCAGTTGGATTACAAATAGAGCCTTGTCATGCAGGTCATCCCAATCTTCATCACTCATGCCGGTAGACATCTTGGCTTTCCCCAGTAGTGCTTTCTTCAAGCCATTCTGGGTTAGAATGGCTAACATACGAACTTGCTATAGACTGAAACTGTTGTTTCCATCAAACTTCTCAATATCAAACTTCATTATTGACATCTCGATCGAACAAAATGATCCTGAACAAAATTTTACTATTTAAGAAATTTACTATTCACATAAATAGTAAACTCGCAGAAAAACAGATAGAAATTTATCACCTGCAAGCTCTGATACCAGTTTGTTAGAATGGATCGTGACAAGATCGTAAATTGATCGAGTAATAACAACAAAATAATAAAGTAAGAGATAAAAGGGGAGACAGCAAATTTACGTGGTTCGGCTTAAAGCCTACGTCCACGGGCAGAGGTCAGCAGGAAAATTTCACTATAAAGAGAGAATATACAAAGAGTGTTTACAAAATTGGCTTTAGCCAATACACACAATCTCACAATTTCTCTCTTAACTTCTCTTTCACTTGATGATTCTTGATGTTACTTGATGATGGAATGGTTCACATTGGAATGCCTTTTATAGGCTCACAAAAGTTCCAAATGACAAACATTAATGAATGCTCATCATTTTGTTGCTCATCATTTTGTTCTCCAATTATACCAAAGTGAACTTTGTCTTCCACTTTGTCTTCCATCATGTCCAAAAGAGAGAAGATGCTTTTGACCCACAAATTATGCAAGAAGTAGACTCAACTTTAGACAACTTTTGGTCCACCACTAATTCAAGGCATAATTATTCAACAAAGGGTTATGTTTCGATTGGGAGAATAATTTTTGGGTTTTTGATGAAAAGTGGGTACTTTGAATCTGATATGTGTGTCAGGTGTGCTCTGATTGATATGTTTGTGAAAAGTAGTGGTGATTTGGAGTCAGCATGTAAGGTGTTTAATAAAATGCCTGAGAAGAATGTGGTTTGTTGGACTTTGATGATAACTAGATGTAGTCAGTTGGGATATCCAGGAGATGCTATTGATTTGTTTTTGAATATGGTTTTAAGTGGGTATGTACCGGATAGGTTTACACTAAGTAGCGTTGTTTCAGCTTGTGCAGAGCTGGAGTTGTTGTCCCTTGGGCAGCAATTGCATTCTTGGGTTATAAGGTCAGGATTGGCATTGGATGTTTGTGTTGGATATAGTTTAGTGGACATGTACGCGAAGTGTGTTGCAGATGGATCTGTAGATGATTCTAGAAACGTTTTTGATAGGGTCCATCCACGAGAATTCTTCTTCCACTAGCAGGACCGGGGCCTCATCTATACTTGGGGCAGGAAGAGTTTCTTGATAGACAGCTCGACTAGGCATCAGTTGTTGAGAAGAGGCCAGATTAGCCAGGGCATCTGCCTTAGAGTTTTCGGCTCGGGGAATCTGAGTTATCCGAAATGTTTTGAACAGGATAATCGACTTTTTCACCTTTTGAAGATATCGGGAGAGCTTCTCACCCCTGGCCTCGAATTCTCCCTGCACCTGGCTTACCACTAGTTGAGAGTCGCTGAACACTTCTAGTGCTTCTACTGCTAGTGCCTTGGCTAACCTCAGTCCAGCCAGAAAGGCTTCATATTCCGCTTCGTTATTGGAGGCCTTGAATCCGAACCTCAGTGCATATTCAATGGCGAAACCCTACGGGCTGCAGAGGATGAGTCCTGCCCCGCTCCCTAGTGAATTCGAGGATCCATCCACATGGAGGTTCCATCCCAGAGGGGGACCGTTGTTTAGATGTGCTTCTAGTTCATCCAGGATTATGGGCAAAGTTGTCTCCACGATAAAGTCGGCCAGGGCTTGGGCCTTGATAGATTGCCTGGGATGATAGTAGATATCAAATTCCCCTAGCTCGACTACCCATTTTACCATTCTTCCTGAAGCGCTCAGATTATGGAAGACTTGCCTCAAGGGTTAGTCCGTAAAAAAGACGATAGTATGTTCTTGAAAATACGGTCGGAGTTTTCGGGCGGCTATTACCAGAGTGTAAGCCATTTTTTCAATAGGAGGGTACCTGGTCTCGGTCTCATGGAGAATTCGGCTGACGTAGTAGATGGGCTTCTGGATACCCTCTTCTTCTCGTACCAGGACAGATGCCACAGTGCTTGGTCCGGCGGATAGGTAAAGGAAGAGCTCTTCGTTCAGGAGTGGTTTGGTCAGGAGGGGTGGCGAACTCAGGTACTTTTTTAGGTCTTCAAACATCTCTTGGCAACTCTCGGACCAGGCAAAGTTTTTTGCCTTTTTGATAGCTTGAAAGAAAGGGAGGCATCTTTCCTCCGATTTAGACATGAAACGGCTCAGGGCTGCAACTCGTCCGGTGAGTCGCTGAACTTCTTTCACTGACCTGGGAGGGGTCATGTTGAGGATAGCTTCTATCTTCTCTGTGTTGACCTCTATCCCTCTCTGAGTGACCATGAATCCTAGGAACTTGCCTCTGGTTACCCCAAAGGCACATTTGGACGGATTCAACCTCATATTATGCTTGCGCAGGACTCCAAAGGCCTCCTCCAGATCGGAAAGGTGGTTTCGCGCCTCAGAGCTTTTAACCAGCATGTCGCCCACGTAGACTTCCATATTCCTCCCAATCTGTCTTTGGAATATTCTGTTCACCAACCTCTGGTAGATTTCCCCAGTATTCTTCAGCCCAAAAGGCATTACCTTGTAGCAATATAACCCTCGCTCAATGACAAAGGCTGTTTTTTCTTGATCAGACTTATACATGAAGATCTGATTGTAACCAGAGTAGACGTCCATGAAAGAGAGGAGTTCATGCCCTGAAGTGGCATCCATAATTTGATCGATCCGGGGAAGAGGGAAGCTGTCCTTGGGGCAAGCTTTGTTTAAGTTGGTAAAATCAATGCAGATGTGCCACTTTTCACTGGCTTTCTTGACCATAACCACATTAGATACCCACTCGGGATACCTTGCTTCTCTAATAAAACCAGCTTCCAACAGGTTGTCAACCTCGGCGTTGATGGCCGCCTGACGCTCTGGGGCAAAGGATCTTTTCTTCTGAATGACTGGTTTGTATCCGGGGTCTACGTTTAGGTGGTGCTCAATGGTTTCAGGATTAACCCCTGACATGTCTGATGCTGACCAGGCAAACAGATCTTGCTTCTTTCGAAGGAGGCGGAGGAGTTCCTCTCTGGCCTCCTTTGAGAGGTTTTCTCCTACTTGTATGATCTTGGTGGGGTCTTCTTCTAGAAGTATCACGGTCAGTTTTTCGGTGGGTCGGCCTCTGGGTGCCTTCATTTCGTCACGCAGGTCCTCAACTTTAAGTGGTAGGGCCTCAGTCTTTTTCCCTTCTCTGATGGCGCTTAGTTAGCAGGACCGGGAGGCTCTCTGATCCCCCTTGAGCACCCCTACACCTTTGCTGGTGGGGAACTTGACCTTCAGGTGATAGGTCGAGACGACGGCCTTTAGCTTGTTGAGGGTAGGACGCCCAATTATCATGTTATAGGAGGAGGGTTGTTTTACCACAAGGAACGTAGTCCGTACAGTGGATGTTCTTGGTACTGTCCCGGCTGTTATCGGGAGGACTATGCTCCCTTCTGGGAAGACTGGGGATCCTCCGAAGCCGTAGAAGGGGGCAGGGGCAGGCTCTAGGCGTCCCTCCTTCAGTTCCATGCACTGATAGGTATCGTGAAACAGTATGTCAGCGGAGCTCCCGTTGTCGATTAGAACCCGCCGTATCTCACAGTTGGCCACTAGGAGCGCGACTACTACAGCGTCGTCATGAGGAATCTGCACGTCTTCCAGGTCATCCTCCGTGAAGGAGATCACCGACTCCGTTTTCCTTTTCTTGTGGGGGTCGCTGACTGAGGCCACGGCCCTGGCATATGCTTTACCGCTCTGCCCCGAATTCCCTCCAGCGGCCGGCCCTCCGCAAATTATTTTGATAATTCGGGTGGTTACGGGTACCTCCTCCTTCTTCTGGCGAGACCTCTCTTGTTCCACCCTGGGGTCTCTCCGAGGATTCAGCCTCTCTTGCCAGTGTTGATAAGGGCGTCTGTCATCCCTCATTGGCGACACGGGGTTTTCACGTCTTCGAGGCCCAGTGAACTCCTTCAGGTGCCCTCGGTTAATGAGTTTCTCAATCTGTTCCTTCAGGTCGTGGCACTCCTCCGTGTCGTGGCCACGGCTTTGGTGGAACCGTCACCACTTCTTGGGGTCTCCCCCAATGGGCTTCTTGGGTGGCCACTGTAGGACAGACTTGTCTTGAAGCTGCATGAGGACGTCGGTCCTTGTGGTGTTGAGGGGAGTGAAGTTGTCGACTCGAGGGTAGGGCCTATACCTGTTCTCTTGGTAAGGTTTTTTAGCCCCTTCCTTCTGAGGAGCAGGGTCTTTCCTTTTTCTTTTGGTTTCTCCTTCTCTTTCTCTTCTGAAGGCTTGATCATCCTCCGCCAGCATGTACTTTTCTGCCCGGGCTAGAATTTCGTTCATGTCTCGAGGCGGGCACCGAGTCATCTTGGAGCTAAAGATTCCCGACCTCAATCCGTTCTTAAAGACCATCACCTAGATGTTGAGATCAAGGTCTGGAATTTCCCAAGCCGCTGTGTTGAACCTGGAAATGTAAGCTCGAAACCTTTCCCCCTTATGCTGAATAATGTTGAAGAGGCTTTCCGAGCTTTTCTTGGGCCCCTTGCTGCTGAGGAAGTGGGAAGCGAAAGCATAGCTGAGTTCTTTGAAATTACTAATGGTTCTTGGCTTTAAGCGCGAGTACCAAGTGCCCACCGCCTTTTCAAGAGTCAAGGGAAAGGCGCGACACATGATCTGATCTGAGTGCCGATGCAGTACCATCGTCGTTTTATAGTGTTAGAGGTGGTTCATTGGATCCGTGGTCCCGTCATACATTCTGATCTGGGGCATCTTGAAGTTTGGCAGGAGAGGGGTTTCTAGGACGCCTTCCGTGAAAGGGGGGTCTTGGACGCAGAGTTCGTCCATAATGCTGAGATTCTTGTATCTCAGAGCCGAGTCTATTCTTTCCTGCATTTCCTCGAATCGTCTGTCGAGACTGGGGTTGCCCTTTGAGGTGGAACTTTCTTTGGGCCTGCTATGGCGCGGTGAGGGCTCAGCGCGGGGCTGGTCATGTGTTGGGTCATTCCTGCCTGACGACTCGGCCTCTCCCGGGGCTTGGTGAGGAGGATATAAAGGCTGTTGGCCCCCTTCCCGGACTTGAGCCGCCAGATTGGTTATCATTCTGGACAATTCTAGGAACTAAGCTTGGGTCACCGGAGCTTGGAGGTAGGCAGGGGCTCCCTCGCCGTCTGGGGAGTCGGTTTCAGCAAGGTGGGACGCTGTTCCCTGGCAGGGGTGGCGTGCTCTGGGATTGCTGGAAATCCAGATATTGATCGGTTACAGTGAACTTCGCCTTGGATTGGATCCGAGCACGCGGCCGGGGCTTTTTTGTTGGCTTTCCTAGCACCGTTCCTTGGTGGCATCGTGACAGATGAGTTCTTTCACTTCTTTGCTTCTATTGTAGTGAGAGATTATTGGTTTCCCACGGACGGCGCCAATCTGTTGATGCCAAAAACTACCGATGCTGATGTAGCCTGGAAGCTGACGTGGCCTGAGTGGGGATTTGGCTTGGATCCTGCACAAGTGACGGGCGAACTGCTGTTGGTGCTGACGTGTCCGGTGAGTTGGTATGGGCTGGGCCCTGCGAGCTAATCGTGGCCTGGGCTAAGTTTCGGACTGGGAGAGGACTCGGCCTGGGCCCTGCACAAGTGACAAGAATGAGGGCCCTCGGAAAGAGGGGAGGGGGAGACCTCCGAGGGCGCTCCAATGCTTAAGTCAGCAAATATTTAAGAGAAAAGCCGAGGGTTCGAAAGAGGAACCGAGGGCCCAAGTAATTCAAGTGTGAGTGTCAAAAAAGTGTCTCTGTCTTAAAGTCCATACCTTGGCCTATTTCTAGTCGTCTGCTGGTGGAGAGGATATGATTGTGAGCCTAGGAGAGGGGACACTGTAGGGCGGCCGTAGGGTGGCGGACGGCCATAGGGTTGTGGAGTGGCTAGTCCCTGTAGGGTGGCTAGTGTTGATAGGGGAGATCTTGGTGTGGGTCGGCTGGTCATTCTTCGCGGGTTTGGGGGTTCTTGATGGGCCGCAGGTTTGAGACTGGTCTAGTGTTTGCTTGGGCCATAACAAGCTTACCGAGCCTGGTATGTGTTTGGGCCTTGGTGTTTTTTAGGCCCTATCACAGGCCTTGGTGTTTTTTAGGCCCTATCAGGATTGTTCCGAGGATGGAACATTACGCATGCATGGTTGATTTACTGGGCCGATCTGGATCCCTTGTGGAAGCAATTGAGTTTATCAACTTGATGCCCTTCAGTGCTGATGCTCTGGTGTGGCGTACATTTCTTGGAGCCTGCCGTGTTCATGGTAACAAAGAGCTCGGGAAGCATGCTGCAAAAATGATTCTTGAACAGGACCCACATGATTCAGCAGCCTACATCTTACTATCAAACTTGTACGCTTCTGTGGGTCAGTGGGATAATGTCGCAGAAACCAGGAAAAACATGAAAGAAAGAAATTTGATCAAAGAAGCAGGTTGTAGTTGGATAGAGGTTGAAAGTAAGGTGCACAAGTTCCACGTGGGGGATACTTCACACCCACAAGCACGAGAGATATATGAAGAATTGGATCAATTGGCTTTGAAAATAAAGGGATTGGGGTATGTCCCTAATACAGATTTTGTTCTTTATGAATTGGAGGATGATCAGAAAGAGCAATTTTTGTTGCAGCACAGTGAGAAATTTTCTGTTGCATTTGGTCTAATAAGCACGGTCAAATCAAAACCTATTCGAATATTTAAGAATCTTCGTGTTTGTGGAGATTGTCACACAGCAATCAAATACATTTCAATGGCCACTGGAAGAGAAATCGTGTTAAGAGATTCAAATCGGTTCCATCATATCAAGGATGGGAGATGCTCTTGCAATGATTACTGGTGAATGATGATGATGATGATGATGATGCATTTGAAGTGCGTGAGATCTTTTTGATGACTGTGTTCTCTGTAACTAAAAGTTTGTATACTCCATTGGCCAGGTGCTGATTTTTTCTGGTTTGTTCTGTGATGTGGCACTTTCAAAATTCTTCTCGCTTCTCCTTGGAACTCTCTACTGGCTGGCTTTATGAAGTGGATGTACTCAGTGCAAGAAACTTAAAAGCTCGTGGCTGCCTGATCTTCAGCTGGCAAGTAGATCTGTGTAACTTGTTCTTTGGCATCTCTTACATGTTTTGGTAATGACTCCAGCCCTTAGCTTGAGCAAAATGTGAGAAAAATATATTACTCTAGAGTAAATGAGTAATATTTATGATGGTTACAATACTTTAAAACACATAACGGTAAAAGATAAGATTCGCCTCTCGAGTACGAGATTATTGAATTGTAAGCCTTCACTAATATATATCCATAATGACAAATGAGAGCCCGTATCAAGTACATGTACAAATGTCAAAGCTTTGTATCTTGAAACAATCATTGTTGTTTAAAAGACACCTATAATATAACTCGCATTCCATCCGCCATTCCATTATCTTAGAAAAGTTCCTTAACATGATCACGCAAGATGCCATAGCTTGAGACGTACTTGATATATTGAATACAAATTAATGACTCATTCACACAAATCTATCACACGAATTATCAACTTGGCTTAAGTAATTAAAATGGATATATATTTTAAGTTGATAGGTGAAGTCCGATGCTAAAGTAATAGGTCTAGCATACCTAAAAACTAAATAATGATCTTGCTTAATAGCTCATACGAATCATACATAAGGTATCACTTCTACACGTGATGAATAATCATAACAAATATAATTGATTAAACTACGTTTAAGAGTCATGTGTATTGCGAGTTATGATTGGTCTACTATTAACGTGGTAAACAGAATTTATGTAAGAATCTCTCCTTTGTATAACGCTATGGACGACCAAAATGTGTGCTGTTGAAACTATGGGCAGACATGATTGCTTATGATTAAGCAAATTTGTGCAACTAAAAAATCTTGTGGTGATAAGTATTATCTATTTAGACAATTGTGTACGTTTAAATAAAAAATTTGTGAAACTCAAATGATACCAGATATGAGTAAGTCTATTGTGTTATTGACTAAGTCTATTGATGATTAAATTCAATGATCATTGTTATTTTTTTTTATAAATAATAATTTAACTTTAAATATTTTTATCAACTCTTTAAAACATATAAATTTTTATTTTTAAGTTATTATAATTTATAAATAATTAATTAAATAATTTATAATTATAAATAAATCATATAATATATAATAAATATTTATAAAATATAATAATATCATAATAAAAATAATTAATTCAACTGTTAAAATTTATATTTTTTGATATATTAAAAAAAAACTCCGACAAACTTTACACCTTGCGAAAAAACACAAAATATCGGAATAGACACAATGCACGAGGTCCTAACGCGACATGATTCAGCAACATAGGACACGCGTCCATAAGATCTTAGAAGTCAACATTCTTCGTCAGAGAAACACAGCAAAAGCGGAGTTACAACACGAGACGCCACATAATGATTTTTCAAATTTCAAGACCGCCGCGGTGGACCCCATAGTGAATCACTAACCGCAATATCCAAGCTCCACATCTCAACTATGGAGTATCACAGCCGTCCATGTCTCCTTTGAAAAATCCAAGTCAGTGGTACAAAGTACATCATGTGGCATCCATCAACTCAAACATAAAA
The DNA here is from genome assembly GCA_023935145.1 of Bretschneidera sinensis. Taxonomy (NCBI): domain Eukaryota; kingdom Viridiplantae; phylum Streptophyta; class Magnoliopsida; order Brassicales; family Akaniaceae; genus Bretschneidera; species Bretschneidera sinensis. Next base: position 144,244,087 of record CM043700.1, read on the forward strand.
AATGAACCGCTGAGATTCAATGCCTTTTGACTTCCTTTAATTTAAATTCACTTTAATGGAGTAATGCTATTTATTTGTCACTTCAGCTTTCATGCAAATGAATAAGAAGATAAACGATTCTCAGCGAATGACGTTAGATTCCGACGAACTGAGTCAACTCACTGTTATCAACGCCAATAATACTCGCCGGAGAAGATTTCGAATCCGATCACACGGGTGGGTTTCGGTGATCAGGAAGAGGAGAAAGATGGAGGACGCAGTGAAAGTGGAGTTAGAATTCGTGGTCAAAGGAAGCGAAAAGTACGACTTCTTCGGAGTATATGATGGACACGGTGGGGCCCGCGTAACAGAGTCGTGTAGAGAGAGACTGCATAGGGTTTTGGAGGAAGAGACGATGGTGGAGGGAGGGGAAGGAATTAATAAGGGGAGGATTGATTGGGAGAAAGTGATGGAGGAGGGATTTGAGAGGATGGATGAGGAAGTGAGTGAGAGTGGGAGAACCGATCGGTCGGTTAAGATGATGGGATGTACGGCGGTGGTGGCGGTCGTTGGCAAAGGGGTTGTGGTGGTGGCTAATTGTGGGGACTCCAAGGCTGTGATCTCTCGGGGTGGTGTTTCTGTGCCCTTGTCTATTGATCATAAGGTAATGTACTGGCTAGCTACTTGCTAAACAATATTCTTTAATTACTTTTATTTTTAAGTCTAAAAATATACTGTGAAAATGGAATAGATTCTGAATTGATCTCGATTCTCAACTAGTAAAGTAATGGAAATATAGATAAAAAAAAATTAATTAAGATTAATTGCATTGAAAGCCCTTGAAATTTTAGCAAGCTTTTACACAGATTCTGAGTTTTCAATTTGTGCATTGGATCTTTTACACAGATACAAGCTTTATGCCGCGGCATTCTAATTTTTTTTAACAAAGAGTTTACAGTGAATTAATAGTCAAAAGAATGTACTTTTCTTTCAATCAAGGACCAAAATTTTAAAATTTAAGGAATTATGTGTTATATTCAGGTAAAGGAAAATGAAATAGGTGCAATATGCTAGAACTTAGGGACCTTCAATGAAATTTTTCCATATTAATTATTCTGATTTTTTAAGTGAAAGCCTTCACATGCAAGTATTTTCAATCATTCTTGGGATAGAGTTTTCGAAAACTCTGTTTTATGTTTGGGAAAACTGTTTTCAAAAGTAATTTTTTAAAACAGTATTCAAAAATTGTTTTCTGAAAACTCTAGATTTGTGTTTTCTGACATAATTTTCGAAAAATAGTATTATGCTATATAAAAAATATTAAAATTTTGAAAACAAAACAATATTAATTGTTTTTAAGTATTTAGTAAAAATGATAAATAAAATTAATATAGCATTTAAATTTAAACTCAAAATTAAAAATAATTGCAAGGTGTATCAAAACAGTTTTCAAAACAAAATTATTCAAACAACATTTCATTGTTTTCTGTTTTGGAAACAGTTTTCGAGTTACAATTATCCAAACATGTTTTCTTCAAAAAAATTAGAAAATTATTTTTAGTTTTCATTTTCGAAAACTGAAAAAAGAAAACTATTACTCAAACATATCCTTATACTTTATCATCGTGGTTGAAAATGCTTTCAACATATAAATTCATTATATATACATGAAATTTTTAAAATTTTCTCGATGAAAATGCAAATATGAGCTTGAATGATTAATTGTTTTATTCTTCAAATTTTTAATTGGAAGCGTTGTCTATTAAAATTGTCTGCAGCTGCATGTGTCCCATGTTAACTTGGGGATAGGGAGTTAGGTAATTTATCTTAGGTAAATCTTAACACATCAAAAAATCTATGTACCACAATTATTTTCAATCACGAAAAAACAATTAATTTTTTTTCCTTTTCAAATATTGAAAATGTCAAGGAACTATGCTTTAAAAAAAAATCGTTTGCCCAAACAGTTACGAGTGCAAATATATTACAATTACAATTATTTGTAAAAGGTTAGGAACTATGGTTTAAAAAAAATGTGCTTGCTTTAGCCATAACAATTTTCGTTAAAAAGTGGAATATTGCCTCTAGTTAATTTTCACTATTATCAAAATCAATCTGTTGACACTCTTTTGACACAGCCTGACAGGCTTGATGAGTTGGAGAAAATCGAAGTTGCTGGTGGAAGAGTCATAAACTGGAATGGCCACCGTATTCTAGGAGTTCTTGCTACCTCAAGATCTATAGGCAATTAATTAACTAATTAAGTTGCCACTTCTATCGTCTACCATGTTATCAATATATGGAACAATACTAGAAAGATTTACAATGGCAGTTTTGTGGGTAACATGACATCTATTAATCGGACAACACTGATCCTTGGAGAGGATCTTTTAACTTGAAAATTAATCTAAGTAATGCTAATTATAAAGATTATTATGGTGTAACAATTCTCTCAATAGTTTCTTGAACTTTTAATGCATGTAGGTGATCAGTACCTTAAACCATTTGTGATCTCCAAACCGGAAGTCACAATCAGTGGACTTATGCCGATGAGTTCCTCGTACTAGCAAGTGATGGCTTGTGGGATGTTATCTCAAATGAAGTAGCATGCCAGGTTGTGAGGAAATGCCTCAAGATCAGGCGTGAGTTTGTGCATGAAAAACGAGCTGCTAAGGCAGCATCTATTCTAGCAAAGCTAGCGATGGCTCGAGGCAGCAAAGACAACATTAGTGTTATAGTAATTGAGCTAAAGAAACAACCTCCCTTCTGTTAGTGTATACATATAACTTTCTGATTACTCTTTGTAATAGTTGTTTTTGGTATTTCCCCCCTTTTTTAGAAGGCTTTTGGCATTTTGTCTGACATTGAGACTTCATAGTTTTCCTCTTTAAAGAAAAAAGAGGTTAACTATGGGTGGATTATTGAATTTGGAAATTAATTAAGCTTTTGATTAGTTGATTAAGGTTAACTGAAAGGGCTATGAGTAGATTGGTTACTTCGATAACATTTGATTCATATACCTGCCTTGGTGTGTTTGCCATAAGCGTAAACATGTAGCAATTATTGCCTCTGGATTTTTAGTTTTAAGGAAAATTAACAAACACAAAAAAAGAGCTAAAAAAATCTGAACATTTTGATATAGTGATTATGATTATTTTTTATTTTTTTATATAAGAGATTCGATTTTTCCCATTAATGTATAAGAAAACGAGAGAATGTATTACTCTTATGTCATGCAATGTTATTCAAATAAGCTTATGGAATATTTTTTCCTGGTGTGAAGCTTGGCCTCTGAGACACTCCTTAAACGATTAGGCTTAGTTTTTAGCATTCCAGGCTCTCGCCTCGCCCTTTTGGTCTAGATGTTGAAGCCTGTATATGATCAAGATGAATCAAATTATTGGTCTGCTTCGTCACAAAAGGTGAGGCTTTTGGACCAGAAGTTCTTACCAGTGTCCCATCAAATTAGACTCGGTTAATAACATGTCATGCTAGTTTTTATTTTACCATGTATCTATTGAAATGACACGTTATAATTGATTGAATCTTATTAACATGATATATTATGAGTAATTGAATAAATTAAGTTTGATTTTTGTAAAATCTTTTCACTTTGTACAAAAATCAATTTCTTCTGCACGTTGAACCCATTGTTAATTTCCAATAAAATCTTGCCATAATCTTTTGAAATGTAGAGAATTATTAGTTGTGTGGCTGTCAATTTCCGAAAGAACTTCTACAATTACTCAAAGCAAAGAATATTGTGATGAACATCGTTTTTAAACATCTTTTGAAGTCAAAATCAGATCAGAGAGCATAGATTCTTCGAACATCTTTGGTATTACCAACTCAAAAGATATATTCCTTTATAAACAGCACCACGTGTAAGGTTAAGTGTCAGCCATTATTTAGGTTGGCCCAAATTAGTACCTTTTTCTTCTCTTTAATTCAAGGATTCCAATATTGTGGCATTGGAGTTAGGAGGGATTTCGACATCATTAAGTTTGAATGATGGAATCTCAAAAGCATAAAGCAAAGGCAAATTGAGAAGTGGTATTGTACATTAAGATTTGTTCTCTTTATCATTGAAAATAGCCTTACCACCAGAACATCTAATCCCATAACTACTTGGGAGTTATGCATACTTATTCCCAATAATAAGGGTTTTAATGATGGATGTCCTCCTATTTAGTGGTTAGTTCAATTGATTTCGTGTAGTTTCAATTGTGATATACTTCTTAAATAGGTCTTGATATCCAATATTGTTGTTAGAAATTGACATCAATACGCACGTGTGGCCTGTTAAAGACCTACACGTGATTGCATATACCATTAAACGGATCATTCAAATTGAAATGAAGTAAAAATCACTGTTGCAAAAATTCAATCAATTTGACGATAAATTGTTACGATGTCTCAAAATTATTGGAGAAAGTTCAATATTTATTTAGGTGAAGGTAGTGAAATAATTTCACTTTGTCCGCTTGTTTTAGTGCCACATGTAAATCTCTCATCTACCATTATTTTTTTTTCAGCAATATCGAATGAATGATTTATTTGTAAACTTCACATAATGTGGAGAGATAATTTTCTCAATTAGAATTTTAGAAAGTCAATTGTTGCAATGTTTGGTGTTGGATTTAATTCAGTTTAAATTTAAGTTTTTGTCTTTAACAAATTTAAAATTTTGAATTTAAAATGAATTAAATCTAATAATAAAAGAAACAATTCCGGATAAATATAATAATAGTAGTTAGTTACTATTGGTTTAAAGTCACTAAATTTTATCATATCAGTTTGCTTTGTAGGAAAATCATAAACATAAAACACTTGTAGTGTAAAATATCATTTTGATATGTTTGGTAAAATGTAAATTAATTTCATTTTATTATTATTTATGTATTTGTTATATTCACTTACACATAATTTTTTATATGATATTATTGTTCATAAGTTTCATGTTTAAATGTAGTATTATTTGTACAAATTAATTTATTTTTAATCAAGTATTTTCCTTTGATTCCAAACAAAGGAATGTAAAATGATCATGATTTTCTCCATTTGAAAATTAAAATGGAGTCAAGTTAATGATGAGATTGAATATCACATCATCAAATGGAGAATATTCAATTTCAAATTTGTCAATGTGGCATTAAATCTCACCATAAACTTGACCTCCATTTCAATTTCAAATTTGTCAATGTAAAATATGATCATTTTCAATTGTATAACCAAACAACAGAAAATCATAAGAAAATATTGATTTTCCATGTAAAATGTTTTACAGTGTAAAATCAATTACGACGTAACTCATTTTACAAGAAAACAAACCGAGTCTAAAAGAAATCATTATGCTTTCGGCATGTAAAAAGTAAAAAATTGTGATTTATGAAGTTAAAAGTAAAAAAAAAAATAGTAATTTTATAAACAAAAGACTAACTAAACTGGTGGCAATTTATCAAGGTATAAAGTAATTTTGTTTTTTTATTTTCATTTAATTTACTTAAAATGTCTTACTAATTATATGACTTTTTTGTGTCTATGATAGAATTGAATTTGATTAAAGCATGTGCCTTTAATTTAGTTAAAAGATGAATTTCTAAAAAAAACCTAATATTGGAGCAATCTCAACTTGTTAAAAGAAAGCATTTTCTACTATGGATATAGTGAAGAATCATGTTAAATAAGTTCGTATTGGTATTTAATTTGGAGGATTCTTTGATCCATAATTACGGATTAATTTTTTTAAATATCACCTTTATAATATAGTATTCTTTAGCTTAATTATTTGCTAATGAAATTAGCATTGATTTCTTCGGTAACATTGATAGTTTTTTTTTTTTTACGATGAATATTGTAAAAAAAAAATTTGTTTGCACAACTAGATAGAAGATTATGCCATGTTTTCAAAAAATGAAAACTTATTGAAAATAATTGTAAAAAAGTGTCTTAAATTAAGAAACCTTTTAAGGAATAATGCTACAACACCTTCTACCAAAACAAGATTTCAAGGGCATATATGTTTAGAAGTGTATTTTGTTCTCTTTTTTTCTTCTCAGGAATTAGACAAGAATTAATTTTTTTCTTGTTCAAATAATCAAAATTGTAAATTTTTTATTAAAAAATTGAATAGATCATTAAAAAGTGAAAATAATAAATAATTGATATAAAAAAATGAGCTGTTTTGAGAGTTTTTCTTTTAAAAAAAAAAAAATCATGAACAGCTAAACAAGCAAGTTGTCTAATTCAAAACATAAACAAAAAACTAGTTTTCAGCACAAAAGAAAATAATATTTGAGTAAACAATAAAAGATGGTTAAAATATATTTATAATCTTATGATTTGATTTATTTTCATAACAAAGTTAGAGTTTTTTCTCGTTACATTATAACAAACATTATGATTTGCAATATTAACACAAGGTGGGTCTCTGTTAACTCCACTGTTTATTTTGTTTGGTAATGCCTCGAATCATGGAGAAAATATTTGAGGTCAAAGAAGAGAAAAAAAATATAAAAAAAGGAAGGAGATTTTTTTGTGATTGATTTATTTATTTCGAAATCTCTGAAGATCTTTAGAGATTATAGGGTAGAATTTCAATATTCTTCAAATAAGAGAGTTGTCTAAATGTTTGGGAGGCTCTCATATTTATAAGAATAACATGTAAACCCTAAAAAATGAATCATTCAAACCAGAAAATGACTTTAAATATAGGTTTTCTATTCCAAAATAGATAGAATATGATTTTGGTGTATTGGGCATAGGGTTAGGGTTAAGGTTAGGGTGAGTTCTTTGGGTGATAGTTTTTCATAAATTTTTATCAGTCCAAAAACTTATAACCTATGAGTTTTATTAAAATGATAAAATAATTAATAATCGTGTCAATGGGATCGTGAACATAGACAAGAGGTGCCAAACCACGTAAAACTTTGTTTTTGTTCTTTATTTTTTTATGTTTTATTTTTTCATTGTTTATTGTTTTATATTTTTGTTGTGTTATTTATTTGCATAGATCTTGAGCGAAGTTTTGGTTAAAAATCCCAACATATACTCACTTGGAGAAGATCATCTAATAATTTTTTTTAAAAATTTCGAGCACATGCCATTTTTTTGTGAATTTTTAATCTTTAGTAATAATAAAAAAAAAAATTTACTTGTCAAAAAAAATCTCATATTTTTTGGCATGATAAAACACTTTTATGGTTGGAAGCAAATTTAAAATTAAATAAAATAAAACTTTCCATAAAAACTTAAAAAGTGACTTGACAAATGGAAAAAGGAAAAGCAAACACAAGCGGTTAACAAATTGAACTGGACAAATGTACTTGTGGGCAATTTTTTCCACCATTTCTTGTCCTTTTTTATTTTTTCAATTTCGTAAATCCATTATTATTCTTAGGGCACGTGTAAAAAAGACTGCAATCATACTTGGATCAATCAATAGTTTTTTTTTTTTTTTTTGACGAAATACAGTGTAGTAGCCTTTTCTTTATGGGTGATGAGTTTATTCTCATGATATTTATTAATATAAAAACATATTTTAGTGTTAAAAATTTATTTTTGTAAAAAATTTATCATAGAAATAAATTTATCTCTCGTTAAATTAGATCCACCCTACAATTTTATTTGTACTGTTAAAAATAATTTTTTAGAGGAAGAACCATTAAAATAATTACTCCTTAGAAAGGTGTTTTGAAATAATTTATTGATTTGTACAAGTTTACCAAAGATATAAAGGGAAATTAAAAGATTTTGTTTTATATAAAAGGAATTTTAAGATTTTGTTTCAAAAGAGTTTATAAAATGAATTTTTTTTATTACAAAAATAAACTGAGTTAAACATTTTAAAAAATAGTTTATGAAATAGTTTTGTTAGAGTTAATTGCACGTGTCGTCGATCGTGCATGAAGTTGGTTCCGTAATTTTTGTTTTACGAATTTGAAGAAAAAAAAATGAAAAGTCAATAAAATCCCTAATTAAATAAGGTGTCACGTGTAATTTTGGTTCAACCCAGTTTTCGCACAATGACATTCCCTAAAAAAATATATTATATCTGCCGTGTATATATATGGCTTATACGCCATTTTCTTAGAAACAAACAAAGCTAATTGCCCGCAAAAAACAGGAGATAGAGAAATTCAAGGCCAAGAGAGAGATACTCTTCCTTATTTCCTCTTTCCCGCTCACTGTTGCCATCTTCGGATCACAATACTGTTTCCCTTTGATATTACACTCTTCACTGACATTAATACCAGGCATGATCTTTCTTTCTACATGTACATATCTATATTCTCTCCCCCTCTATCTCTATATATATTTATAGCTCTGCTTTCTCTCTCTGTCTCTATGTTTCCCTGTTTGGCTTGCTGCTTTCTTTTAACAAGTATATATTATGTAATAATCAGTACAATCAGTCTACGCTCTGTGAGTTTTAACTGAAATGTGATATTTTTTTTGCATTTCTTTTCTTGTTTGTTTTTTTAATCTGTCGAAGCCGAAGAATATTGCAGTTAAGAGACTTTGCTCTTTGAACCATTTTGGGTGAACCCTAGCTCATTCCGTTTGGTTTCCTGGAAATTACAGGCGAGAAAATTGAGATTTTGCACTCTTTTATGTCTCGTTTCGTAATGGAAGCGAAAAGTAAATTTAACCCCTTCCAGTAATTATAGGTACAAATCTATTGATTTAAATGTTTCATTCTGTGTTGAACCGGAAAAATAAGTACTCAGTATTTTTTTTCTTTCAAAAATACCCTGCAGCTTCTCAGAAACCAAACGAATTTTGAAACGTTTGTTTGCTTTAACGTAAGCTTGTGGAAATTCACTTGCCCTTTTTCCTTGTTGCTGGTAAAGTCGTTATGTCGGTTTGAAATTCTTGGCTTTGATTATTACTGCGTAGAAATATTACTCAATTTCTGTTTTTCACTTCAGTTTTTGCTTTGCTTTGCGGCATTTGAATGAGAAAATTTATTGGTACTGTACATTTGCGTTATTTGGGAGTTGGGACCCAAGATCAAGAAGCTTTTTTATTTTGGTGATACTAGATCAAGAAGCTTAGTTTAGGTATTTTAATCCTCTAGCTGAGAGTTGTTTTTAGGAAATTGTTATGATTTGATTTTGATTCTATTACTATTGCTACATCATTAAAGAGGTGATCTTCTTTTATCAGTTTGGGTTATAAATCTTATGTTTCCTTTATCTCTCTCATGATCATCAGCATTATATTCCTGGTTTTGCGGCATAGGTTCTTTGTTCAAAATTTCGTAAAACTTTCAATTTCTGATGACAGAATTTCTTATAAATATAGGTCTTTTGCTTGGAATTCTATTATTAAAGTTTTTTTAATTTACTTATTGATGTTTTGTTATTTAGAGACTGGAGTCGGAAAAGAAAAAGATAATCTATGGAGGTCGGCGCAGGAAGAGGTTTGGAATGCCAGAAGATTATGGATGGGAAGGCGAATAATGGAAATGGTTCCAAGAAGGCTATCCCTTCTTGTTGCTTGAAGGCTAGGGCTTCTGCGCCTGAGCTAAACACAAAATGCCATTCCACTGTTGTTTCTGGGTGGTTCTCAGAATCTCAGTCATCCTCTGGTCATTATCAATGATTTTTACCCCCTTTGTTGTTAGTTTTGTTTTTGGCAGTATAGGATCTCGTAGGCTCATTAGTTTGTCTATTTTAGTTAACAGTATTGATCCCTTCTTTTCTGTACTCTTCTTTGCTACAGAGAAAGTTAGCAAAAGGGTTTACTTCAACAATCCTATGTGGCCCGGTAAGTTACTCTGCTGCATGTACATTTATCTTATGGACTCTTTATCAGTTTATCCTCTCGATACTTTTGGTAATGTAATTTCATTCGTGAAATGAAGTCATTTCCTTTATGTGATCCACATAATTGTAGTCATTAATCACTCTTCTAATACTGGTGGTATCACAATTGTTTCTGTGGTTTTTTTAAATTGGTGTAAAGTGGAATTATTAGCCATTTCACTATGAGGAAGGAGTCCTCTTGAAACTAACTCTGAAAACCCTTTAGAGCTTGGGTGTTCTTTTTGCCTCGTCGAAAGAATATAATTCCTTATCATATATTAACCTGTTACTAGAAACTACCATTTTTTTTTTCTTTCTGGTTTATCAGTGCTTACATCTTTTTGTTTATTAGATATGCTAAACCTGCGGCTGATGTTGGCTTGAATGTTGATTGCAGGAGAAGCACACTCGCTGAAAGCTGAAAACATTTTATACAAAGCAAAGTCAGATTACCAAGAGATCCTAGTTTTTGAGGTTTGGCATTCTTATCTCTGCCTGCTTTTCTCTAGTTTACTCCTCATAGTATATACCTTCTTATATGAGTTATTTTTATGACTTTTATGTGCAGTCGGCATCATATGGAAAAGTGCTTGTTCTAGATGGAATTGTACAGTTGACCGAGAAAGATGAATGTGCCTACCAGGAGATGATAGCTCATCTGCCACTTTGTTCCATTCCATCACCAAAAACTGTAAATTCATTAAGTTCTAAGCATAATTTTTTCCCCTAAAAGTCTAGCTGTTAATAATTTTCATTTGGCATGAATTGTAGCTCGCTTGAAGCTTTTCATTTTCATGTTTATTTTTCAGTTCTCGTTGTCAATTTCCTTTTAATTGTTTGAAATTAGAAGAGGAAACAATAAATCCATAAGGAGAAAAAAGTAAATTGAAACCTGAGTTGAAATGTTTATCTTGAGCTCTACATTGAAATTCATGAGACTTATAGCAAAAGGCATTCCGTTAACCTCGGGTGTTAATATTTAACACCTTTACATTACTATGGTCTGAGAAGGTGGCTCATATTTTTGATAATTTTTTATAGGATCTCACTCTGGATAACTTTTTTAGTTTGTAGCTGCTTTTATTTCTAAGTTCCAACAATGAAGTGCATAAATCTGGCAGTGCTGGTGGTGCAGTAAGATATGGTTGGTTTTAGGACGGTGTCCATGGTGAAAGATTGATAGTGGTAGAGCTTGGACAGTCGGTAAAAATTTTATTTGTCTTTTGATGTTACAATAAATCTTGGGGATCCAGTAAGTTGTAGAAATTAGGTTTTATTAGGATTTCACGTATGCCTATTGATTGTGTTCTAAGTGGTGGGTATGTTATAGCATGTTTTTTCTCTTGAACATGAAAATAGCAAGTTAAATTATGTTATAGCATGGTGTTCCATGTGGTGGGCTGGAACTGCACGTTGTCAGTTTGACATGTTTAGATGGCGTATGGTATTTTCAGTTATAAAGAACGTCGGTGTCAACATCTTGTTGCCTATAATTCCTGCCAGTGAAACTAATTTTGTCATGCTTTATGTCTTGATACCAATTGGTGATTGCTTTAGTTTTTTTGTTCACGGTTTGTCTTAACATTTAGTGTTTTAGTTGGGATAGTGTTAATGTATGAGTGACAGTTTTATGGTCTATTTTATTTTTACCTGAAAACTACTTTGGTTGCTTTCGTTTGGAAAATATTCTCATAAAAAAAATGAAAGAAAGAAAAGAAAAGAAGTATGGGCTTTTCAGACGATGCTTGTGTATTAGTACATGAAAAAAAAATGTTTTACCATATTTATTTTACATTTGAAAGACATTGTGGTAAGGTTGATTATCTTCTCTGTCTTCATGGCTTTTGAATGAATTTTACTCTTTAGGGGTTCATTCTAATTTTTATTGAAACACATGTTGCAGGTTCTGGTTGTTGGTGGAGGTGACGGTGGGGTTCTCAGGGAAGTTTCTCGCCATAGATCTGTGGAGCTTATTGACATTTGTGAGATAGATAAGATGGTCATAGATGTAAGTATTTTTTGTACTATATTTGTTTATTAAGGTGTGCCAGTGTAAATATGTTCTAGGAGCTAATGTTATACTTATAATTGCTTATCTCAGGTGAGTAAGAAGTTTTTTCCAGAGTTATCTGTTGGATTTGAGGACTCTCGTGTCCGACTTCATATTGGTGATGGTATGTTCAAGCCTTGGTACTTTCTCCTGTTTCATTTGGATTAATTGTTTGTGTGTGAATTTCTTTTGAATTGTTTGAAGCATATAACTGTATGTCTATAGTTGATCTCACTTTCATGATTTTAACAGCTGTCGAATTTCTTCGGAATGCTCATGAAGGGAAGTACGATGCAATTATTGTTGACTCTTCAGACCCTGTGGGTATGTTATTGGTATTTTATCCATTAAGATATACTCATATTCTCAGTAAGGCGTGTCTATGTATGCCTTAACAAGAAAGTAAAATGGAGGTCTCCAGAAAATTAATGGTTGCGATAGAATCATCGTTTATAGTTTTTCCTAAATGCTAAATCAAATTATCTTCAGCCTACTAATTTATATCAAACATTAGTATTATTCTGAAGTGACTCCTTGTTTCACTTCACCATTTATCTATTATCTTCTTATTAACTCATATATGTCATCGATCTCTTGAGTTGCTTTCATAATGATAAGTCCGGGAGTTCCATGTCAAAGGTTACATGATTGTAAGGTTTCTATCAAATACAAGTTTATGTATGGCATTCCTCTGATTAGGTCCTGCTCAAGAACTTGTGGAGAAGCCTTTTTTTGAGACAATAGCTAGAGCATTAAGACCTGGCGGTGTGCTCTGTAATATGGCAGAAAGTATGTGGCTCCATACGCATCTTATTCAAGAAATGATCTCTGTTTGCCATGAAACATTCAAGGGTTCTGTCCATTATGCATGGGCAAGTGTTCCAACATATCCAAGGTAATGGTGTACTTTATTTCAGTGATATTTGTACTGTTTCTTTTATTTTCTTCAAGTAGTTGTTCTATTCTTTCTGACAACTTTGAGGCCCAAATTATAAGTCTTTTTACACACGTCACTTTTGTTCAAATTCAATCAAATATTAACCAGCAACCTTTGGCCCAATGGTTATTGTCTCAAATCAAATGAACTTGAGTGTGTTGAGATCCTAAGTTTGATTCTTCATGCCAACAACTTCCTTACGAATAAGGTGGGTAAAGATTATGGGTAGGTTAGATCATCGTTGTAAATCAAAATAAAAATAAAAATTCAACCAAATAATATACAAGAAAAGATAGCAGTTATACATACGGGATGGTATAGCGGTGGTAATTGTCTTTCATGATATTATGTAATTCAGTAATTGATTGAAAAGGGAGGTGATATTTCTGGAGAGGGATTTGATTGTATATTATTTTATACCAGTCGTAGACTCGATCACATATTTTGACATGATTTCTTACTGGCGGTTGTTTCAAAACTTGGCATGCAGTGGTGTAATTGGTTTTCTCATATGCTCAACGGAGGGCCCCTCTGTTGATTTCAGGAATCCCATCAATCCTATTGAGAAGTTAGAAGGAGCTGTCAAGTTTAAAAGAGAACTTAGGTTCTATAACTCAGAGGTAAAAGCTCCTCCTGTCTTCAAGGCTTTAGCTTCATTGATCATTGATTGCTGTCTTGTTTGTTTGCTTGGCTATCCAACTTACATAGTTACTAGTTATTTTTGTCTGGTTACTTACTAGTTATTTTTGTCTGGTGACTTACAAGACCTCACCCCGCCAAAGCATAACTTTAGCAGTGAGTTAGATGTGATATTGAACCATGAGGCTTTCTTGGGGTTCTAACCAAGAATCTTGTTTTCTTGTATTAATTTTTTAAAAAATGTTTCACTAACGCGTTCTATTGACTGCTCTCAGGCATAAGCTGTCACCATGTATATACCTGAATGTCAGCTCTTTTGAGTCATTACGTTAAATATGTATCTGTACTTGTTTAGATTCTATGCTTGTCGTTGATATTGAAAATTTTAATAAACTGGAACATATCGATGAAAATAGTTATTTCACCTGTTGGCTTGTCCCTGCTTAAAGTCGATCCTTGTACCTCATAGAGTATACTTTCCATGGTCTTCTTGGGACCATAAGTTGTTTCTATTAATTTGCGCACATAGAAAGCTACTTCATAATCCCAACCTGATCTGCTTTGGATGGCAAGTTGGCTTCTTCTTTTCATTTGGTTTCTTGCGATTGCAAAATAGAATACACCACTGGTTATGTAAAGCACTTGGAAAAGTTTTCTTAGCAGTTTGTGTACATAAATTTTTTATTGAATATTTTCTTCTCAGAGTGAGAAAAGGAAAAAAAGGGAGAGTATTAATAAAATGTTGACTGTGTAGTAAAGAAAGACTGAAAATAGTTGGTCCATATATTGTCTGATGACATTTAGAAATCATGTTGCTAAAACCATTTAGTAAAGTTCTATTTTTTTTCTCGATAACAACAATTGTGTTCTATTGACAGATGCATTCAGCTGCCTTTGCCTTGCCGACATTTTTGAAGAGGGAAGTGAGCTTACTTGGTGGTTCTTCAACTGCAACACAATGAATCAGCATTTCTTAGATCGATTTATAGCAGTCCTAGTATGATTTTGATAAATGGAATTAGCCCTGCTTGGGAAATAGACTCTCTAGGCGTTACTAAATATATAGGTTCAACTGGGGCCATGAGCTTTGCCTTTGAGACTTTGGTGAGGATTTCTATTCTAGCCTGTATTACAGTTACTTTACAACTATTAGCTGGTGACCTATTACCATATATGATACTGGGTATTGATATTCATTTGATCAGGTCTTCAAGAAATGGTGTTCCCAGTTTATGACAAGCAATGCTTGCTTTGAACTGGCCTGCTTTGGGTGGGTCGTGCCACCAAAGTATCTGCTACTGTTGATTTGCAACCCATTTGAAATGCTCTATGATAAGTAGTACTTCGTTTTTATTCATGAAGTGGTGATGCTTCAATTCTTGGAAGTTCTGTTAGAAAAACGCGTTGTGAAATCTTCGAACTCTTTGATTCGCCGGTGTATAATTCAACAAGCCTTATAGTAATAGAAATTCCATAAACTGAGAAAATAAAATTTAGTAAGAAAAAAATTTATTTATTCTTACATGTATTGTATTTTAGGCAAAAAAAAAAAAACATGAACTTTGGTTCTGCAGGCTTGAACTCAACTTAATGAAGTCAAATTTAAACAAAAATTAAAGCCAAATTTTTTTAGCCAAGTGCACCTGGAATTTACTTTAAGCCTGACCAAACCTAGCTTTATCAACTCTAATTTTGCCTTTGGGTTTTTATTTTTTTTAAGTACATCGTTTAATTAAAATTAAGTGAAAACAAAATTGAGTTTTTCTTACGGTTGTCATTAATTTCCAGACGAGTCCATAAATAAATTAATGACCCAAAGAAAAAGAAGTAATTTCTGATTACTTGGTAAAACGAACCAATAAGCAAACCCTATCAGGACTCAGGAGTAAGAGATCTGCCATTCAACAGTCAACACGTTAAAGATTCCACACGTGTCGGATCTTGGCAGAATCTGGCACACGCTCTCCACACTCCGCCTTCATATTTTCATTTTTCTCTTTCTCTCACTTTCTCGTGAAAGGTCTCAGCTCGGAAATCAAACATCAAAAAGGAAACTGTACCAGCCTACCAGGGAGCTCGTCTTCCCTCACGAAGCTTCCCCGATTTACTCTAATAGGTAGTATTGCTCATTCGCTTTCTCTTGAAAGTACGAATTCTCTCGCAGATTTTTGCATAAAATATCCTCCATCGAAATAAGCGTATGGCTTCTTTTAGATTTTACAGATGATGAAATTAGCTATTTCTTGTGAATTTTCGACAAACAAATTTCTACCTAAACAAACAGAAATCGTTTTGTAAATTTAGTTTGATATAATCAAACTGTTTTATGATATTCTTTATGTTGAAGTTGGTTCTGGAAATGAATAGATTTGAATGTGACATAAATTCTCTGACCGCACATAGGTGTTCTTAGGAAATAAAAGTTAGGTTTTTTCTTTTCGATTGTGCTTTTATATCTTTCACTCCACTGCAGACTACTTTCTTATTGTCAATACTCTTAATTGATTATGGAATTCTGTGCCATTTAAGCTTTGAAATGAACGTTTAATTTTGTTTGATTCGGTGGTCTGCAGGTTCTTTCTGTACATGTATTTGTTGCTGAAAGTTACGGAATAGATGACACTGAGTACGATTTCAGCTTCTGCGGTTACCAAGCAATGGACCATTGCAAACCATGTAATTAACCTTTTGGTTTATGTGCAATTCATGCTCATATTATGATGCCTTTTGCTATCTATGTTTACTTGTGTATATTGAGTTCCTGCATTATGACTTTTACTTTTGGTGTTAATTTGTTCTATACCTCTTTAATAGTCCAGATTCATCAATTCTAAATAGAATACTTAAAATATTGTGGAAAAATAAGTCAATGATTGGTTTTCTCTGCTAGATTTATCTATGAGAATTCAAACCAACAGCTAATGAAAATACACCAAATATCATATTACTACATTAGACAACGCAATGCGATGGTATCCCCCTTTGTGTATAATATAAGTTTCCTTTTAGGCTTGCTTCTTGTTGAAATTGACAACTTATTACCAGCTGGAGAAGTATTGGTTTAAGCTCATTGCTTCTCTTCTTCTGAAACTACCTGGCTAGAGTATTCTAGACTTTTTCACAGTTTGAATATGAAATATGAGTGCTTTCTGGATTTCTTGAGGATTGGAATGTTTTTTACTTTTCAGGCCATTCAGACAGTTGATCTTTTAGAGGTTGCATTGTCCAACCCAAAGGGAAAGTTTGCTTATTTTCCATGTAGACTTCATGTAAACCAACTAGCTAATATTGTTCAGTTACTAGCAATTAATAGAAGAAACTTGTCGCTGAAGACTTTAGCTTTTGCTGTTCCAAATGGAAAGGAAGAAGCTAAAAGAGCCAGTTCACATGCTTGCACTGATGATATTATTCCTTTAGAATATAATGAGAGTTCCAAGCATCCAGATGTGGAAAGTGATATGTCCGTAGCACAATCACAAGCAGTCCTCTCTCTTAGTGTTGAGCATCTACAAAACCAAGGAAGCCTTCTGGACAAACTGAAGGCTGTTCATTTACATGTATTAGCATCAGAGCAGTGGAATGCTTCTCGACTCAAATTATGTCACAGGTTAGTTTGATTTCTAAATTCTTTCATTATTATGTAAAGCTCCTAATCTTTTTATGTTGAGCGCTTCTTGACTGGGGGAGTTAAACTGTTTACCCAACAGTATTTCAGTCTAATAATGTCATGAACCATCTGATATGCACTTTTAAGGAATAATTTAAGGTGATTTGTAGTAGTGTTCAGTTTTTAAGTTTCCCCCCTTCTCATCTTAGTATTACTTTATGCTATGTTTTTTATCGTCTTATCAACTGTCACAAACATGGATGGTTGTGGGTCTGCCATCAGATGTACTAGTTGATTTGTTTCTAAACCCTGCTCCTGTTACCAAAATAATAAGCAGCTAAATCTTTTGGTTCTGAGTATAATGTTGTTTGATATTTCTTTATATATGATATACATGACTACTTTATGATTTGATGATCTGCACAGAACATGCATTTTAGTATGGTATTACCCTGTAAAATTTATGACGATATTCTGTTTTACATCCGAAGCTTCACTTCATCAAGCAGGGTAAGATATTTGGAATATAGACGTGCTAGTATAATTTAATTTTTTTAAAAAAAATTAAGCCTTGTCCTCGCAACCCTCTTGTCCCTTTGAACTATACTTTCTTCTACATGCTTCAAGTTTCTTATATTATGAGGATCTTCTAATCTTTGGGATTTCTGTCCTAGCAGAAATTATTTGGCAAGTGTAACAAACTTAATTCATTATCTCACTTTGAAATTCCTTGACATTGAGGAGCTCAAAGAAGATCTTTCTTCTATTGGTCTTTTGAATTTAGAGGCCATCAACTCAAATGTCCTTGCAAGTCTTACTGCAGGCATACAACTGTTGGAAAACTTGAAATCAAACCTTCAAAACACCAAAGAGAATATTGGGGCTGAAATGCGCACTCTCAAAAGATTAGACGAACAGAAGAACGAGAACTTCACCATACAGGCTATGAGGAAGAAGGCATCCTCCAATAGACAGTTTTTATTGGGTCCACTTCAAGAGGGCAGAATTACTCATATCATGGTAACTGTTGGCCAAGAAGCTACTGAAAGTGAAACACTTATAACTGATCTTCTCAAGGCTGGGACCTCCATTGTTCGGATCAATTGTGCACATGGAGACCCTAGTATTTGGAGTGAGATCATTAGAAGAGTGAAAAGAAGTTCTCAAATGTTGGAGGTGCCATGTCGAATTCTTATGGTTTTAGCCGGACCAAAACTCTGAACGGGCCACCTAAAGCCTGGTCCATGCGTGATTAAAATATCTCCCAAGAAAAATGCTACTGGAAACACTATCTCCCCTTCTCAAGTTTGGATTTCTCACAAAGGAGTGGATCCTCCTCCTCATTTGTCTCCTGATGCAGTGCTATTCGTAGATGACCAAGAATTTCTCGCTGAGCTTGAAGTAGGTGATACTTTGAGGTGTTGTGATGCTAGAGGGAAAAAGGGGATGCTCAGGATCTCTAGAAAGTTCCATGTTTTCTCCAGTACTGGGTTTCTGGCCGAGTGTGGTAGGACTACTTATGTTCAGTCTGGAATGGGATTGTATATTAAGAGAAGGAAAGGCAGGTCTTCAGTTGGACAAGTGGTAGATGTCCCTGCAAAGGAGCCATTTGTTAGATTGAGAGTTGGAGACTTGCTAACCATATCAAGAGATAGCTCATGTGAACAAGATAAATCGTTTGGGCCCACAAGTGGTACTCTTAGGATCACTTATTCCTCTGGCTATCTATTTGATTCAGTCAAACCAGGAGAACCTATTGCTTTTGATGATGGAAAGATTTGGGAGTAATTCAAGGAACAAGTATTTCAGAAATTGTTGTCTCAATCACTCATGCTGGTCTAACAGGTACTAAACTTGGATCAGAGAAATCCATCAACATCCCAGAGAGCAATATTCGTTTTGAAGGCCTCACTTCCAAGGATCTGAAGGATCTTGAATTTGTTGCTTCCCGTGCTGACATAGTGGGTGTTTCTTTTGTCCGAGATGTTCGTGATATTGTTGTGCTTCGACAAGAGCTGGAGAAACGGAAACTTCAGAACCTGGGCATTATTTTGAAAATTGAAACAAGGAGTGGGTTTGAGAAATTGCCTCTAATGCTCTTAGAGGCAATGAAGTCTGCAAATCCTTTGGGAGTTATGATTGCGAGAGGAGATCTTGCGGTGGAGTGTGGGTGGGAGAGTCTAGCTGATATACAGGAAGAAATTCTTGCTATTTGTGGCGCTGCCCACGTACCAGTCATTTGGGCAACTCAGGTCCTTGAGTCACTTGTCAAATCTGGTGTGCCTTCCAGAGCTGAGATTACTGATGTTGCCATCAACTAAGTGCTAGTTTGGTACACCAGATTAAAGGGGATAAGATGAAAGATGAGGAAAAATGAGATGATTTCATTCAATCTTACATTTGTTATAAAAAAAAATAAGAGTAAATTGCATCGGTCATTCTTAAACTATGGCTGCTTAACACTCAAAGTCCCTAAACTATGAATTTGGCACCAAATTCCTTAAACTTTCAATTAGTTGTAATGTGAAGCCCTTCATCAATATAATTCTTATTTTCTTACTTTGAGATGGTTGAATACAATAAATAAGGTTTTCAATAAACTATATAAACCATTTGGAGGTCATCTAATTGTTTTTTAAAATTTTCCATTAACGTGTTATTTTTTGTGGTTTTTCAATTGTTAATAGTAAAAAAATAAGAAAAATATTTCCTATGTTAAAAAATTCCTATATTTTTTTTATCATGGTAGATCACTCTTATCTTCGCATGTGTACAAAAAATCACGATCAAATTCCTTGCATTGTTAAGTTTTTAAAATAATTTCATTGATGAATAAAGCTTAAAAGTGTTACATTGCAATTAATTCAAAGTTTGAAGATCTCTAGTGCCAAATTCATAGTTTAGAAATCTAAATGCTAAAGGATATTAGTCTCAGAACCTCTTGTGCAATTATCCCAAAGAATAAACATCAAAGTGATCTTATTTCACAAAGTTATATAAATTGTTTCATCCTATCCTCTTAATCCAGTGTACCAAATTAGCACACTATTCTTCTATATCAGTCACTTGATGTATTTGTGTCTATGTAAGCATTGTTACTGGATGCAGCTCTTAAAAATAGCAAGAGCTCACTATAGATTACTGGTTACTTGAGCATGTTCCAAAAAAATTGTTAAAGCTCATGTAGCCACACTGGCTTGATTCTTTTGTTTTACGTATTGTTAGATATGTCTACCAACAATGATATAATTTCAATCAAAAGAAGAATTTCACAGCCATGCTTTTTTAAACAGTTTTTGCAGTAAAAAGTTTAAACAATCAAATGCAGAAGAAAAATAATACTAATGGATTCTTTTGTTTTCTCAAATACTAATGGATTCTTTTGTTTTCTCAGGGCAAGTTGCGTCATGTTAAACAAAGGAAAACATATTGTGGAAGCTGTATCGACTTTGGATAACATTCTCCATTCCAACTCCACACAGGTGAAAGCAGAGCTGAAGCCTCTTGTACTGTCTGGCCATCTCTTTTAGTAATTGTCCATTTGGTTAATAATTGCAATGGAAATTTTCGATGGACATGGTGTAATAACTTATTTAGGGACACTAGTCGGCGATGTCTCAAAGTTGTGAAAATAAATGAAAGCGTTCCTTGAAACTTTCACGGTTCAACCTTTGAATATATTTGAGATCTCAAGTGAAAAGAAGCCCCATCAAAAGAAAAGAAAAAAAGTGAAAAAAAAGAATAATAGACAGCCAAGCAGAGGGGCGAAAATTTATTTCTGCTAGGAAACAGCCCCTGAGTTCATCAATTAATGCAATGAAATTGTACTTCAAATCCCAATTTTTAAACAGAAAATATTTTCATTTTTTACCTTATTTTTTCCCTAGTTTTAGTTCGGTTTCCTTCAAATTCACTACTCTGCACGACTGGTAATGACAAACAATTGGACATTTCCATATGAGACATCATGTACAGACTCCATATACTCGACAAACTTTCTGAATAATTTTAACTGCTTTTCTTCCGGATTGAAGTAGTGCCAATTTTACTTTTTATACAATTAAATCAAACATAAAAATTAACAAAATCAGGTCTGCCTATTGATCCTCCGCAGTAAAATCAGGTTCTGCTGGCTTCTGAAGCAGGATGGGTGGTACCCTCTCCGGCAACCCAGTCTGGCGGGAGCCTTTACGCCGTACAGCACGAAGAATATTAGCAGCAAACCGTGAGGCATAAATGGTAGCATCTAGACTAGGAGAATTCCCTCCGGCATTGGCCAATGCATCTTGCAACCTATTTTCCTCTTCCATAAGAGACTCTTCTAGTTTCTTTTTGCTATAGCGACGCCATGCAGCTTGTATGAAGCAAGCTGCCCAAGTCCTCCATTGCTGCGAGTAGAACCTGAAAGTGTGGCGAAGCTGCTTACTGTGAAGCCGCCGGTATTGGGAGGCAACAAACTTCAAGTCATCAGCCATCAGAGCAAAAGCTTCAACTTCTGTTAGTGCTCGGACAGTTCTAGTTGAGATAGGGAGGTTTGATGAGCAATGGGGATCCAAAGCCCATGTAAGAAGCTCTTCTCCACAGAAGTCACCAGCCTTGAGATATTGAGAGTTAAAGAAGCCAGTTCTTCCACCATTGGTGGTAATGGTCAATAGCTTGCCTTGCATAATGCCGAGCATCGCATCAACTGGATCTCCCTCTCGAACAATGTAGCTTTCCTCTGTGTAGAGCACTGGCTTAAGGCGATCACATAAAGCATCCGACAGTTGTTCATCCATTTTTTCAAACATTGGCACCTTAAATTAATCCAAGAAATTGAGAATAAGTTTAAGATATAGTGACAAATGAGAGGAGCTTAAATAATCAACTGTGCAACAATTTAACTATTCGGAAGACAGGAAAAAAGGTCAAGTTATATTATAAAATGTACAGGAACTCACTCTCATGAGCAGGGCCAGGCAGAGATGCCGCTTTATGTCTCTCTTAAGGTCCTTTGGAAGATTACAGAGCAAATTCTCTTCATCCACGCCTCTTGTTTCTTGCCATTTGTATTGTTCATACCGCCGAATTCGCTCCCTTAAATTCTCAGGGAGTAAGCGGTGAGCCATCCACTGCTCTGCATCTCGCCTCTTTACCCTCATCTCCTCCAATCTTGTAGTTGTAGACTGCAAGTATGTCTGTTCCACAGAAATTTCAGTACATCAAAACCGAGAACAGTTAGGTCTCATAAAAGGATGATCCAAGCCATTCCATTAAGGCTCATGCAACTTCCTTAAAACCTAAAAATCAGCCTGATCTCATTATGGCGATGTTTGGGGAGATTTACTTAAATCTCTTCCAAGGCAAAAATTGCCTTAATCAGATTTAAGCAAACAACACCTATACAAAACAGCTCCATAAAATATTAACTGAACAATTGATTACTGGTCATCCAAAAGATCAACATAACTCCATGTGATTCGAAAAACAAAATTAGGAAAAGAAATATGTCAATGGGAAAAAGAAATAAGAATGAACCAACCTGCATGTTTCCAATGAGAAATGAGAACAACACCAATCCAGAGATGGAAATAGAAACAGCAAAGCAGATTTCCCAGACATATGTGCTTGTTTCAAGATTTTGACCAAGAGAACTGCAAAAATCAGATACTTTTTTAGCCTTTCCTAACTATCATGCATAAGTTTTACCTCAGATCACACATCATTGTCCAACACCAACCCCTACCCTTCCAAAAGAAGAAATAATGAAAGAAAGATAGGTGTGTACTTGAGAGAGAGACCACAGATGACCTAAAGTAAATGTGATATATGACCTTCTTTCCTACCATTCATCCTTATTCCGTTTTTTTTCCCAAAAATCTAGTATATATAAAATAGTACGTGTAAAGGACATTAAATTTTTAATATATTAACCTCTCTTCCTTTTCATTTACCTCTAATAATTACTCTTAATTTATTAGTATTATTATTTTTTTTCCTTACCGTTATATCTCTTTTAAACCCTCAAAACAATTATCCTAAAAACAACCAAACCAATTAAATTACCGCAAGTATCATTTCAATAATTAAAATATATAATGAAATAAAAAAATAGTTTTTATTATATTATTATTATAATATAATAATTATAAATTTACAGTAATATAATTGAATTTTAATGATAATATATTATAATTATATATATTACCAAAATATATAATTATTACATTTTTTGGTCACCAAATTATAATTTTATTACTATTTGTGTCTAAATTTCTGTAATTAGAAGTTTAAACTAAACCTGTGCATAGCACTGGCAATGTGGCTAGTGTCTGAAAAAATTCGATCCTACAAAACAACTGATTGACCAATAGTATTTGTCTTGAGCATGAATTAAATAGCAACAAATATTAGAAACTAAAGATGTGTTCCACAATGAGCATGAGAGAACAATGTACAAATAGAATAGCAGTGGACATCGCCCAAGTACCATGTCTAAACTACACCCCTTCATGAAATTTGTATGCTTCAAGATACGTACAACAACCATGAGAAAGGCTCACGAAAAAATGGGGAAAAAGAAAAGAAAATTCTGCCAAGAAATCATTTAGAATTTTTTTAATGTTTTTAAAGAAAGGGATGTAGTATATGCAGACCTCAAATTTTGCAGGCCCCACCAAAAACAGTAAAAGAACTTCTTTGGAAAATCTGTTGACTCAACAATGCCAGACTCAAGAGCATCATGGAATATTCCAAAATCAAAAAGTGTTGTATTTGATGTCTGAATAGGGCAGGAATCTTTCAGAAACGCGTTACTCCCCGAAGCTTTATCACAATATAATAACGTACGGTTACAACCAACACGGTTTCCACAAGCTTCTTTCCAGCAAGTTGTTTCCCTTTCAATAGAAAACAAGTACCAAAATGCTCCAAGTACCTATACAATAAGCTAATCACTTAGTAATCAGAAAAATCTGCAAGAAAAGAGATAATTGAACTTTTCCCCGGTCCTGCTTCTACCTCTAACTGGATATAATGTGTGTCACTTGTTAGCTTAACCTTAACTGGAAATCACACTTCTTAGTAAAGTAGAATGGATAACTTCGACTATGAAACAGATGGTCACACCTTCCATATGCCCCTAAATTATCATAACTAGTTATCTTGGGTGTTTTTTTTTTTTCCTTTTCACAGCTTGCTGTGTTATCCTTACCCAATCATATCACGTCTTCACTACAAAATCATTGCAAGTAGCATGAAACTCTAAAAAGTGAAAGCCAACAGCATATAAAAAGGCAGACAACATATGCACAAAAAATGTTAAATGGGATATGTCAATCTAGCTATCACACTTACATGACTGGCAAGCATGTAAAGAAACAGATTAAATGCAGCTCCAGCCCATGCGGTCTCAGTGAGTATGCCTGAAGTCCTGGTCATTTCCTTATACAATGGATATATTCTAATAACCCTTGGCACATATTGGAAAAAAACAACAAATTTCAACAAATTCTTTGTATTCAAGGATCTTGAGCCCTTCATTTCGGGAATAACGATTGATATCACCACCTGAGCATAAAATAGAAGGTTAAAAGTCAATGGATAATATTAAATCGTATAAAACGATGTTAATTAGGAATATACTGCATAGTTCCCAAGCATGAAAATTTGGAGCAAATAGTAACAGATATAAACTAGACACAATTTTAGCAGTTGAAATAATCATCACAGTTTCTGCCACGTAGAAGTTACATAAACTTCTTAAAAACACCAGAAACAGTATTTTGCAAAGCAGAGAAAATCTTGTACCTGTGGGAGTGGAAGGACTGCAAGAATGTCAATTATGAAATATGATGAGAGATACCTCCTTGCAATCGCCCAAGTGTTTTCAACTAAAACACCTCTTCCAAATACTCGAGAAGGGGGAGCAATAAAACCAGTACGGAACTGAAAAATAATATGAATTATATAAAAGATATCTGTGAATGAGCGCAACACACTGGCTGTAATCTCCATCTTGTTATCCAAGTCAAGGCATTTCTTCTCATCATTAATCACAGGTACGTAAAAGAACAAAGGATCGAGTGACACTGCAACTACACACGCTAAGACAAATATCTTATTCCACCGTTGGAGGAAAGGCCCCTGGGGATCAAGAATTTTCTGTGTAGAACCCAAGCCTTTGGAAACTACACTATTAAATGAGCAGGATTTCAATGATTTTTTAATCCCTTTAAACCTCTCAGACCCAGATTCAAAGCTTCTTTGAAACTTTTCAGAGAAGGAGTTTATTGTTGTCCTGATTCTCCCTGAATGTATATCACTGGTTGAAGAGTATTGTCCTTCAGGACTCTTCTCTGAGTTCCAGTCTTGAAACCTGAACATGTTATTGAATTAAAATCAGTCCATAACTCAATTTCCAGAAACAAAAGGGATATGGCCATTAAGCACACAGCAAATAAGAAAGAAAAGGTAGTTCTACAACATCTCAAGGTCACATGAAGACTGCCTCACTAAAATCCATAACATTTTGGTTGTGGTAGGCAACTTCCGTGTGTCAGCAATAGCATCCATTGAGATGGTAGCAAAAAGAGCAAGTGATTGTGAAAGAAGCTGAAAAAGAGTCGTTAGCACTTAGCAGCAACTGTGCTGGTCTATATTCACCATACATGCCACTATAGGTGGAGTGGGTCAGGTGATAAAGGATGTAAGATAACACCATCCATCATAACTAAGTGCTGGTCTATATTCACCATACATGCCACTATAGGTGGAGTGGGTCAGGTGATAAGGATGTAAGATAACACCATCCATCATAACAAGAAATGAAGATCGTGTTGGATACGATGATAGGTGAGATTGGAAGAAATGACAGAAGGGGTGTGACAGTACAAAATTTTAGATTTCAAGAAAATTAATGTCCAATTTAGAAAGTAATACACTCTTCTAAGTTCCAAGAACGAATCCTTAAAGTCAAGCACACAATTCATTAACACTGAACTCAGCAACCAACAGAGAAGTTACTGAAAATGAGAAATCAAAAAGTGTAAAAGAAACTAACCTCACAAACTTCTCCTGAGGGAAGTTCATAACTACAGCTTATTCACAATAGGATGTGTTGATGCCAAAAATATTGCTGAGCTGGAGGTCGAGCCTTGGATGTACCTACACAGGGAAAGAGCTATGAACTAGGGGGGTCGCCGGAGGGATGCCTCCGGGATGCTCCGACGCTTAAGTTAGAACGTGATAACGTGTATGTAGGGGACGAGTGTTTCTGTGAGTCTTTGTGTGTGTGAAGTTGGATTGTTTGAACTGCATACCTGGCCCTTTTTATAGGGCTGTGGAGGCGGCATATTGCTCACAGCAGTGGTGACGGGTGCTTCCACTGGTTGGGGTAATGATGCCTTAGAGGCCCAGCTGGATGGTTATGGGCCGTCTGTTTGGACTCCGTTTTGCTGGCTTGATCAGGAGCCGTTCAGGCAGTGAGAGCGGTTTTATGATTCAGAGTCTCAACTTGATCGAGTAATGATGGCCCGAAGGGCGGTCGTGACGTGGAGACCCAACTGGGATGATAATGGTGGCCTGAAGGGCGGTCGTGACGTGAAGGCCCAGCTGTCTGAGTCAGGATCTCACCCGTGGTTCTCAATGATGTGTTATCAGGAGGCTCCACATGTCGTTTCTCTAATGGAGGGGTGTTTTGAACAGTATCAGGATGTCACAATAGAAAATCAATTTCTGATAAATTAACTAACTAAACCGACGAACTTCATGTACCCGCAAAGTTCTCAATGCCCACCTCTAAGATAAAAATTGTCAAAAAAAAAATAAAGTCAAGAACTTCATTATCTTTGGGGATAAATAAAACTTCATAAAAAATATTCCAATGACATTATCGCATAGGCAAAACATTAACGGTGTGCTTAATATGTGTGAAAAGTTGGAGGAAAAAAATAATGTTCTTTTTGGACATGTATAAATCATAATTCTTCCAAAGTTGAGAGGATTGGAGCGTAGAAAATAGAAAGAATCAACCTCTTACGTTTCTATTCATCTAGTTTTTCATCCTCTCGCATTTCTTTTCTCTCCTACTAAACTCACCCTAGCTAAACACACGCTAAAATTAATATGTCATTTGTTCCATAATTTTTGTCACATTTATTATTTATTCAATTAAATTAACATTTTTTGTATTACATCATTAAAAAATTAATTTTTTTCATATATATAAATAGAGTTCAAAAGTTTTAAAAAATATTTTTTTTACATTTTTAAAATAATATATATAAAAAATTATTAAAACTAAAATAAAGTAAAAAAATAACAAGTGACTAAAATTATAAAACAAAAAGATTATAATTTTGTTGCTTGTGAAACCTCGTATATTTACTTAATTACTTGCTCTTTTAAGGGTAAAAATAAAATTTTATTCAGAAACAAACAAAGCATTAAAGGAAAAGCATAAAAGCTTATAAACAAAATCACCTCTTTAATTTATTTATTGATTTGTAAATTTATCATTAGATGATGTAAAATATGTTAATTTTTCACACGTCTCAAATTTATGAAAAAGTCAATGACAATAAATAAGAAAGATATTTTGAAAGTCAGTCAAGCAAAATCACATCCATAATAAATGGAGATTGCAAGTATTCATTTTCAGCATGGCCCACTAACACTAAAAACAAAAATATCACAAACATGGAAGTTTCATAGTTCAAGTCGTCATTTTAATTTCTTCAAAGAAAATTCTTTCAGCTAGTATCTTCCATGAAACGATGAAACAGGCGTCAAATTAATCTGATAAAATGTTTTCAAAAAAGTAGTTGAAAAAATGTTATATACTTATATTCCACATGATCATGCTTTAATAATAGTCTGCATAGTCCTTTAGGCATTGATATTTTAACTCATTAATTAGGAATGCATTTGAGCCTTGTTTAATTTCTATCACATCGGTCATTGTAGTAGTTTAGTGTTAGGTCAGATCATCCACTCTCATATTTGGTCCACCAATCGCATCGCGTGATATTAAGTGATTTAAGCCATCTATCAATTCGGTTCAATCATTTTTATCTATTTTTATTTAATTATTTTATTTTTCTAAATTTTTATAAAATTATGTATATCACAACCAGTGTTTTTAAAAACGTTTTTGGGGCGCGCTCGAACGCGCCTCGAGGCGAAATCGACAAAAAAGGTCCAAATGCGCAATTATTGAGGCGTACCTACTGGTTAGCGTTCGTTGGGGCGTACCTACCGGTTAGCATTCGTCTTTTGGCTCAGGACGTTCGGGGCGACCCGAGGTGTACGCCCCAGACGCCAGGGTCGTCTAGGCATACACCCAGTGATAAAAAAAATTTTTGACTCTAACACGCCATAGCACCACCATAAACGCATATCTTTCCTTTCTGTAACTATGAACAAAATCCAGAAATACCCAATAACAACAAAAAGGGAACTTAGAAAATACTCAATAATTAACTACAAAAATCAAACCCAAAAAATACCCAGAAATTATTCAATAACCACAGAGCAAAACCTGAAAATACTCAATAAATTAGAGACTTTCTTTTGGGTTTTCCCTCTTCCCAAACACCTCTTTTCCTCCGTCTCTTCAACAAGCTTTCTCCCATTGCCGCAACCTCTTCTCCGGCCATCGCCAAACAACCCAATGCTTCTCCGACGCGATCCTTTCGTCCCTGTCTTCTCTGGCACGAAACCCAACCCATATTGCGACGCAAGGCACAACATGCCTCCAGTAGCTGGTGGTCTTGATGGCGGCTTCGGCGGTGCCAGCCATCGTTTTTCTTGAGAGATTAGAGAAGAAGCCTCCAGAAAGAGGGTTGAGAGAGAGAGAGAGAATGAATAAGGCGTGCTTCGTAAACTATAATTAGGCTGACAAATGAGTGTAACCTGTTTGCTTTATAATTATTACTCTGAGGTTACATACTTACAGCATGTAAGTTTTATTATAATTATAATTTTACCCTTCATTTCATAAAACAATTAAATTTAATTATAAAAAAAAATATTTGTCTTTTAATTTTGCTAAGACTTAGCTGAAACAAGAGTTAAGGTTAGAGTAAGATGAATCGTGATTATTGTTGGCTAATGTTTGGTTCATAAATTAAGTCTCATGTTCTATTTTCACAATATGTTTTGATTTTTTTAACATTGTGTTTGTAATGTTAACGTGTGTTTATGAAATATTTGATAAATATTCATTAATAGGTCTTAAGCTAGTAAAATTTATTGATAATTAATTTATTTATATTATTTAAATTTTTAAATATTTTTATAATTTAATTAATATTATTTTATTTAAAATGCCCTAACGTTTCAAAAGGCTTACGCCTCAACGCCTCGGGGCTTACGCCTCGCCTCATTAAGACAAAACGCCTCGCCCAACGCCCTCACCTTTGAAAACACTGATCACAACTAGCGAAGAACAGTAGTCGAAAGTCTTAACTATGTAGTGATAAATATTGTGAGTGATTAATTTTAATTTTTTATATGTAAATTAAAAAATAATATAATAAATAATATGTTTTAATGATTATTTTCTCAAGCTATAAGTATTTTGACACATTAAAGTTTTAGAATTGAATTTTCAAGTCAATAGTTCTCATGGATAAGAGGATTACTATCTTATATATATATATATATATATACTGATGAAATATAGATAGATTAGATTATCATTGTTACTAAAAAAAAACGTCAATAAAAGCTTTAATTTATCTATTGGCTATGTTAGGTGTCACAAAAAAAAGTTCAAACTTAAAGTAGTCTTCAGGTAATCACTCAATATCTAGTAAGCATGTCTTATTTCAACGGTTAATAATGCAAAATAATTTTTAAATTATATTATTAAATATAATATCAAACTATAATTAAGTGCTTTTAAAACCACTTGTTTACTATGATATTTCTTTTTCATGAGAAAATCCATGTTAATTTTAATTGTTAAATGTGTTTTGTCCTCTAATTTTTCTTGTGATAGAATTTTCGAAGTGAAATAGTATATTTTTTCTCCTCAAAGTGGAAAAGTGTGATTTGATTTAAATAGGTAAGAAAATTCCAAAATTTAAGCTTATTAATCTTTATTTTTTAAAATTAATTTAATGAATTTAATTACAAATTAATTAATTGTTTGTGAAACATTTATTCATATAGATTAATGATTTTTTCCTTCTATAAATAACTTGCTTATATAGAGCAAAATTATATCTTAATTATTTGAGAAAACTAAAAAAATTAATTTAGTTGAATTAATTATATATTAATTTATTTTTATAAAAAAAACTTATTTATATAAAATAATGAAATTTTTATCAAACAATTACTTATAGAGAATCTTAATTTTTTTTAAAATAAAATATAATTATTAAGTACACGTATTATTTCTATTTAATGTTCTACATTTTATTTGCATATATATATATATATATATATATATATATATATATATATATATTTATCTTCTTGGCATATCTGCCTAAGTGTATAAGTCATCTTCATCCCCAATTACATTTCAGTTGATACACTTTTTGAATTTTCTCACCTGTGGGGTACTAGTGATTAATTACATCCCATGGAAAACTATAGGAAGGGAGAAGACTTAATAAGAGGACTAGTACGAAATGAAGTCTTTCTTCATCTCTTTTCTGAAGTAGAAGACAGTTTTGATGCTGAACCATACAATTTACTAGTGCAAAAGATAAGATCAGATAACACATTGGTGCAACCTTCTCAATTTCAAAATTAACTAATGACTACTGATTAAGCCATAGTTATCGCCTTAGTGGCGTAGTTTTATGGAAGGGACCACCTGAAATGGCTTTTAAATAATTCATCTAAGAAATTTAAAAGGCCAAAAGAAAAGCCAAATGAAGAAGACTTCAATGAAAATTTTATGTTTTTTATCGTTTTGTTTCTATGTTAGGGTCGTGATACCAACTAGTCATGCTAAAATTTAGAAATATGGGGACATTATAGAATCTTAACGTGTAAACAATATAATGGAAAATGACTAGATATGTATCATTAGATTAATTTGCTGCTATGTAATAAGTGAAAACCATATTACATAGCAGTGAATTAATTCGTGTGAAGGTATTGAATTTTTGTATATGAAAAATGTAAGGGTATGTTCGGGTAACAGTTTTCTGTTTTCAGTTTTCGAAAATGAAAACTGAAAACAGTTTTTTGATGTTTTCTGAAGAAAACATGTTTAGATAACTGTAACTCGAAAATTGTTTCCAAAACAGAAAGCAATGAAATGTTGTTTGGATAATCTTATCTTGAAAGCTGTTTTGATATACTTTATAATTATTTTTAGTTTTGAATTTAAATTTAAACTCCATATTAATTTTATTTCTCATATTTATTAAATATTTAAAAATAATTAATATTATTTTATTTTCAAAATTTTAATATATTTTATATATCATAGAGGAATTTGTGGGGTAATAATTTGTAGTGTATGTACCGTATACAACATCTTCCAGTAGAACCAAATTCAATGTTTCAGCCCTCAAGTCAGATAATTTTATTGTTAAGGCCTTGCTTGTTAGAAACTTGCACAAAATTTTCATATGCGTCTTAGCATTTTAAAATCAATCAAGTAACCCCCTAAACATTGCGCCAATATCAAATAGGGCCACCCATTAGAAGTTTCATCTACGCTAACTGTAAGTTTAAACGATCAAAATACCTTCTTTTTTTAATTTTCAAAACAAAAAGCTTACTAATCGCAGTTGCGGAATGGACTAACAATCAAACGATGTACTGGTATTTAGGTTTGTTTTTCTTTTTCCATTTTTCTATAAGCAGATTTTTATATTCGTTAATTTCTTTTAAATTTGTGTGACAAGTATCTGGATCACATGCTTACCAAATGTGTGTGTGCACGCGCGCATAAACCTATTCAAAGTCGAGTAAGAATCAAGTTTAAAAATCCAAAATAACTTATTAAAACTTCAAACACATTCAAAGTTGGATAAGATCGTAAAAAAAAAAATTCAACTTAAATAATTTATTTTTTTGCATTTACTTGAACTATCACATTTTGGCCTTTGAAATTTAAAATTTTTCAATACGTTTACAAATTACAAAAGCAACAAAGACAAATAAAGAAGGACAACAATAACGATATCAAAATACTATACCATTGATTTTTACTTTCTTGGATCAAAATTCTTCACACTCAAATCTTCATCCCGAAAAATATGTTAAACAAAATATCTCCATTTATTCATCCAATGAAGTAAAATAATACTAAATGATTTGGATACATGAAGATAAAATTTTATGGTCAATTAATATTATAAAATAGGTTCTTTTAAAACATTAGTATAAAATAACGAAAACATAATTTTTACATAATAAACACTCAAAGAATAACGGTTAATATTTGCAAAGAAATGATAGATTAACAATTTTGTTAGAAATAATCAAAGAAAATGTTATAAAATATCTTTGGAGTTACCGTCGTTAATATATAAGTCATGAAAAAAAAAAAATTAGTATATACAATATAATTTATGAGAGAGTGGCTTACCCTAATAGATAATCTATAAATATTTAATTGATCTATTAATTAATGTGTTTATCTATGTTACGCAGCCACAATTGAGAGATTACTTATTTTTAATATATATTATAGATTTTTTTCATAGACAAAAATGCAATAACTTAAAGTAGGAAAAAAATTAACTTTTTTTTCACGTAATACTATATTTTAGGCTAACTTAAAAAAACGAAAGAAATGAAAAATTCAAATCTAATGAATAAGTCTATTCTTAACTTAACTTATGAGGCTCCATTTTGAATAAATATTAAGGTTTAAATTTTCAAGCTGGACCATATCTATTGGGCCTATAATTTGTTGTGAGTTTGGCCCAACCTTGATCTTGATTAGCCCCAATAAATTTTGAAAAAAAAGTTAGACTATATTTGTGAGTTCAAAAGAAAAGAATGAAGGAACAAAAAAGAGGAAGTAAAAAGGAAAATAAATTACATAGATTTTTTTTTAAGTAATATGTAATTATAAGTATCTCTCTTACAATTTTTTTTAAATTTAATTTTATATAATTTTATGTAATTAATTTTTTTTTTAAAGACTATAAATGTAAATTATTTTATTAAAAAAATTGTAAGTGACGCTTTAAAAATTTGCAAAAGAGACGCTTATGTCTTAGAGAGTTACACTTCCAAAAACCTTTCCCCTCTAAAAAAAGGAAAAAGAAAAACATCCCAAAGAAAACCTTCCCGCCAAAATCCTTCACCCTCAGCATCACCGTCCATCAAATGATGATGATGGAAAAAATGATGATGATGAGCCTCTCTCTTCCTTTTCCCGCCAAACTTCCTCCACCTTCTCTCAGACCCTCAAAACCTTCCTGCCAAAATCCTTCACCCTCATCATCACCGTCCATCAAATGCATCACCAACTTTGAGCCCCTCAAGGACCATCTGATCCAGAACCTGAATGCGGGCAATCTCCACCCTTGACCTCATGACCAAACAGGGTAGCCACCCAGACCTCATGACCTACTCCCGCCTCCTCAAATCCTGCATCAGGTCACGCGATTTCCAACTCGAAAAATTTGTTCACGCCCACTTGACTCAGTCTGGACTCGATCTCGACTCGATCCTGTTCAACACGCTCATCACCTTGTACTCAAAATGTGGCGAATTGGCTAAAGCTAATACGATATTTGGGAGTATGGGAATTAAAAGAGATTTGGTTTCATGGAGTGCTATGATTTCTTGTTTTATAAATAATGGAATGGAATTTGAAGCTATTGTCACGTTCCTTGATATGCTTGAAAGTAGGTTTGAGCCAAATGAGTACTGCTTTGCAGCGGTTCTTCGGGCTTGTTCGAAAGAGGGTTATGTTTCGATTGGGAGAATAATTTTTGGGTTTTTGATGAAAAGTGGGTACTTTGAATCTGATGTGTGTGTCGGGTGTGCTCTGATTGATATGTTTGTGAAGAGTAGTGGTGATTTGGAGTCAGCATATAAGGTGTTTGATAAAATGCCTGAGAAGAATGTGGTTTGTTGGACTTTGATGATAACTAGATGTAGTCAGTGGGGATATCCAGGAGATGCTATTGATTTGTTTTTTAATATGGTTTTAAGTGGGTATGTACCGGATAGGTTTACACTAAGTAGCGTTGTTTCAGCTTGTGCAGAGCTGGAGTTGTTGTCCCTTGGGCAGCAATTGCATTCTTGGGTTATAAGGTCAAGATTGGCCTTGAATGTTTGTGTTGGATGTAGTTTAGTGGACATGTACGCAAAGTGTGTTGCAGATGGATCTGTGGATGATTCTAGAAAGGTTTTTGATAGGATGCCAGATCATAATGTTATGCCTTGGACTGCGATTATTACAGGATGTGTGCAAAGCAGAGGGTTTGATAAGGAAGCTCTTGAACTATTTTGCGAAATTATTGAGGGTTATATTCCACCAAATCATTTTACTTTTGCCAGTGTCCTGAAGGCATGTGGAAATCTTTCTGATCCACACATGGGTGAGCAGGCTTACACCCATGCAGTGAAAAGGGGTCTTGCTTCAGATGATTGTGTAAGAAACTCTCTTATCAGCATGTACTCTCGATCTGATAGGTTGGAAGATGCCCGTAGAACTTTTGAATCTCTATTTGAAAAGAATTTGGTTTCTTACAACACTATAGTTGATGCCTATTCCAAGAATTTGAATTCTAAAGAAGCCTTTGAACTTTTTCATGAAATTGTGGATAGGGAAATGGGAGTTAGCGCTTTCACATTTGCTAGTCTGTTGAGTGGAGCTTCAAGCATTGGTGCAATCGGTAAGGGTGAGCAAATCCATGCTCAGGTACTAAAATCAGGGTTTGAATCAAACCAACGCATTTGTAATGCTTTGATATCTATGTATTCTAAGTGTGGAAACATAGAAGCTGCTTTCCAGGTCTTCAATGAGATGGGAGATCGAAATGTTATGTCATGGACTTCAATGATCACTGGTTTTGCGAAACACGGATATGCTACAAGAGCTATGGAAAGGTTCCACAATATACTTGAAGTAGGTGTAAAGCCAAATTAGATCACCTATATTGTTGTTTTATCAGCTTGCAGCCATGTTGGTTTGGTTTCAGAGGGATGGAAACACTTCAAATCAATGTACAAAGAACATGGGATTGTTCCGAGGATGGAACATTACGCATGCATGGTTGATTTACTGGGCCGATCTGGATCTCTTGTGGAAGCAATTGAGTTTATCAACTTGATGCCCTTCAGTGCTGATGCTCTGGTATGGCGTACATTTCTTGGAGCCTGCCGTGGTCATGGTAACAAAGAGCTCGGGAAGCATGCTGCAAAAATGATTCTTGAACAGGACCCACATGATCCAGCAGCCTACATCTTACTATCAAACTTGTACGCTTCTGTGGGTCAGTGGGATAATGTCTCAGAAATCAGGAAAAACATGAAGGAAAGAAATTTGATCAAAGAAGCAGGTTGTAGTTGGATAGAGGTTGAAAGTAAGGTGCACAAGTTCCACGTGGGGGATACTTCACACCCACAAGCAGAGAGATATATGAAGAATTGGATCAATTGGCTTTGAAAATAAAGGGATTGGGGTATGTCCCTAATACAGATTTTGTTCTTTATGAATTGGAGGATGATCAGAAAGAGCAATTTTTGTTGCAGCACAGTGAGAAAATTGCTGTTGCATTTGGTCTAATAAGCACGGTCAAATCAAAACCTATTCGAATATTTAAGAATCTTCATGTTTGTGAAGATTGTCACACAACAATCAAATACATTTCAATGGCCACTAGAAGAGAAATCGTGTTAAGAGATTCAAATCGGTTCCATCATATCAAGGATGGGAGATGCTCATGCAATGATTACTGGTGAATGATGATGATGATGATGCATTTGAAGTGTGTGAGATCTCTTTGATGACTGTGTTCTCTGTAACTAAAAGTTCGTATACTCCATTGGCCAGGTGCTGATTTTTTCTGGTTTGTTCTGTGATGTGGCACTTTCAAAATTCTTCTCACTTCTCCTTGGAACTCTCTACTGGCTGGCTTTATGAAGTGGATGTACTCAGTGCAAGAAACTTAAAAGCTCGTGGCTTCCTGATCTTCAGCTGGCAAGTAGATCTGTGTAACTTGTTCTTTGGCATCTCTTACATGTTTTGGTAACTGTACTGTAGTTCTCAATGCTTGCTTCTTTGTAACACTTTGTATACATTCTATTGATTAATAACTTGATATTAATTACCGTTACCTATTCTCAAAGATCTTCCAATATTTATTATTCCACTTAGTCAATTTGTTTCATTTCTTTCTTCTGAATGACAATGCAAGTATTTTTTCTTATCTAGTGATATGGAAGTATTGTACCGCTGTGGTAAATTGTAGGGAATTAATATTAGTGGCTCCTGCTTGAGGCATAGTACTGTGGGTTAGGTTTGTTTTTTTTTTGTTTTTTCTTTCTTTTAAGCTCTGCTTTTATCCTTTTCTTTTATTTTTTATTGAGCCTTTACTCTTATCTTGTAAATGCTTACTCATATCTTGTAAATGCTGGCATCTCAGGTTGGAAAGTTCTTGTCTATCTTTGGTTCATAAGAGATACATGATACAAGATATTTTCAACCATTAGATTAAAACAAGATTTCTTAATTTCTCTATCTTCTCATGCCATACAATAATTGAGCATGCCTTTGTGCCATGTATCTTTCATGGCTCAGTGCTAAACAAGAATTTCTCCTCAAGTTGGGGGCTTGACAACCTTTTGATGCCCCTTAATCATATAAACATAGACTAATCATATTTTGGGCATGATAACTATGATGAACTGAGCAATGGAATTAAAGAAACCTACAAGATTGACGATTGTTCAATTTTGTTATTATTCACTAATAACGGAGAAATTTTTGATAAGTCACGTTTTTTTCAGTAAGATCTGAAAAGTGTTGATATAATCAAAGTAACAGAGAATCACTTTAAACATAAAAATTGAAAGGGAAAGAGAGCAATCCTAAGATACCTAATGACATGTTTTGACGCTAACAATACTCAATGGGAAAACTAAAATGACTCCAGCCCTTAGCTTGAGCAAAATGTAAGAAAAACATATTATTCTAGAGTAAATGAGTAATATTCATAACCGTTACAATACTTTAAGACACATGACGTTAAGAGATAAGGTTCGCTTCTCGACTACGAGATTCTTGAATTGTAGACCTTCACTAATATATATCCATAATGACAAATGAGAGCCCGCATCAAGTACGTGTACAATGTCAAAGCCTTGTATCTTGAAACAATCATTGTTGTCTAAAAGACACCAATAATGTATCTCGCATTTCATCCGCCATTCCATTATCTTAGAAAAGTTCCTTAACATGATCACGCAAGATGCCATGGCTTGAGACGTATTTGATATATTGAATACAAATTAATGACTCATACACACAAATCTACCACACGACTTATCAACTTGGTTTAAGTAATTAAAATGGATATATATTTTAAGTTGATAGGTGAAGTCCACAGCTAGAGTAATAGGTCTAGCATTCCTAAAAACTAAATCATGATCTTGCTTATTAGCTCATATGAATCATACATAAAGTATCACTTCTACACATGTGAGTAATAATCATAACAAATATGTTAGGAAAAATTATCGGGTCGAAGCTAACACACAACTAAAGTGAAATGAGAAAAATAAAGATAAAATAGACACAAATATTTTACGTGGAAAAACCCTAGAACAAATTGTGGTAAAAAACCACGAGCAAGTGTAGGAGGATTTCACTATTGTAAAATAGAGATTACAATATCTTCTCTCTAATTACAATAAGATAACAATTGTCGAATCTCTATTGTAATAGGAAAAATAACTCTCTCACAAAATTGAGAAAATATTACTTACAAAGAAGAAACAAATTTTCTTCTCTAAGTAGTAACTTTCAAGAAAACTCTCACAAAAACATTTGCTCTCTTTCTAATGGATGCTCTCAGATTCCTTCACTTTATATATTGCACAACTGAAACAAGCCATTTATAGGCAAGTCACTTGAAGAACTTGTGGTAGACAAGTCTCCATGTTTCTCTCCAAAATGAATGGTTAAGAGATTAGTGCTCCATTAACCCTTTTTAATTGCCTTCCACTTTGTCTTGTGGTAGACAAGTCTCCATGTTTTTCTTCAAAATGAATGGTCAAGAGATTAGTGCTCCATTAAACCTTTTTAATTGCCTTCCACTTTGTCTTGTGGTAGATAAGTCTCCATTATTAATCAAGGTGGAGAAAGTGGCTTTACCACTAAAAAAGCCATCTCTTATCACATTCTCCCACTTAAAGTCACTTTCGTAATCCTTCCATCCTTCCGCACTTGCCAAATCCATGCTTGCTTACGTTTCTGCTAGACCACATGAGGATCTACACCATTTAAACTTGTCAGTGTTGATCGGCTTGGTCATAACATCTGCTAGGTTCTCGTCGGTGTGAATCTTCTGCATATCCACACTACTTTCTTCCACTACTTCTCGAACGATGTGATACTGAACCCTTATGTGCTTTGTCCGTGAATGAAAAGTTAGATTCCTTGCAATGTGCAAGGCACTCTAACTGTCACAAAATAGAACAATCTTCTCTTGTTTGTGCTCGAGCTCCTCCAATAACCTTTGTATCCAAACTGCTTCCTTGCAAGCTTGTGTAGCCACCATGTATTCTGCTTCCGTTGTAGATAGAGCCACAACTATCTGCAGTTTAGAAACCTAGCTTACAGCTCCTCCTGCAAGTGTAAACACATAACCTATAGTAGACTTGTTTTTATTGAGATCTTCTGCAAAATCTGAATCAACATAGCCTCTGACAGTAAAATCGGATCCTCCGTAACATAATACAGCATTTGAGGTTCCTCTAATGTATCTCAGAAGCCTCTTCACAGTATTCCAATGCTCTCCACCAGGATTCACCATAAATCGACTAACCACTCCCATTGCTTGTGCAATATCTGGTCTTGTACAAATCATAGCAAACATCAAACTTCCCACTGCTAATGCATACGGTACTTGAGACATCTCCCTCCCCTCTCTTTCATTGTTAGGACACATACTTGAGGATAACTTGAAATTAATAGGAAGTGGGGTAGAAATTGGCTTACTATCTTGCATGTTAAAGCATCACAAGATCTTGTTGAAGTAGTTCTTCTGGGAAAGTCAAATCTTCCTGTTATTTCTGTCTCGGTGAATCTGCATCCTTAGAATCTTGCTTGCTTGCTGGTCTCAAGTCCTTTATATCAAATCCCTAGCCAACTGTGCCTTCAATTCTTGGATTTGATCTCTGTTGGGGCCTGCTACCAACATGTCATCCACATACAACAACAAGATAATAAAATCATTATCACCATCAAACCATTTGAAGTATGTACAATGGTTTGAACTGAGTCTGTTGTATCCAAAGCTAATAATGAATGAATCAAATCTCTTGTACCAATACCTCGGCACCTGTTTAAGACCGTATAGAGATTTGTTCAACCTACAAACCAAGTTCTCATTTCCTGTTTCAGCAAAACCTTCTGGTTGGAGGATATAGATTTCTTCTTCAAGTTCTCCATGAAGAAATGCAGTTTTCACATCCAACTGCTCCAGATGTAAGTCAAACGTAGCTCACATAGTCAGGACTACTCTGATTGTTGTAAGCTGAACCACCGGGAAAAATATCTCATTGAAATCAATACCTTCTTTCTGAGCGAATCCCTTTACCACCAATCTTACACGAAACCGTTCCACTTGATCATTGCTATCCCGCTTGATCATGTAGACCCATTTGTTAACTATGGCTGTTCTCCAATGTGGCAATGGTACCAGTTCCCAAGTCTTGTTCTTGTGTAGAGCTTCAATTTTTTCCTGCATTGCTGTCATCCACAAAGACACATTTGAGCTACTTGTAGCTTCTTGAAAAGTTGAGGGCTCTCCAAGGCCATGCGCACTAGTGTGCGCACTTCTGCACACAAGCAGAAAGGTGTTGTGTGAAGGGGAACCAGCGCTGCAGTGCTGAAATCTGGCAAGAATAGCACAAGGGACAAAAAATCAGAGCTGCAGCGCCGGAATCTGGCAGAAATAGCATATGGACAACATGTTTTAACCCCCTTTTAGGTGCGTGAATGCAAGGTTAAAATGCTTAGCACCACTTAGGATTGATGGAGGGCCATGGTTGAGTGGTCAATAAGATCTAAGGGTGGAGATTGACACACAAGATTGGACAAGAAGTTGGTGCACTATATAAAGGGTCACCTAGGTTCAATCTTAAGTAACAATGTGATGATGTAACTTATGAGACATGTGTGTGAATGAGAGAATTGTGTGAGAGTGCAAAGACACATACATACAAGAGGGACTCATTGTAGAGAGGCTAATTGTAAAGAAGAGAGGATAGTATAGAATTGACAAAAAGCTTTGTAATAGGTCTATCACTTTCTAGTTCTCTTCTTGGTTTCTTCAAGAACTTGTGCTTCTTGAAGGGGATTGTTGTAACTTTGTAAGAACCATTGATTTAGTGCAGAGAGTTCGGAGGAACTCAAGGGGACATAGGCACATTGTCGAACCTCGATAACAATTGTTTGTCTTCTTTCATTATTTGATTTTCTATTCTTGTGTTCGATTGTTGTTTTTCTTTCTACAAGTCATTCAAGACTTGGGTGTTTGGAAGATCACCACCTGGGCATCTTGCTAAGGTGATTTCCAACATTTGAGATGCCACATCAACGTCGACTTTTCTCCCTTTTTGATTGATACGACACACGCATCAGCTTCCTTCAGTGTTTCCCCTTTTAGCATGAATAGATTCGTTGCGATCTTTTCTGCCTTCATAACCACAAGTACACCTTTGACAATCTTCATAATCCCATTTTTGATATGAGTCTTGCATCCAAGACTATCTATTTGCCCTAAAAACAATAGATTCTTCCTCAGGCCCTTCACGTGTCATACATCCTAAATAGTGCGAACTATACCATCAAACATCTTTATCTTGATAGTACCAATACCAGCAATCTCCAAAGCATGATTATCACCCATGTGTACAGAACCTCCTGAGACTGGTTCATATTTGTGAAACCATTCTCTCTGAGATGCCATGTCCCATGTTGCTCCTGAATCTAGTAACCAGATATCAGCGAACTGCTTTCTGCCTCAAACTGTCGTTGTTGCCTCGCTGTATAGAACTTCACCATCATCTGAGGCACTTGCCACATTCCCTTGAGCATTTAATGACTCAGGGACTCCACTCTTCTTTTTGTACCAACAATCCTTCTTGACATGTCATTTCTTGCCACAGTTGTAGCAGTTGAAATTCTTCTTATTTCTTGATTTCGATCTACTATGATTCTGACTCCCACTGGGGCCACGTTCCGTTAATCTTCCTCTCGTCATTGTCAAAACTTCCACTTGCTGCGAACCTGCCTGTCTGTCTTCTTTGTTTTTGCTCAGGGTTTCTTCTTCCAAAACAGCAGCTGCAATTTTTTCGAAGACTAGATAGTCTATGAGGATGTTGTTCGTCAAATTGATGATGAGTTGATCATACAAGTCAAGTAGACTTTGTAGTAGAAGCTCAGCACGTTTAGATGTCTCTATTGTGTAACCCATTGATGTAAGTTGCAAAAATAGAGTATTCAAAATGTTGATGTGGTCAGTCACCGACGTGGATTCCGCCATTCGAAGAGTGTAAAGTCTCCTCTTTAAGAAGATCTTATTGTGTAGTGACTTGGCCTCGTACAGTCTTGTTAGAGTATCTCAAATCTCCTTCGCAGTCTTCTTTTCCACCACATAACACTCCATTGGCTAGTGCTAAGTGTAGATCGGCAATTGCGTTGCCGTCCATCTCGTTCCACTTGTTGTCGTCAGTGATCTCTGCGAGTCTTTCTCCAATTGTTGTCAAAAAATTGTCTTTCCTTAAAATTTCCTTAATCTTCATTTTTCACGACGAGAAATTACTCCCGTTAAACTTCTCAACATCAAATTTTGTCGTAGTTGACATCTCGTTCACAACGATCTGCTTCACCCCCTCAACCAATTGCTCTGATACCACTGTTAGGAAAAATTATCGAGTCGAAGCTAACACACAACTAAAGTGAAATGAGAAAAATAAAGATAAAATGGACACAAATATTTTAAGTGGAAAAACCTCCGAACAAATTAGGGTAAAAAACTACGGGCAAGTGTAGGAGGATTTCACTATTATAAAATAGGGATTACAACATCTTCTCTCTAATTACAATAAGATAACAATTGTCTAATCTCTATTGTAATAAGAGAAACAACTCTCTCACAAAATTTGGAAAATATTACTTACAAAGAATGAACAAATTTTTCTCTCTAAGTAGTAACTTTTAAGAAAACTCTCACAAAAATATTTGCTCTCCTTCTAATGGATGCTCTCGGATTCCTTTATTCTCTATATAGCACAACTGAAACAAGCCATTTATAGGCAAGTCACTTGAAGAACTTGTGGTAGACAAATCTCCATATTTCTCTCCAAAATGAATAGTCAAGAGATTAATGCTCC
The DNA here is from genome assembly GCA_023935145.1 of Bretschneidera sinensis. NCBI lineage: Eukaryota > Viridiplantae > Streptophyta > Magnoliopsida > Brassicales > Akaniaceae > Bretschneidera > Bretschneidera sinensis. The sequence goes on from CM043700.1 coordinate 144,286,647, forward strand.
ATTAACCCTTTTTAATTACCTTCCACTTTGTCTTGTGGTAGACAAGTCTCCATGTTTCTCTCCAAAATGAATGGTCAAGAGATTAGTGCATTAACCCTTTTTAATTGCCTTCCACTTTGTCTTGTGGTAGACAAGTTTTCATTATTAATTAAGGTGGAGAAAGTGGCTTTACCACTAAAAATGTCATCTCTTATCACACAATTAAATAGAAGATTATGCCACGCTTTCAAAAAATGAAAGCTTACTGAAAATAATTGTAAAAAAGTGCTCTAAATTAAGAAACATTTTAAGGAATAATACTACATCACCTTCTTCCAAAACAAGATTTCAAGGGCATATATATTTAGAAGTGTATTTTGTTCTTTTTTTTTTATTTTCAGGAATTAGACAATAATTAACTCTTTTTTTCTTGTTCAAATAATCAGAATTGTAAATTTTTTATAAAAAATTGAAGAGATCATTAAAAATTGAATATAATAAGTAATTGATATTAAAAACATGAGGTGTTTTGAAAGTTTTTCTTTTTCAAAAAAAATCTTGAACAGTTAAACAAGCAAGTTGTCTAATTCAAAACCTAAACAAGAAACTAGTTTTCAACACAAAAGAACGTAATATTTGAGTAAACAATAAAAGATGGTTAAAATACATTTATAAACCCCGTGGATTGATTTATTTTCATAACAAACTAAGAGTTTTTTCTCGTTACATAATATCAAACATTGTGGTTTGCAATATTAACATAAAGTGGGTTTCTGTTATCTCAACTATTTATTTTGTTAGGTAATGCCTTGAATCATGGAGAAAGTATTTGAGGTCAAAGAAGAGAAAAAATATAAAAAAAAAAAGAAATGAATGAGTTTTTTGTGACTGATTTATCTATTTCGAAATCAGTGAAGATATTTAGAGATTCTAGATGAGAATTTCAATATTTTTTAAATAAGGGAGTTGTCTAAATGGTTTTGGAGGCTCTCATATTTATAAGAATAACATATAAACCCTAAAAAATGAATCATTCCAACTAGAAAGGGCATTCCAAAAGGGAGAGAATATGATTTGGTGTATTGGGGCATAAGGTTAGAGTGACTTCATTGGGTGAGAGTTTTTCACAAGTTTTTATCAGTTCAAAAACTTTGTGAGTTTTATTAAAAGAATAAAATAATCAATAATCGTGTTATTGAGATCGTGGACATAGTCAAAAGGTGCCAAACCGCGTAAAGCTTTGTTTTTGTTATTTATATTTTTTTATATTTTATTTTTCCATTGTTTATTGTTTTGTACTTTTGTTGTGTTATTTATTTGCATAGATCTTGAGCGAAATCCCAATATATACTCATTTGGAGAAGATCATCTAATAATTTAAAAAAAAAAATTCAAGCGCATGCCATTTTTGTGATTTTTTAATCTTTAGTAATAATAAAAATAAAATATATATTTTTACTTGTCAAAAAAATCTTATATTTTTTAGCATGATAAATCACTTTTATAGTTGAAAGCAAATTTGAAAAAAAAATTTAAAACTTTCCAAAAAAACTTAAAAAGTGACTTGGCAAATGGAAAAAGGAAAAGTAAACACAAGAGGTTAACAAATTGAACTGGACAAATGTACTCGTGGGCAATTTTTTCCACCATTTCTTGTTCTTTTTATTTTTTCAATTTCGTAAATCCATTATTATTCTTAGGGCACGTGGAAAAAAGACTTCAATCATTCTTCTTGGGGACAGTAAATTGTAGAAATTAGGTTTTATTAGGATTTCACGTATGTCTATTGATTGTGTTCTAAGTGGTGGGTATGTTATAGCATGTTTTTTCTCTTGAACATGAAAATAGCAAGTTAAATTATGTTATAGCATGGTGTTCCAAGTGGTGCGCTGGAACTGCATGTTGTCAGTTTGACACATTTAGATGGCATACGGTATTTTCAGTTTGATACATTCCTGCCAGTGAAACGTCTTGATACCAATTGGTGATTACTTCAGTTTTTTTTGTTCACGGTTTGTCTTAACATTTAGTGTTTTAGTTGGGATAGTGTTAATGTATGACAGTTTTATGGTCTATTTTATTTTCACCTGAAAACTACTTTGGTTGCTTTCATTTGGAAAATATTCTCATAAAAAAATTGAAAGAAAGAAAAGAAAAGAAGTATGGGCATTTCAGGCGATGTTTGTGTATTAGTACATGAAAAAAAATGTTTTGCCATATTTATTTTACATTTGAAAGACATTGTGGTAAGGTTGATTATCTTGTCTGTCTTCATGGCTTTTGAATGAATTTTACTCTTTAGGGGTTCATTCTAATTAAAAATTTAAGTTTACAAAACTATACAGTGGGCAATATAACTTTGTAATATATAGTGTTACTTTTATTAACTCTTTTTTTTTCAAGCTAAAAATGATTAACATGTCCTCTAATTTATAATTTTTTTTTAAATTAATATATATATATATATAGAATTTATAAATAAAAAACAATACATAAAATTTTATTTTTGAAATTTCAGTTAAATTAAAATTCATGGGTATTATTGTCGTTTTGCATGGCACAAGCCTTTCTCATGATAGTCAGCTTATTGGGATGAGTAGGCTTTATTCACCGATGAGTAAGATTTGCTTAGCATGGATATCAACCAAATTTGTGTGAGTATGGTTAAAAATTCAAGTTTACAGAACTGTCCTGTATAGTGGACAATTTATCTTTGCAGTTTTTTTTTTTATATCTTTTTAGTCACAGATCTAGCTATTTCCCAGTGGAAGGAAGACATATATAATTATACTATTTTAGAAAAACATTAGAAATTAATTAGTTTTATATATATATATATATATATATATATATATAAATGAAAAAGAACATGCAAATAATGCCCAACTACTTAATTGAACATTTATTGTAAAAAAAAAAAAGAGTAAATTTATCCCCAAAAAAAATACTTCTAAACGGAATATAAAGAGTAGGTCCGGACAGGTATTTCCATATCACTAGCTTGTGTGATTGGAATAGAAGAAAACCACACACAGTCCCACGATCAGAATTGGACCAGAACAAAAGGAGCAAAAGGTCTATTGCCAAAAAGCTTAAAATTCAATATGGCAAAGTTGTGGGCAAAAATTAAAGAGAGTCTCGTTCCCATCATTCATCCAAACAGCATCTCACCTTTCTTCAGCTTTATTCTTCAAAGACAAATACTATCTCTCCCAAACATTTACATTGTTTTAGTTCTCTGCAGATGGAATCGAACCCACCAATTAGTTAACACTTACCATAGATCACACTACCTTCCACGTGTTGAAATGTTATTGGTTTTCACTTGTATATGCCTAATTAGTAGTGCTTATTGTTTCTTATGAAGCCTCTATTTAGAATTTTCTCATTTACGTACCATCTAACAAAATTCAATATTTGTGGGCATGGAGGTCTTCTATTTAATTCCGTTATCCTTTTTTAACTCTGGCCTCTATTACTAAAAGTTTGAAATACTTTGTAGAGTAGGATAATATCTCTTTTATCTTATCCAACCTCAAATCTGAAGATGCGTAAAGTTGCATCTTACTTTGTCTAAAGATGCGCAAAGTCGTATCATATCTTATATCTAAAGATGCACAAAATCGTATTCTATCTCGTGTTTTTGTTCAGTCTATTTTTGAATTTTGTATTTGAACAAAAAAAAAATCACGTGTTTAAGAATGCACAAAGTCGAAAAATTTGAAACATTATATTCAATATAATAGTGATAATGATGATATGGTGCAGATACTCTTTCTTGATGTAATATTGTGGAGTTTCATCAAATAAATATATGTTGTAGCCTTTCTACACATTTTTCCTAATATATCTAACCTGTGGGAGGGAAATTACTATTACAGTGCTATTTTATATCTAGTCACTTATTAGTTCTTTTGATAGCCAACTTAGTTTCTTTGGTATCTGCTGCTCGTCACTAATGAAAAACAACACTGGCTATGTTTTCTTCAACTGTCTTTTTTTACTAAAAAGTTACCTAAAATAATCTTTCTCTACTCTTGCAGGGCGCTGCACTAAATTGATTTTGAAGGCATCTTCAACAGCTTGTTGATCAGAATGTTGTCTGGTATAACATTTTTAATTGATTGGGGCCCTCTCATGTAACTTTTAATATTTCCAGATTGTTTTAATTTATTCTGCTTCCTTTATGAAACTGCTCTAGAATTTGCTCCTTTATTGAATCACTTGGTGTGTGGTGCCTTTCGTTCTCACCAAATATTTAAGCATATAGATAGAAATCATTATGTATTACTGTGATATGCTACAGCTATTTTGCCTCAATAAAATAACCAATTGCTTTCTAACACTACATGCTATTTTAGAACATTGTTTTGCATATAAAAAGTTTTATAGTTTGATAATTTCCATGTTTCAGAAGGAACTTTCATGTAAATTCATAATATTCTTCATATTATCATTTTCGTAAATTAAGAAACTCGCAAATATACATAGTTAACAGAGTTGGAACTCTACATATAGAATAAACTCTAAACCAAGCATAACAAAATAGAACGCTGATTTGCTTGATTCAATGCCCAGTGGCCTAGAGATTGGTTCACTTTCTGTGCCTTATCTACTAAGGTGTGCGAGTGTAAATATGTTCTAGGAGCTAATGTTATACTTATAATTAATTTGTTTATTAAGGTGTCCGACTTCATATTGGTGATGGTATGTTCAAGCCTTGGTACTTTTTCCTGTTTCATTTGGATTAATTGTTTGTGTGTGAATTTCTTTTGAATTGTTTGAAGCATATAATTGTATGTCTATAGTTGATCTCACTTTCATGATTTTAACAGCTGTTGAATTTCTTCGGAATGCTCCTGAAAGGAAGTACGATGCAATTATTGTTGACTCTTCAGACCCAGCGGGTATGTTTTTGGTATTTTATCCATTAAGATATATTCATATTCTCAGTAAGGTGTGTCTAGGTATGCCTTAACAAGAAAGTAAAATGGACGTCTCCAGAAAATTAGTGGTTGCGACAGAATCATCATTTATAGTTTTTCCTAAAGGTTTAATTTATATCAAACATTAGTATTATTCTGAAGCGACTCCTTGTTTCACTTCACCATTTATCTATTATCTTCTTAACTTATATATGTCATCGATCTCTTGAGTTGCTTTCATAATTATAAGTCCGGGAGTTCCATGTCAGAGGTTACATGATTGTAAGGTTTCTATCAAATACAAGTTTATGCATGGCATTCCTCTGATTAGGTCCTGCTCAAGAACTTGTGGAGAAGCCTTTTTTTGAGACAATAGCTAAAGCATTAAGACCTGGCGGTGTGCTCTGTAATATGGCAGAAAGTACGTGGCTCCATTCGCATCTTATTCAAGAAATGATCTCTGTTTGCCATGAAACATTCAAGGGTTCTGTCCATTATGCATGGGCAAGTGTTCCACCATATCCAAGGTAATGGTGTACTTTATTTCAGTGATATTTGTACTGTTTCTCTTATTTTCTTCGAGTAGTTGTTCTATTCTTTCTGACCACTTGAGGCCCAAATTATAAGTATTTTTACACAAGTCGCTTATGTTCAAATTCAATCAAATATTAACCAGCAACCTTTGGCCCAATAGTTATTGTTGTTGAGCTATTATTCACTTAAATAAATAGGCGAATAATTACACTCGTTTTACTTGCAAGTGCACAAGATCAACAGTATAGTATAGTGTGCGAATGCAAGATCATCTTCACAGGGACTGGTAAATTTCGTTTTAGGATTAGTTTCTTCAAGTCAAAAAGAAAAATAGCAGTTTTGATTGTGAATAAATAATGATAAAAACATAGGGCTTTGATATCGACCACTAGTCATACTTTCCCAATGAGTAATAGGTCAATGCACTAGCCTTTTTTATGAATACCTAATGGTCGCCAACCTAAGGGCATGGTATCTACTTCTTAAGCTATTGATTTCCCTAAGCAACGAGTTAGGCATGACATCTACTCTAACTCTTTTCTTTCTTAAGGGATTCAGTATGATATCTACTTGAGTTGTTCCTTAAGAAAGCATAGGTTTTGTGGAAATCGACAACCACATGAGACCTAGGGCATGGTGTCTACTCCCGGTTTTCCATGTTGATTAATCCAAGAATCCGGTGTGGATATCTTTTGTTACTATTGTTAGACCCAGGACTCGGTCATCCAAATTGATCTAACTAACCAATCTATACCACATGCATACATTGGCCATACACATACATATGAAGAATTTAAATAAACACAAACATTAATCAAGTTAAGCAACATAATAAAGGCTATTGGCAAAAAAAATCATTGAATATATATATGGGAAATCATAACTAGGGCTTCAATCGAGCCCTATAAAGAGTTAGTTGCACATGCTGTCTAAAATAAACATCATATATAAACTAAACATAGAGGTAAGAATAAACCCAAGAGAAGAGGCGTCAATTCTCTCTCAAAGCTTACAACTCCAAGCAAAAGATAAAAGAAGTGATGATTTGTGTGTGCTTTACAGGTGTATTTATAGGGCTTGAGTAGTCCTAAAAGACTTAGGAAACCCTAAACTTCCTAAACCGTAAAAACTCTCTTATTTCTAAAATAGGGTTCTGTCGTTTTACTGTTCACGCCCGTACATGTACGCTTGCGCTCGATCGCATGCGTCTTGCGCTCGATCGCAGTGCTACGCTCGATCCTTCATGTGTGTGAACGATCGCATGTGTGCTCGATCGCATGCAGTAGTGTGATCGATCGCAGTTTCACCAGAAACTGCTCTAGGATTTCCAGGCTTCTTCTCTTAAATGCCAAAACTGCTTCTTTTTCTCCAAGACCCTATAAAAACATGTGAAACACACAAATGAAGTAAAATTGACTAAATTAACATAACTAATGACCTAATAAATGTAAATAAGGGGGCTTAAATATGAATATTTAAGCACCTATCAATTGTCTCAAGTCTAATGTACTTGAGTGCGTTGAGATCCTAAGTTTGATTCTTCATGCCAACAACTCTCTTACGAATAAGGTGAGTAGGGATTATGGGTAGGTTAGATCATCGTTGTAAATCAAAATAAAAATAAAAATTCAACCAAATAATGTACAAGAAAAGATAGCAGTTATACATACGGGATGGTATAGCGGTAGTAATTGTCTTTCATGATATTATGTAATTCAGTAATTGATTGAAAAATGAGGTGATATTTCCGGAGAGGGATTTGGTTGTATATTATTTTATACCAGCTATAGACTCGATCATATATTTTGAAATGCTATCTTACTGGCGGTTGTTTCAAAACTTGGCATGCAGTGGTGTAATTGGTTTTCTCATATGCTCAACGGAGGGCCCCTCTGTTGATTTCAGGAATCCCATCAATCTTATTGAGAAGTTAGAAGGAGCTGTCAAGTTTAAAAGAGAACTTAGGTTCTATAACTCAGAGGTAAAAGCTCCTCCTGTCTTCAAGGCTTTAGCTTCATTGATCATTGATTGCTGTCTTGTTTGTTTGCTTGGTTATCCAACTTACATAGTTACTAGTTATTTTTGTCTGGTTACTTACTAGTTACTTTTGTCTAGTTACTTACAAGACCTCACCCCGCCAAAGCATAACTTTAGCAGTGACTTAGATGTGATATTGAACCATGAGGCTTTCTTGGGCTTCTAACCAAGAATCTTGTTTTCTAGTATTAATTTTTAAAAAAATGTTTCACTAACGCATTCTATTGACTGCTCTCAGGCATAAGCTGTCACCATGTATATACCTGAATGTCAGCCCTTTTGAGTCATTATGTTAAATATGTATCTGTACTTGTTTAGATTCTATGCTTGTCGTTGATATTGAAAGTTTTAATAAACTGGAACATATCGATGAAAATAGTTATTTCACCTGTTGGCTTGTTCCTGCTTAAAGTCGATCCTTGTACCTCATAGAGTAGACTTTCCATGGTCTTCTTGGGACCATAAGTTGTTTCTATTAATTTGTGCACATAGAAAGCTACTTCATAATCCCAACCTGATATTCTTTGGATGGCAAGTTGGCTTCTTCTTTTCATTTGGTTTCTTGCGATTGCAAAATAGAATACACCACTGGTTGTGTAAAGCACTTGGAAAAGTTTTCTTAGCAGTTTGTGTACATAAATTTTTTATTGAATATTTTCTTCTCAGAGTGAGAAAAGGAAAAAAAGGGAGAGTATTAATAAAATGTTGACTGTGTAGTAAAGAAAGACTGAAAATAGTTGGTCCATATATTGTCTGATGACATTTAGAAATTGTTGATGCCAAAAATGTGTTTTGCTGAGTTGGAGGCTAGGACTCAAACGTATCTGCACAGGGAGAGGAAGGTGAGCTAGAGGGTCGCCGGAGGGGGTGCCTCCGAAGACGCTCCGAAGCTTTAGTTAGAGTCAGAGCAAAAATATGTAGGGGACGAGCGCTCCATTTTTCAGTTGAGCAAAAAGTTGGGCCTTTGGAGTGCATACCTGACCCTTTTTATAGGGCTTCGGAGGTGGCATTTGACCTAGGGCGACAGTGATGTGTTGCCCCAACTGGGTTGGGTAATGATGTCTAGAAGGCCCAGCTAGGTGGTTGGGGGCCGTCCGTTAGGGCTTTGCCTTGCTGGCTTGATCTGGAGTCGTTTATGTGTTAAGGTGGTTTGACGACCTGACGTCCCAACTTGGTTGGGTAATGATGGCCTGGAGGGCGGTGGTGACGTGGAGGCCCAGCTGGGTGGAAATGATGCCCTGAAGGGCGGTCATGACCTGGAGGCCCAATTGTCCGAGCCTGGGTCTTCCGCGTGTCTTCTTGTGGCCTGGGGTCAAGATGATCCACGTGTCGTCTTCTTATTGGAAAGGTGTATTTTGGCAGTATCAGAGGCCCCCCACTTCCTTAAGTGCAGCACTGTGGTTAAGGAAGTAGCCTAACTGGGTTGGCATTTGTTCATCTGTGGAGATATGATGTCGAGATCGAAGATGCACTCTAAGGCAAAAGAGAATGGGCCGAGGACTTGTGGAGCAATCAATCTCCTCGGTCAAGAAAACCAGGGGTCCGAGGACAAGTGGAGCAATCCATCTCCTCGGACCTTGAAGATAATGGGCCGAGGACTTGTGGAGCAATCAATCTCCTCGGACTTTGAAGATAATGGGCCGAGGACTTGTGGAGCAATCCATCTCCTCGGACTTTGAAGATAATGGGCCGAGGACTTGTGGAGCAATCCATCTCCTTGGTCAAGAATACCAGGGGTCCGAGGACAAGATGAGCAATTCATCTCCTCGGACCTTGAAGATAATGGGCCGAGGACTTGTGGAGCAATCCATCTCCTCGGCCAAGAATACCATGGGTCCGAGGACAAGTGGAGCAATCCATCTCCTTGGACCTTGAAGATAATGGGCCGAGGACTTGTGGAGCAATCCATCTCCTCGGCCAAGAACACCATGGGTCCGAGGATACTTGGAGCAATCCATCTCCTCGGACATTGAAGAGAGTGGGCCGAGGACTAGTGAAGCAATCCATCTCCTCGGCTAAGAACACCCTGAGTCCGAGGACAAGTGGAGCAATCCATCTCCTCGGACTGTGAAGAGAATGGGTCGAGGACTTGTGGAGCAATCCATCTCCTCGGACTTTGAAGATAATGGGCCGAGGACTTGTGGAGCAATCCATCTCCTCGGTCAAGAATACCAGGGGTCCGAGGACAAGTGGAGCAATCCATCTCCTCGGACCTTGAAGCCAGTTGGCCGAGAACACTAGGAGCAATTCAAGTGTTCGGCCTTGGACACATGAGTCCGAGCACAAGTGGAGCAATCCATCTGTTTGGACCTTGGGTGTGCACAATTTTGTTTGGTCGTGTGCACTGATGCATACTTGACTTTAGACAGTGTGCAATAGTGTGCACTACTACTCGGCCCCGTCCGAGGAGGTGCGCACATAAGCCTTTGCTCGGCCATGGGTGTGCGCAGCTTCGATTGGCCGTGCGCACTGATGCGCACTTGACTTTATATAGTGTGCACTACTGCTCGGCCTTGTCCGAGGAGGTGCACACATATGCCTCTGCTCGGCCATGGGTGTGCTCAACCTCGATTGGCTGTGCGCACTGATGCGCACTAGACTTTAGACAGTGTACAATAGTGTGCACAACTGCTCGGCCCTGTCCGAGAAGGTGCGCACATATGCCTCTGCTCGACCATGGGTGTGCGCAGCCTTGATTGGCCGTGCGCACTGATGCGCACTGGACCTTAGACAGTGTGCAATAGTGTGCACTACTGCTCGGCCTTGTCCGAGGAGGTGTGCACATATGCCTCTGCTCGGCCATGGGTGTGCGCAGCCTTGATTGGCCGTGCGCACTGATGCGCACTTGAACTTAGACAGTGTGCAATAGTGTGCGCTACTGCTCGGCCTTGTCCGAGGAGGTGCGCACATATGCCTCTGCTCGGCCATGGGTGTGCGTAGCCTTGATTGGCCGTGCGCACTGATGCGCACTTGAACTTAGACAGTGTGCAATAGTGTGCGCTACTGCTCGGCCCTGTCCGAGGAGGTGCGCACATATACCTCTTCTCGACCATGGGTGTGCGCAGTCTTGATGGGCCGTGCGCACTGATGCGCACTGGACCTTAGACAGTGTGCAATAGTGTGCACTACTGCTCGGCCATGTCCGAGAAGGTGTGCACATATGCCTCTGCTCGGCCATGGGTGTGCGCAGCCTTGATTGGTCGTGCGCACTGATGCGCACTGGACCTTAGACAGTGTGCAATAGTGTGCACTACTGCTCGGCCCCTGTCCGAGAAAGTGCGCACATAAGCCTCTGCTCGGCCATGGGTGTGCGCAGCCTTGATTGGCCGTGCGCACTGATGCGCACTGGACCTTCGACAGTGTGCAATAGTGTGCACTACTGCTCGGCCCCGTCCGAGGAGGTGCGCACGTAAACCTTTGCTTGGCCATGGGTGTGCGCAGCCTTGATGGGCCGTGCGCACTGATGCGCACTGGACCTTAGACAGTGTGCAATAGTGTGCACTACTGCTCGGCCGTGTCCGAGAAGGTAGGCACATATGCCTCTGCTCGGCCATGGGTGTGCGCAGCCTTGATTGGTCGTGTGCACTGATGCGCACTGGACCTTAGATAGTGTGCAATAGTGTGCACTACTGCTCGGCCCTGTCCGAGAAGGTGCGCACATATGCCTCTGTTCGGCCATGGGTGTGTGCAGCCTTGATTGGCCGTGCGCACTGATGCGCACTGGACCTTAGACAGCGTGCAATAGTGTGCACTACTGCTCGGCCCCGTCCGAGGAGGTGCGCATGTAAGCCTTTGCTCGGCCATGGGTGTGCGCAGCCTTGATTGGCCGTGCGCACTGATGCGCACTGGACCTTAGACAGTGTGCAATAGTGTGCACTACTGCTCGGTCACGTCCGAGGAGGTGCGCACGTAAGCCTTTGCTCGGCCATGGGTGTGCGCAGCTTCGATTGGCCGTGCGCACTGATGCGCACTGGAACTTAGACAGTGTGCAATAGTGTGCACTACTGCTCGGCCCTGTCCGAGGAGGTGCGCACATATGTCTGTGCTCGGCCATGGGTGTGCGCAGCCTCGATTGGCCATGCGCACTGGAAATTAGATAGTGTGCAATGGTGTGCACTACTGCTCGGCCCTGTCCGAGGAGGTGCGCACATATGTCTGTGCTCAGCGTGCGCAGCCTCGATTGGCCGTGCGCACTGATGCGCACTGGAAATTAGACAGTGTGCAATGGTGTGCACTACTGCTCGGCCCTGTAAGAGAAGGTGCGCACATATGCCTCTGCTCGGCCATGGGTGTGCGCAGCCTTGATTGGTCGTGCGCACTGATGCGCACTGGACCTTAGATAGTGTGCAATAGTGTGCACTACTGCTCGGCCCTGTCCGAGGTTGTGCGCACATATGCCTGTGCTCGGCCATGGGTGTGCGCAGCCTCGATTGGCCGTGGGCACTGATGCGCACTGGAATTTAGATAGTGTGCAATGGTGTGCACTACTGCTCGGCCCCGTCCGAGAAGGTGCGCACATATGCCTCTGCTCGGCCATGGGTGTGCGCAGCTTCGATTGGCCGTGCGCACTGATGCGCACTGGAACTTAGACAGTGTGCAATAGTGTGCACTACTGCTCGGCCCTGTCCGAGGAGGTGCGCACATATGCCTGTGCTCGGCCATGGGTGTGCGCAGCCTCGATTGGCCGTGCGCACTGATGTGCACTGGAAATTAGACAATGTGCAATGGTGTGCACTACTGCTCGGCCCCGTCCGAGAAGGTGCGCACATATGCCTCTGCTCGGCCATGTGTGCTATACGATAGCTGGAACAGGGGCGTGCGCACTATGGTGTTCGGCCATGTGCACTATGCGATAGCTGGGACAGGGGCGTGCGCACTACGGTGCTCGACCGTGTGCGCTATGCAATAGCTCGCACTACGGTGCTCGGCCGTGTGCGCTATGCGATAGCTGGGACAGGGGCATGTGCACTACGGTGCTCGGCCATGTGCGCTATGCAAAAGCTCGCACTACGGTTCTCGGCCGTGTGGGCTATGCGATAGCTGGGACAGGGGCATGCGCACTACGGTGCTCGACCGTGTGCGCTATGCAATAGCTCGGACAGGGGCATGTGCACTACGGTGCTCGGCCATGTGCGCTATGCGATAGCTTGGACAGGGGCATGCGCACTACGGTTGCGGAACTTGACCCAAACCGATGGGTGTGAGTGCTGGCCCCTACTGCTCTCCTACCAACATCCCTAGCAGGGGGTTTAGGTGGCATGACAACAAATGAGTTCTTTAAACTTCTTCGCTGTTACTGCCAGCGAAAGATGGTGGTTTCCCACGGACGACGCCAATCTGTTGATGCCAAAAATGTGTTTTGCTGAGTTGGAGGCTAGGACTCAAACGTATCTGCACAGGGAGAGGAAGGTGAGCTAGGGGGTTGCCGGAGGGGGTGCCTCCGAAGATGCTCCGAAGCTTTAGTTAGAGTCAGAGCAAAAATATGTAGGGGACGAGCGCTCCATTTTTCAGTTGAGCAAAAAGTTGGGCCTTTAGTGTGCATACCTGACCCTTTTTATAGGGCTTCGGAGGCGGCATTTGGCCTAGGGCGGCAATGATGTGTTGCCCCAACTGGGTTGGGTAATGATGCCTATGAGGCCCAGCTAGGTGGCTGGGGGCCGTCCGTTAGGGCTTTGCCTTGCTGGCTTGATCTGGAGTCGTTTATGCGTTAAGGCGGTTTGACGACCTGACGTCCCAACTTGGTTGGGTAATGATGGCCTGGAGGGCGGTGGTGACGTGGAGGCCCAGCTGGGGGGCAATGATGCCCTGAAGGGCGGTCATGACCTGGAGGCCCAACTGTCCGAGCCTGGGTCTTCCGTGTGTCTTCTTGTGGCCTAGGGTCCAGATGATCCACGTGTCATCTTCTTATTGGAAATGTGTATTTTGGCAGTATCAGAAATCATGTTGCTAAAACCATTTAGTAAAGTTCTATTTTTTTTCTCGATAACAACAATTGTGTTCTATTGACAGATGCATTCAGCTGCCTTTGCCTTGCCAACATTTTTGAAGAGGGAAGTGAGCTTACTTGGTGGTTCTTCAACTGCAACACAATGAATCAGCATTTCTTAGATCGATTTATAGCAGTCCTAGTATGATTTTGATAAATGGAATTAGCCCTGCTTGGGAAATAGACTCTCTAGGCGTTACTAAATATATAGGTTCAACTGGGGCCATGAGCTTTGCCTTTGAGACTTTGGTGAGGATTTCTATTCTAGCCTGTATTACAGTTACTTTTACAACTATTTAGCTGGTGACCTATTACCATATATGATACTGGGTATTGATATTCATTTGATCAGGTCTTCAAGAAATGGTGTTCCCAGTTTATGACAAGTGCACCTGGAATTTACTTTAAGCCCGACCAAACCTAGGTTTATCAACTCTAATTTTGCCTTTGGGTTTTTTTTAAGTACATCGTTTAATAAAAATTAAGTAAAAACAAAATTGTGTTTTTAATACGGTTGTCATTAATTTGCAGACGAGTCCATAAATATATTTATGACCCAAAGAAAAAGAAGTAATTTCTGATTACTTGGTAAAACGAACCAATAAGCAAACCCTATCAGGACTCAGGAGTAAGAGATCTGCCATTCAACAGTCAACACGTTAAAGATTCCACACGTGTCGGATCTTGGCAGAATCTGGCACACGCTCTCCACACTCCGGCTTCATATTTTCATTTTTCTCTTTCTCTCACTTTCTCGTGAAAGGTCTCAGCTCGGAAATCAAACATCAAAAAGGAAACTGTACCAACCTACCAGGGAGCTCGTCTTCCCTCACGAAGCTTCCCCGATTTACTCTAATAGGTAGTATTTCTCATTCGCTTTCTCTTGAAAGTACGAATTCTCTCGCAGATTTTTGCATAAAATATCCCCCATCGAAATAAGCGTATGGCTTCTTTTAGATTTTACAGATGATAAAATTAGCTATTTCTTGTGAATTTTCGACAAACAAATTTCTACCTAAACAAACAAAAATCGTTTTGTAAATTTAGTTTGATATAATCAAACTGTTTTATGATATTCTTTATGTTGAAGTTGGTTCTGGAAATGAATAGATTTGAATGTGACATAAATTCTCTGACCGCATATAGGTGTTCTTAGGAAATAAAAGTTAGGTTTTTTCTTTTCGATTGTGCTTTTATATCTTTCATTCCACTGCAGACTATTTTCTTATTGTCAATACTCTTAATTGATTATGGAATTCTGTGCCATTTAAGCTTTGAAATGAACGTTTAATTTTGTTTGATTCGGTGGTCTGCAGGTTCTCTCTGTACATATATTTGTTGCTGAAAGTTACGGAATAGATGACACTGAGTACGATTTCAGCTTCTGCGGTTACCAAGCAATGGACCATTGCAAACCATGTAATTAACCTTTTGGTTTATGTGCAATTCATGCTCATATTATGATGCCTTTTGCTATCTATGTTTACTTGTGTATATTGAGTTCCTGCATTATGACTTTTACTTTTGGTGTTAATTTGTTCTATACCTCTTTAATAGTCCAGATTCATCAATTCTAAATAGAATACTTAAAATATTGTGGAAAAATAAGTCAATGATTGGTTTTCTCTGCTAGATTTATCTATGAGAATTCAAACCAACAGCTAATGAAAATACACCAAATATCATATTACTACATTAGACAATTCTTATGCTTAAGCGCAATGCGATGGTATCCCCCTTTGTGTATAATATAAGTTTCCTTTTAGGCTTGCTTCTTGTTGAAATTGACAACTTATTACCAGCTGGAGAAGTATTGGTTTAAGCTCATTGCTTCTCTTCTTCTGAAACTACCTGGCTAGAGTATTCTAGACTTTTTCACAGTTTGAATATGAAATATGAGTGCTTTCTGGATTTCTTGAGGATTGGAATGTTTTTTACTTTTCAGGCCATTCAGACAGTTGATCTTTTAGAGGTTGCATTGTCCAACCCAAAGGGAAAGTTTGCTTATTTTCCATGTAGACTTCATGTAAACCAACCAGCTAATATTGTTCAGTTACTAGCAATTAATAGAAGAAACTTGTCGCTGAAGACTTTAGCTTTTGCTGTTCCAAATGGAAAGGAAGAAGCTAAAAGAGCCAGTTCACATGCTTGCACTGATGATATTATTCCTTTAGAATATAATGAGAGTTCCAAGCATCCAGATGTGGAAAGTGATATGTCCGTAGCACAATCACAAGCAGTCCTCTCTCTTAGTGTTGAGCATCTACAAAACCAAGGAAGCCTTCTGGACAAACTGAAGGCTGTTCATTTACATGTATTAGCATCAGAGCAGTGGAATGCTTCTCGACTCAAATTATGTCACAGGTTAGTTTGATTTCTAAATTCTTTCATTATTATGTAAAGCTCCTAATCTTTTTATGTTGAGCGCTTCTTGACTGGGGGAGTTAAACTGTTTACCTAACAGTATTTCAGTCTAATAATGTCATGAACCATCTGATATGCACTTTTAAGGAATAATTTAAGGTGATTTGTAGTAGTGTTCAGTTTTTAAGTTTCCCCCCTTCTCATCTTAGTATTACTTTATGCTATGTTTTTTATCGTCTTATCAACTGTCACAAACATGGATGGTTGTGGTTCTGCCATCAGATGTACTAGTTGATTTGGTTCTGAGTATAATGTTGTTTGATATTTCTTTATTTATGATATACATGACTACTTTATGATTTGATGATCTGCACAGAACATGCATTTTAGCATGGTATTTACCCTGTAAAATTTATGACGATATTCTGTTTTACATCCGAAGCTTCACTTCATCAAGCAGGGTAAGATATTTGGAATATAGACGTGCTAGTATAACTTAATTTTTTTTAACAAAATTAAGCCTTGTTCTCGCACCCCTCTTGTCCCTTTGAACTATACTTTCTTCTACATGCTTCAAGTTTCTTATATTATGAGGATCTTCTAATCTTTGGGATTTCTGTCCTAGCAGAAATTATTTGGCTAGTGCAACAAACTTAATTCATTATCTCGCTTTGAAATTCCTTGACATTGAGCAGCTCAAAGAAGATCTTTCTTCTATTGGTCTTTTGAATTTAGAGGCCATCAACTCAAATGTCCTTGCAAGTCTTACTGCAGGCATACAACTGTTGGAAAACTTGAAATCCAACCTTCAAAACACCAAAGAGAATATTGGGGCTGAAATGTGCACTCTCAAAAGATTAGACCAACAGAAGAACGAGAACTTCACTATACAGGCAATGAGGAAGAAGGCATCCTCCAATAGACAGTTTTTATTGGGTCCACTTAAAGAGGGCAGAATTACTTATATCATGGTAACTGTTGGCCAAGAAGCTACTGAAAGTGAAACACTTATAACTGATCTTCTCAAGGCTGGGACCTCCATTGTTCGGATCAATTGTGCACATGGAGACCCTAGTATTTGGAGTGAGATCATTAGAAGAGTGAAAAGAAGTTCTCAAATGCTGGAGGTGCCATGTCGAATTCTTATGGATTTAGCCGGACCAAAGCTCCGAACGGGCCACCTAAAGCCTGGTCCATGCGTGATTAAAATATCTCCCAAGAAAAATGCTACTGGAAATACTATCTCCCCTTCTCAAGTTTGGCTTTCTCACAAAGGAGTGGATCCTCCTCCTCATTTGTCTCCTGATGCAGTGCTATTCATAGATGACCAAGAATTTCTCGCTGAGCTTGAAGTAGGTGATACTTTGAGGTTTTGTGATGCTAGAAGGAAAAAGGGGATGCTCAGGATCTCTAGAAAGTTCCATGTTTTCTCCAGTACTGGGTTTCTGGCCGAGTGTGCTAGGACTACTTATGTTCAGTCTGGAATGGGATTGTATATTAAGAGAAGGAAAGGCAGGTCTTCAGTTGGACGAGTGGTAGATGTCCCTGCAAAGGAGCCATTTATTAGATTGAGAGTTGGAGACTTGCTAACCATATCAAGAGATAGCTCATGTGAACAAGATGAATCGTCTGGGCCCACAAGTGGTGCTCTTAGGATCACTTGTTCCTCTGGCTATCTATTTGATTCAGTCAAACCAGGAGAACCTATTGCTTTTGATGATGGAAAGATTTGGGGAGTAATTCAAGGAACAAGTATTTCAGAAATTGTTGTCTCAATCACTCATGCTGGTCTAACAGGTACTAAACTTGGATCAGAGAAATCCATCAACATCCCAGAGGGTAATATTCGTTTTGAAGGCCTCACTTCCAAGGATCTGAAGGATCTTGAATTTGTTGCTTCCCATGCTGACATAGTGGGTGTTTCTTTTGTCCGAGATGTTCGTGATATTGTTGTGCTTCGACAAGAGCTGGAGAAACGGAAACTTCAGAACCTGGGCATTATTTTGAAAATTGAAACAAGGAGTGGGTTTGAGAAATTGCCTCTAATGCTCTTAGAGGCAATGAAGTCTTCGAATCCTTTGGGAGTTATGATTGCTAGAGGAGATCTTGCAGTGGAGTGTGGGTGGGAGAGTCTAGCTGATATACAGGAAGAAATTCTTGCTATTTGTGGCGCTGCCCACGTACCAGTCATTTGGGCAACTCAGGTCCTTGAGTCACTTGTCAAATCTGGTGTGCCTACCAGAGCTGAGATTACTGATGTTGCCAATGGAAGGAGGTAAGTAGTGATTTTGTTATTATCCTACCATTTTATATTGTGATCAACTAAGAGCTAGTTTGGTACACCAGATTAAAGGGGAAAAGATAAAAGATGAGAAAAAATGAGATGATTTCATTCAATCTTACATTTGATATAAAAAAAAATAAGACTAAATTGCATCGATCATTCTTAAACTATGGCCGCTTAACACTCAAAGTCCCTAAACTATGAATTTGGCACCAAAGGTCCTTAAACTTTCAATTAGTTGTAATGTGATGCCCTTCATCAATATAATTCATATTTTCTTACTTTGAGATGATTGAATGCAATAAATAAGGTTTTCAATAAACCCTATAAATCATTTGGAGGTCATCTAATTGTTTTTTAGAATTTTCCATTAACATGTTATTTTTTGTGGTTTTTCAATTGTTAATAGTAAAAAAAAAAAGAAAAATATTTCCCATGTTAAAAAATTCTTATATTTTTTTTAATCATGGTAGATCACTTTTATCTTTGCATGTAGATAAAAAATCATGATCAAATTCCTTACATTGTTAAGTTTTTAAGATAATTTCACTGATGAATAAGGTTTAAAAGGGTTACATTGTAATTAATTAAAAGTTTGAAGATTTCTAGTGTCAAATTCATAGTTTAGGAATCCAAGTGCTAAAGGATAATAGTCTAAGAACCTCTCATGCAATTATACCAAAGATTAAACATCAAAATGATCTTATTTCGCCAAGTTATATAAATTGTTTCATCCTATCCTCTTAATCCGGTGTACCAAATTAGCACTATTCTTCTATATCAGTCACCTGATGTATTTGTGTCTGTAAGCCTTGTTACTGGATGCAACTTTTAAAAATAGCAAGAGCTCACTATAGATTACTGGTTACTTGAGCACGTTCCAAAAAAATTGTTAAAGCTCATGTAGCCACACTGGCTTGATTCTTTTGTTTTACGTTTTGTTAGATATGTCTACCAACAATGATATAATTTCAATCAAAAGAAGAATTTCACACCCATGCTTTTTTAAACAGTTTTTGTAGTAAAAAGTTTAAAACAATCAAATGCAGAAGAAAAAAAATGCTAATGGATTCTTTTGTCTTCGCAGGGCAAGTTGCGTCATGTTAAACAAAGGAAAACATATTGTGGAAGCTGTATCGACTTTGGATAACATTCTCCATTCCAACTCCACACAGGTGAAAGCAGAGCTGAAGCCTCTTGTACTGTCTGGCCATCTCATTTAGTAATTGTCCATTTGGTTAACAATTGCAAT
Organism: Bretschneidera sinensis; assembly: GCA_023935145.1. Lineage (NCBI taxonomy): Eukaryota > Viridiplantae > Streptophyta > Magnoliopsida > Brassicales > Akaniaceae > Bretschneidera > Bretschneidera sinensis. The sequence goes on from CM043700.1 coordinate 144,306,008, forward strand.
GGAAATTTTCGATGTACATGGTGTAATAACTTATTTAGGGACATTAGTCGGAGATATCTCAGAGTTGTGAAAATAAATGAAAGCGTTCCTTGAAACTTTCATGGTTCAACCTTTGAATATATTTGAGATCTCAAGGTAAAAAAAAGGAATAATAGAAAGCCAAGCGGAGGGTCGAAAATTTATTTCTGCTAGGAAACAGCACCTGAGTTCATTAATTAATGCAATAAAATTGTACTTCAAACCCCAATTTTTAAACAGAAAAGAAAGGAAGATTTTCATTTTTTACACCACTAATACCACATTGTATATTCACCTTATTTTTTCCCCTCTTTTTAGTTTGGTTTGCTTCAAATTCACTACTCTGCACGACTGGTAATGACAAAAACAATTGGACATTTCCATATGAGACATCATGTACAGACTCCATATACTCGACAAACTTTCTGAATAATTTTAACTGCTTTTCTTCTGGATTGAAGTAGTGCCAATTTTACTTTTTATACAACTAAATCAAACATAAAAATTAACAAAATCAAGTCTGCCTATTGATCCTCCGCAGTAAAATCAGGTTCTGCTGGCTTCTGAAGCAGGATGGGTGGTACCCTCTCCGGCAACCTACTCTTGCGAGAACCTTTACGCCGTACAGCACGAAGAATATTAGCAGCAAACCGTGAGGCATAAATGGTAGCACCTAGACTAGGGGAGTTCCCTCCGGCATTGGCCAATGCATCTTGCAACCTATTTTCCTCTTCCATAAGAGACTCTTCTAGTTTCTTTTTGCTATAGCGACGCCATGCAGCTTGTATGAAGCAAGCTGCCCAAGTCCTCCATTGCTGCGAGTAGAACCTGAAAGTGTGGCGAAGCTGCTTACTGTGAAGCCGCCGGAATTGGGAAGCAACAAACTTCAAGTCATCAGCCATCAGAGCAAAAGCTTCAACTTCTGTTAGTGCTCGGACAGTTCTAGTTGAGATAGGGAGGTTTGATGAGCAATGGGGATCCAAAGCCCATGTAAGAAGCTCTTCTCCACAGAAGTCACCAGCCTTGAGATATTCAGAGTTAAAGAAGCCAGTTCTTCCACCATTGGTGGTAATGGTCAATAGCTTGCCTCGCATAATGAAGAGCATCTCATCAACTGGATCTCCCTCTCGAACAATGTAACTTTCCTCTGTGTAGAGCACTGGCTTAAGGCGATCACATAAAGCATCCAACAGTTGTTCATCCATTTTTTCAAACATTGGCACCTTAAATTAATCCAAGAAATTGAGAATAAGTTTAAGATATAGTGACAAATGATAGGAGCTTAAATAATCAACCGTGCAACAATTTAACTCTTCGGAAGGCAGGAAAAAAGGTCAGAGTTATATTATAAAATGTACAGAAACTAACTCTCATGAGCAGAGCCAGGCAGAGATGCCGCTTTATGTCTCTCTTAAGGTCCTTTGGAAGATTACAGAGCAAATTCTCTTCATCCACGCCTCTTGTTTCTTGCCATTTGTATTGTTCATACCGCCGAATTCGCTCCCTTAAATTCTCAGGGAGTAAGCGGTGAGCCATCCACTGCTCTGCATCTCGCCTCTTTACCCTCATCTCCTCCAATCTTGTAGTTGTAGACTGCAAGTATGTCTGTTCCACATAAATTTCAGTACATCAAAACCGAGAACAGTTAGATCTCATAAAAGGATGAACATTGAGTGTCCAAGCCATTCCATTGAGGCTCATGCAACTTCCTTAAAACCTAAAAATCAGCCTGATCTCATTATGGCAAGGTTTGAGGAGATTTACTTAAATCTCTTCCAAGGAAAAAATTGCCTTAATCAGATTTAAGCAAACAACACCTATACAAAGCAGCTCCATAAAATTTTAACTGAACAACTGATTACTAGTCATCCAAAAGATCAACATAACTCCATGTGATTTGAGAAAGAAAATTAGGAAAAGAAGTAAGTCAATAATTACAAAGAGTTATGCGCATGCCACCAAGATAACACACCCAAACAAAGAAAAAGAAAAGGGGAAAAAGCAATAAGAATGAACCAACCTGCATGTTTCCAATGAGAAATGAGAACAACACCAATCCAGAGATGGAAATAGAAACAGCAAAGCAGATTTCCCAGACAAATGTGCTTGTTTCAAGGTTTTGACCAAGAGAACTGCAAAAAAGAGCGAGGTATCAGAGACTTTTTCCAGAAGTTAACTCCCAATTTGGAGAACATTAGAAGACTAAGCATATGCATTTGTCCTTGGGAAATACAATGTCTATATGAAAGAAATATAATAAATATATACATAAATATGCACCATACGATAAAATAATATTAGTTCACTCGTGACCGAAAGAAAGTGCACTGAACTAAGATTCTATAAGCCTAGATCGACAAGACATTAATCACAACTATCATTCAACATAGCCTTTCCTAACTATCATGCATAATTTTTACTTCAGATCACACATCATTGTCCAACACCACCCCTTACCCTTCCAAAAGAAGAAATAATCAAAGAAAGATAGGTTTATACTTGAGAGAGAGACCGCAGATGACCTAAAGTAAATGTGGTATATGGACCTTCTTTCCTACCATTCATCCTTATTCCGTTTTTTTCCCAAAAATCTAATATATATATAATAGTCCTTAACATTGTGGTTGCGCCACGTGTAAAGGATATTAAATTCTTAATATATTAACCTCTCTTCCTCTCCATTTGCCTCTAATAATTACTCTTAAATTTATTAGTATTACTACCTTTTTTCCTTATCGTTTACAAATTTACTTCTTATATCTCTTTTAAACCCCTAAACAATTATCCTAAAAACAACCAAACCAATTAAATTACCACAAGTATCATTTCAATAATTAAAATAAATAATTAAATAAAAAATAATGACTTTTTATTATATTATTATTATAATATAATAATTAGAAATTTACAGTAATATAATTGAATTTTAATAATAATATATATTACCAAAATATATAATTATTACATTTTTTGGTCACCAAATTATAATTTTAGTACTATTTTGTGTCTAAATTTCTGTAATACTAAACCTGTGCATAGCACTGGCAATGTGGCTAGTGTCTGAAATAATTCGATCATACAAAACAACTGATTGACCAATAGTATTTGTCTTAAGCATTAATTAAATAGCAACAAATATTAGAAACTAAAGATGTGTTCGACAATGAGCATGAGAGAACAATGTACAAATAGTGTAGCAGTGGGCATCACACAAGTACCATGTCTAAACTACACCCCTTTACTTGATGAAATTTGTATGCTTCAAGAAACGTACAACAACCATGAGAAAAGCTCACGAAAAAATGGGGAAAAAGAAAAGAAAATTCTGCAAAGAATTCATTTAGAATTTTTTTAATGTTTTTAAAGAAAGGGATGTAGTATATGCAGACCTCAAATTTTGCAGGCCCCACCAAAAACAGTAAAAGAACTTCTTTGGAAAATCTGTCGACTCAACAATGCCAGACTCAAGAGCATCATGGAATATTCCAAAATCAAAAAGTGTTGTATTTGATGTCTGAATAGGGCAGGAATCTTTCAGAAACGCGTTACTCCCCGAAGCTTTATCACAATATAATAACGTACGGTTACAACCAACACGGTTTCCACAAGCTTCTTTCCAGCAAGTTGTTTCCCTTTCAATAGAAAACAAGTACCAAAATGCTCCAAGTACCTATACAATAAGCTAATCACTTAGTAATCAGAAAAATCTGCAAGGAAAGAGATAATTGAACTTTTAATCATGATATCATTAAATGAAAAAAAAAAGGAAAAAAATTATATATCCAAATAAACAGCCTCTAGATCTTATAAAAATAAAAAATAAAAAGCCTCTAGACTCATGTAGACACCGCTTATTTGATTTATAAACAACAGTGAACTCTTAAAGAGCAAATGAACAAGAGGCCGAATATTTCCCATGCACAATGCTTTTAATTTAAAACCATTTTGCTTCCATATTCCATTAGTATGTCAATAAAACGTTCAACACAGTCAACATATGTTCGTGTACATTTTTCCTCATTAGAGGTTTCATATTATAGTATTCCATACTTCACGCATCACCCTCCTCAAGGAAAATGAATGGCCACCTGCTTATAAAGAATCAGACTTTTCCCCGGTCCTGCTTCTACCTCTAACTGGATATAATGTGTGTCACTTGTTAGCTTAACCTTAACTGGAAATCACACTCCTTAGTAAAGCAAAATGGATAACTTCGACCATGAAACAGATGCTCGCACCTTCTATATGCCCCTAAATTATCATAACTAGTTATCTTGGGTGTTTTTTTTTTTTCCTTTTCACAGCTTGCTGGGTTATCCTTACCCACTCATATCACGTCTTCACTACAAAATCATTGCAAGTAGCATGAAACTCTAAAAAGTGAAAGCCAAACAGCATATAAAAAGGCAGACAACATATGCACAAAAAATGTTACATGGGATATGTCAATCTAGCTATCACACTTACATGACTGGCAAGCATGTAAAGAAACAGATTAAATGCAGCTCCAGCCCATGCGGTCTTAGTGAGTATGCCTGAAGTCCTGGTCATTTCCTTATACAATGGATATATTCTAATAACCCTTGGCACATATTGGAAAAAAACAACAAATTCCAACAAATTCTTTGTATTCAAGGATCTTGAGCCCTTCATTTCGGGAATAACGATTAATATCACCACCTGAGCATAAAATAGAAGGTTAAAAGTCAATGGATAATATTAAATCGTATAAAACGATGTTAATTAGGAATATATTGCATAGTTCCCAAGCATGAAAATTTGGAGCAAATAAAATTTTCGAATAACTTGATACAAGAATGTAAGAAATTTTAGTAACAGATATAAACTAGACACGATTTTAGCAGTTGAAATAATCATCACAGTTTCTGCCACGTAGAAGTTACATAAACTTCTTAAATACACCAGAAAGAGTATTTTGCAAAGCAAAGAAAATCTTGTACCTGTGGGAGTGGAAGGACTGCAAGAATGTCAATTATGAAATATGATGAGAGATACCTCCTTGCAATCGCCCAAGTGTTTTCAACTAAAACACCTCTTCCAAATACTCGAGAAGGGGGAGCAATAAAACCAGTACGAAACTGAAAAATAATATGAATTATATAAAAGATATCTGTGAATGAGCGCAACACACTGGCTGTAATCTCCATCTTGTTATCCAAGTCAAGGCATTTCTTCTCATCATTAATCACAGGTACGTAAAAGAACAAAGGATCGAGTGACACTGCAACTACACACACTAAGACAAATATCTTATTCCACCGTTGGAGGAAAGGCCCCTGGGGATCAAGAATTTTCTGTGTAGAACCCAAGCCTTTGGAAACTACACTATTAAATGAGCAGGATTTCAATGATTTTTTAATCCCTTTAAACCTCTCAGACCCAGATTCAAAGCTTCTTTGAAACTTTTTAGAGAAGGAGTTTATTGTTGTCCTGATTCTCCCTGAATGTATATCACTGGTTGAGGAGTATTGTCCTTCAGGACTCTTCTCTGAGTTCCAGTCTTGAAACCTGAACATGTTATTGAATTAAAATCAGTCCATAACTCAATTTCCAGAAACAAAAGTGATATGGCCATTGAACACTCAGCAAAATAATGTAGTTCTACAACATATCAATGTCACATGAAGACTGCCTCACTAAAATCCATAACATTTTGGTTGTGGGCGGCAACCTCCGTGTGTCAGCAACAGCATCCATTGAGATGGTAGCAAAAAGAGCAAGTGATTGTGAAAGAAGCAGAAAAAGAGTCGTTAGCACTTAGCAGCAACTGTGCTGGTCTATATTCACCATACATGCCACTATAGGTGGAGTGGGTCAGGTGATAAAGGATGTAAGATAACACCATCCATCATAACAAGAAATGAAGATCGTGTTGGATACGATGATAGGTGAGATTGGAAGAAATGACACAAGGGGTGTGACAGTACAAAATTTTAGATTTCAAGAAAATTAATGTCCAATTTAGAAAGTAATACACTCTTCGAAGTTCGAAGAACGAATCCTTAAAGTCAAGCACACAATTCATTAACACTGAACTCAGGAACCAACAGAGAAGTTACTGAAAATGAGAAATCAAAGTGTAAACAGTGTAAAAGAAACTAACCTCACAAACTTCTCCTGAGGGAAGTTCATAACTACAGCTTATTCACAATAGGATGTCACAATGGAGAATCAATTTCTGATAAATTAACTAACTAAACCGACGAACTTCATGTACCCGCAAAGTTCTCAATGGCCACCTCTAAGATAAAAATTGTCAAAAAAAATAAAGTCAAGAACTTCATTATCTTTGCAAAGGAGTGGGGATAAATAAAACTTCATAAAAAATATTCCAATGACATTATCGTGGAGGCAAAACATTAAGGGTGTGTTTAATATGAGTGAAAAGTTGGAGGAAAAAAATAATGTTTTTCTTGGACATGTATAAATCATAATTCTCCCAAAGTTGAGAGGATTGGAGCGTGGAAAATAGAAAGAATCAACCTCTTACTTTCTATTCATCTAGTTTTTCATCCTCGCGCATTTCTTTTCTCTCCTACTAAACACAACCTAAAAAAACAATAAAGTTAGAGAAAAACTAGTTATGCTCCTCTCAGTTGAAAATTCAAAAATACATTATCCAAAAACCCTCTATTGACATCCAATTTATGAGATAACAACACAGAAAACAGCATAAAAGGTATGTTAATTAATGACGCTGCATAATCTTGACAATGATTATAACAAGATAAATTTTTTAGGGAAAATGACAATTGGTGCGCCATCCAACAGTTGCCCAAAGTTGCAAATATGCACTCATATCCTCATCAAAAATATCTCAGAAAGCAATACCACACTATATTATAAATATCTAAACATTTCGAAACTTCTAAATACGGGTTATAAAGCAAAATTACATCTCAAAAACTAATAATTAACTTCTTCAAGTCATGTTCTTCAAATCGAAAAAAAAAATATATATTTGTTTCAAATGAAGTTGGCGGAAACGAGAAGCAACTCATTCTTAAATTGTCGGAAGTCAACCGTCTAATAACAGAATTCAAAATTTCCTCCAAAAGCTGCAAATTTCAATTAAATTTTAAAAAATAAATTAAGAGGCGAAGAAATAAAATTACAAACAAAGCTACATACATAACACAAACTCTAAACAACCAAAAAAACAAACTTACACCGAGAAAAATCGATATTTACAGTGACTGAAGGAAAAACGAGAAGAATAATTGTGTTGAGGAGGCAGAAAAAAGTAGACATACCAAACCAAGAAATCTCAGTGATCAATCATCAAACAGATTGTAATCAAAAGCAGAGATTTCTCTGCTTCTTAAGAGGAGAGAGGGAGAGAGGGAGAGAAGTTTCGCCGAAGCCTCTAGGGCAGGGACCCCTTTTTTTTTCTTTTTTTCTTTTTTCTTTTAGAAACAAATTGTAATGTCCTCCGTAGAAGTTACGGTTTAGAGAGAGATAGAGGAGGAAGACGGAGAAAAGTCCAAACGAGTATTGTCAAGGCTGACCGGATGAGACAGGAAATTCTTGTGACTTGGGGCCCACTTGAAAGTTTTATACAGTAAAGTTTTTGTTATTTCGGGGACCCGGGTTGGGGGTGTTATTTCTCTCCGGTTGCTCTTTTCCCTGCCACTTGACTGTCGTCTTTTTTTTTTTACTGACAAAAATTACGTGAAAATCTAATGCTTGTATTATCCATGGTCATTTTTTTTCACATCTACGTCTATCGGTTTTTTTTTTCTTTTAATTTGTATAATATTTTTAAAAATAAATTATAATTGCATTCTTCTGTTTGATCAAACATAAATAAGTGTAAGCCATGAAATTTATCTGTGAATCAATTTGATAAAAACATTGATATGATTACATAAAAATTTATTCAAATTAGAATCACAAATAATTTGTAAACAAGTAATCAATTTTGAGCCATTCTTATAATTTTTACTAACCAATAATCCATTTGAAATATATTAAACAATTAAATAAAAGGTATTTCTTCAAAAATTGAGGGTGTAATTGAAAGACTTTTCAAGAATTGGGGTTAAAATACAAAATAATATTAAATCTTTTTAGTTTGTCACATGTAAGATGTATGAAACACCACGTGTCACAATCACAATCAATTGCATAAGTCGGATTCAATATTAATATAGTTATAGGTTTCAAGTTTTAAAAACATATCATTTCTCTCCATACTCTCGTATAAAATTACAAATGTACAGTGCATGTAAATATCAAGAGATTTAAATAAAATCAAGTTAAACGATGACATGTCATCGAGTGTTTTTTATTTAATTTAAGAAATTATTCATACTTAAAGTTTAAACGCATCGAAAGAAATGCAGTTCCGATAATTTCAGTTAATTTTTTAAATGACGAGAAATTATTGTTATCTTTCGAAAAACTTTAGATGTAATTGTATTAGTAATTTGGGGATATATTTATAATTTACTTTTTTATTTTATGCTAATATAGCAAAGTTATTATAGCATTACTCTACTCATAAAATTTTACAGAATCCTTTTTATCCGTGGAATAAAATTTCGCAGAATTAAAAAGAAGATAGTAAAAAATGAGAGGTTACCTATTTTTTAAAATTGTTTTTAAAAAGAGAAATTATACGATATTACGTGGCAAGCTTTTATTGGTTATATGCGTTTTTTTAAGGGATTGGTTAAACGTGAGTTATTAAAGGAACTGGACGAGATTTTATTCCCCAAGCACAATTACTAGGAAGAAGAGCCAAAAGATACACAAGTCAAAGTTCCGGGCAGAGATTTCCACCTCTCGTTCACTCTATCCCTGAACAGTAACTTTGGTTTGACGAAATAAGATGGGAAACTTTCAAGTGTTTCCTCAGTGAGATAGCTGTACGGTGCAATCGGAGTCTTACATCCGTTGGATTCTTAATCACACTGTAGTTATGGACGATTGTGTTGATGATGTGATGCGATTTAATGTGGGCTCACTGCTCAGGTTCCCATTGACGTTGAGCAATGAACAATGCATTTGGTGTGTTGAAGAATTACTCAAACAACCTCCCCTTCTTCTTCCAAGAAGAAAATGATTTCATTCATTATTATATTTGACATAAAAAATTATTGTCATTCTTTCATAAAACTTATTTCATTGTAAATGTTTTTAAATATTTTTATTTTTTAAATTCGATGTATTCAAATGAATCGAGGTCTTATAAAAACATCTTATATCAGCATTATTATAAGATTACAAGATTATTGGTTGATCTTTATATTCTCAAATTATCATATCACGATGATCGTAAACTTGTACATCAGAGACATTTATCTGTCGTCTTTATCAATTAAAACGTGACACATCAATAAAGTTTATGTATTTTTTTTTCTGTCCTGCTTGATACGACTCAATCTTTGAAATGTTACTACTTACTTTTATTCAAGTTTTGAAAAAATTATCTCTCGAGTTTCAGGAGGATTGAATGTAGGTTGGTTGAATTTGAACATGTCTATTGTCCCAAATCTTTATTCAACCAAAATGCATGTCAAAGTTCTTGACCTAATAAATTCAATTCAAACCTAACTAGCCGTATAAGGTAAGTCAATTAAAATGTACAAGCTAGCTAGATGTTTCTATAAATCGATGATGTATAGTGACTGGTTAACAATTGACAAGTCAATCTCCTTTTAACTCTTCAAAGATAAAGACAGACCAAGCTTCTATATCTCTTCTATATATTTCTATGACTTATAGCAATATTCCATGTTCTTTTTCTGTATGGTTAAATTGGAAGAGGAAGGGCATGAATAAAAATTCTGACATGGACAAACATGATCAAATATAAAAATTACAGATAACATCAATATATACCAAGAAAATATATCAATAAAACCGCATCAAACGGGTGTGAAATAAAAAATTTATTTTAAATCATTCGATGTTTTTGATTGATTTTTAAAAAATTATCGGTGAAGTTTTAAAAAATTAAATATAAAATTCTAAATAAAAAAACAAAATAAAATTTCACCCAATTAACCCAATTTTTTCACCATTAATTTTGAAATTATAGAGTAATCAAATTGAGTATATCACACCAAATTTTGTACAATAATTCATCTTAATTGTTGCATACTCGATTTTGAATATATTTATATATATTCAAATATTATGCTTATGCTTATATGATATTTAAGTTATTTGAATTTCACGTAAATAAATTATTCTTAAAATTAAACATATTTTATTGATTTCAGGCTATAAAATATATTAAAAAATCAATGCCGGGTATTGGAAAATACAAAACAAACTGAGATGCACATGAGAATAACCCAAAAGTGAATGCCACGTTGCCACTTCTCTTCGGTGTCGAGCTACAAAAAGCCAGCTCTCTCTGTCTCGTTCTCCCCATTAAATAAGCATTTTTCTCACTCTTCTGCAGACTCACCGTATATACACTTCTCTTGAATCTCCTCTCTCTAGGGTTTATGATTCCCTCGGTTTCTAGATGGAGAAAGTGTAAAGCTGATTCGAAGTACCTGTATCTCAGATTCGGATCCTCAACTTGCTTGGACCCGAACAAGATCACCGCATTCGGGTTCCTCCGATCCGATCCAATAGTTTTCGGAGCTAAAATTTTGAAGATTTCGACGAGAGATCCGTAATTACTTGAATATTCTCGTAAAATTTTATTCGAACAAGTGTTTGTTTAGCTCTTTCATTTATGTTGTTGCTCAGCTCAATGAGTCGAGTACTTTAAATAGTAGTAAGATTTTAATCACTGTGCTTGATAGATTTTAATTTTCTTGTTTATTGTTCATTTTCTATTTATATGCTTCGTATGGTTGCTGAGATAATTGCAAACAAAGAGAATCGAATAAAAATTTACTTTTTTTTTTTTTGCATTGAATGAAAAACTCGTCTCAATTACGTATGAGGTTTTGTCGAGTAAGCATGGAAATTTTTAATTTGAAAATTATTAAGATTTAGTATATCTATCTGCAGGTTTTGATGGAAACCGATTTACTGAAGTGAATTAAAAGAGTAAATAATTTTTTTTATTTAATTAATGATCGTTAGAGAAGATTTGTTCTTGTCTATTTGGGAATTGGGATGATAAAGAAAATGGGGCATGTTTGGATTTGCTTTTTGTTTTCTATTGTTTTTAAAACAAAAAGAGAAAACTATTCTATGTTGTTTTTCAATTAACCCTTTTGGATAACTACTATTTTTAAATTGTGTTTTTTTAATGAGAAAAAACTTAGTGTTCACTCGTTATTTAAGAATTATTATAAAATAGTTGTATAAGACAACAGAAAACATGAAGAAATTGTTTTTCATAAACAAGTAATGCTTCAAAGAACAAGTTTTAAAAACTTATTTATAGAAACACTAACAAAACGTATTTTGAGTGTCAAGAACTGTTTTCTGTTTTCGAAGACTAAACTGATTTTGGAAACAAATCCCTGATTTGATATTTCATATTTTGTGAAATTGAGTCGAAATGAAGACTTTTATAGTAACAAGTTTACATTTCTTCGACTTTCCTTGATTTCTCTGTTATTAAATGGGGCATACTTAAGAACTTGTGTTGTTTGTATTTTCTAATCATGAGAGGAGAGATTTATAATCGTGTGTTATTTTTCACGACGTTGGTCTGTAGTGCTTTTTCTGGGTGGAAATCTGTTATTGAAGGCCAGACCTGTCAAGTTAGATGGTATACAACAGTTACATAAGGAGTGTGATTGTTCAAGCTGGGCATCTAGGAATATTGACCCAAGGAAGGGTGCAATTGAGCAATTTCAGGAGTGTTGTGCATGTGGGTCTTGACTTAACTTGTACGTGGAACTGCAACTTTAGAACAAGCACAAGGATGATGGTTGATTCAGCTGCATCAGTAAAACGAGCACCAGTAGTTGATCTCTTGCCAGATAAAGATAACAATGGTGGATATGTTTGCGGAGGGTGGAAAAGGTGATTATAGATTCATTTATCAATATTTCCATCTGCTTGTGGTGAAAGTTTTAGAAAAAATGTTCAAAAGAATAGAAGTTTTGATAACGAGAAATTCATTATATGGACTGTGATAACCAGTCCAGTGCTATCTCATCTTCGTTCTTGATAGAGTGTGTGTTTATGGTTGTACGGACACGGAACATGCATAGTGTTGTATGTAGACTGTTAAGCATGTATTAACTATGAACTGAACTTGAGATGGTTGGATGTTGCTGCAAGTCATTGTATGTGCATTTGCTTGATTATTTATTCTTATTGGTTTCCAATGCATGTTTAACTAAACAGCAAAATCGGTGTGCGACAAAGCTAGGCATTGCTATTCCTATGTTAAGAGGAACCAATTTCTCACTCACAAGACCTTCAAAATCATCATCATTTTGTAGCCATTTTTCCAAGATTGATGAGAATTGTAAAAGTGTCTCTTCATATTCCTCCATAGTTCCAAGTCTGAAAGTCATGTTTCTTTTTCTTTCTTTTGTTTAGTCACATGGACATGTTTTGAGGTTGGTTATATCCGATGCTAGTTAGCTGTACATGTTTAAAGATGCGATTGGAGTCACACTTATATTCAGTTTCTCGTCTGATTGACAGTGAAGATGGAAAACTGAGCTGTGGGTACTCGAGTTTCAGAGGGAAGAGAGCGACCATGGAGGATTTCTATGATATTACAGCTTCCAAAATTGATGGACAAAGAGTCTGCATGTTTGGAATCTTTGATGGTTAGATTTGCTCTCATCTTTTCTTGCCTTGGAGAATTATATAAAATTATAGATATTAAATATAAAGCAAAATAGATACAGTTACAAGGTGTCCAATGTGGTAACCACAGAAGAATATAGAACTGCCACATGGGAGTCTGTGTCAGGATTGTCACTGATGCGGTAAATAAATGCTAAAATACAAGCCCTCTTGTCGTGTAGGCCTTGACTGTCGTGTACATGGTAATCTTTGCAAGGATGCCTGAGCATGTGACCTTAGGGTTTTGGGTGCTAATTGGTACTCGTGGTTTTACTGAAATAGGATCATTCAATAAAGAATACTATAGCTTTAAGTATTGCAACCATCAAGCCAAATCAATGTTGGTTGTAAATATTACGATCGACTCTTCTTGATAAATGGGCATTGTGATAGTTACTGTCCACAGATTTCACGGTAGAAAATATGAGCTGGATGGGAGTTTCTTTTTTTTTATATGAGTTTCGTTTTTAAAAACATTCTGATGTTTCATTACAGGTCATGGAGGTTCTCGTGCTGCAGAGTATCTGAAGGAACACCTCTTTGAGAATCTCATGAAGCATCCACAATTTATGACAGACACCAAATTGGCTATAAGTGCGCTCCATAGCTATGAACCACCTACTCTGAAGCTCTGGATTATGCGATTGTGGCATATCCTTTGTTCTTAAAGTTCATCGCAGGATCCCATTTTGGTGCAAATGTTACTGTCTGTCTAGGACAGGTTGAAGTAAAATAGGATGGTTGTGAGTCAACCATTTGCTGTAAATGAGATCTGGGGTCCTGCATGGAGCACTTTTTTCTGCGCTTTGATATGGTTTTATTGTGAACCTTCTAACTTGGGTAAGTTTGCAGGTGAAACGTTTCAACAGACCGATGTAAACTTTTTGGATTCTGAAAGAGACAGTTACCGGGATGATGGTTCTACTGCATCCACTGCCGTACTGATTGGCAACCATCTATATGTTGCCAATGTTGGAGATTCAAGGACCATAATTTCAAAAGCTGGGAAAGGTATTATACAGATTATTTGTCGTATGTTATATGCATGGGAAGTAATAACTTTGGAAATCATAGGTGGACTACAATTGGAAAAAACTTAAAAGTAAGTTTGGAGTTAAAGAATCTAATTTCTGTTGCTCATTACATTAAATATGTGAGTTTTGTCTTTAAATAATTGCATTAGTACATATTTCAAGCTGCTGTTCATTACAGGACCTATGGATATATTCCATAAGTGTTTATGGGAAATCGACGTTTAGTTTCTGGATCAAATGTTATTGATTACTCTATTATAAAATATTCATACCGGAAAATGTGAAATGATAAAATATAACTTTATAGAGGACTGGAACCAAAGGAAGCAAATTCACTCTTTTTAGAGTTTACTTTTCAGTAAAAAAAATGCGCATTCATATTATATATTTATCTGAGTTTTTTTTTTGTGGGATTTCCTTTGTTAATTATAGTTTTTTTAGAAGTAAAAGAATTATATAAATATCAAAAGGGCACCAAGGGGGTGCCGCCCATGTACAAGTAGAGCCATCTAAAAGAATATATGGCTGTAGTGAGAAGTGTTTTCAGTATCACAGTATATATCTTTGCCACAATGATTCACCTAATCAATCAGACATTAAATTTAATACTGGTTATGGGTGCTTAAGAAATATAATTACCACAATGTTATTCATCAAAAGAAAATTGTCAGAATGTTATGAATTCCATCTTGTAGATGTTTAGGAGTTTGTTTGTCTAATAAACTTGGTAGGATTCTGATACCCTAAATGGAATCAATATCATATGATGGATGCAATAAGTCTTAGTTTTGGTGGATGGAATCTTTTTGAAACCTCTGATGCTTATGGTATTATTGATTACTCTAAATTGAATGTTGACAAGTGTGAAGTTGTGATTGGGATTCCTAAAAGCACCTTTTTTCCGTTCTACAGCAATCCCTCTCTCTGAGGATCATAAACCAAATAGAAGTGATGAGCGGAAGCGAATTGAAAGTGCTGGAGGGGTTGTCATGTGGGCAGGTAAAATCAATTAAAACAAACAAAAAAAAGATATTTGGCTGTGATAATAAAATTTCAAGCAGAGTACAATGTACTGCAACTTATCCGTATGCACGGGTCAATAAACCAATGGATCTTGCCTATGAGTCATTGTTGCATAAAGCTATCTTTTCAAGTAAGTTTTACATTTTTCTGCAAACTGGACAGCTCGGAACATCTGATTGGATTAAATTTTTTGCCTATTGATATATGTGGACCCCAGCTCACACTTTCCTTATTGATGAATCTGGAGACTGGAAGCATGTTTACTTGTTCCTGAGGCTGTGTTGGCCTGGCATTAATGCTCGATTTCGTGTGTTATTTACAAGCTTCTTTAGAAATGGTTTCTGGTCATCCATAGGATCAGCAGACAGCAATGGATGGGACTATTTTGAACACTTTTTCGCACGTGTTGTATGTAGACTAAGTGGCGAAAGATCACTCCTAAAGCATGAATTAAACATATGTTAATTGTCTTGTCAGGCACTTGGAGGGTAGGAGGTGTATTAGCTATGTCCCGTGCTTTTGGTAATCGCATGTTGAAGCGATTTGTTGTTGCAGAACCTGAGATCCAGGTAATCTTTGAAACTATATGATTAATATAAGCTTTCATAAATTTTGTACCATCTTTATTAATTTATAATTTGTGATTAAAACTTGTAATCGCATGGCCCACCCCTTGGTTCCTAGTATTTAATTGGTAAGGGATGTTTGTGGATGATGTATCCCAATAGAGAGAGGTTGGATGCTAAATTAAACATGATGCTGTATGAGTGAGGACTTGAATCTCCTGTGTGGTTTTGTTACCTGTATTGAATTGAAGATATAAACCCCAGTAGGTTATTCATTTTCCATGTATGTTAACTAGGAAACCCTAATAGGTTATTCATTTTCCATGTATGTTAACAAGGGCTGTACTGGATATTCTTTCTATAGATTGCATATCTGAGGTGAGTTAGCAATGTTTTTATTTGTTTATTCATTTGTTCAGGATCAAGAGATAGATGAAGAATTTGAGTTGCTTGTGCTTGCAAGTGATGGACTATGGGATGTGGTACCAAATGAGGTAAACCTCTTTCGCGTTCCTCCCTCCCTCCCTCTCTTTCACAAACACAGAGAGAGAGAGAAACACTGCAGGTATATGTGTTAATGTGGCATGGGATAATCTCCAAATGAATATATATATCCTTCATTCCTTCTCCTTTCTCAATGGAACTTCACTACCTTTAGGGATCATATACTTGATGGATCTATGAGGTTCCTGAAGCCCTCAGTGATCTATAATCCTATGTTGTAGTTGCATTTTAGGTTTGCTGCTTAGGATATACAAGGGGAAAAGAAGTGCACATATTTGACTCTGCTGATTTCCCCAGTGGAGTAGTAATCAAATTAAATCGACTGACCTGTGGATGCATCATTGACAATACACTATCAAAATCTATGAACACTGGGAAAACAGAACCTCGATTAGCTGAGTTTTATTACTGGGTTCAGCTACTCCATTAAAAGCCAATTTGCATCTCCTTCTGAAGCTAACAGCAGAGTGGATGGTAGAGTCGTGTGAAGTGAACTGGTATATAATCTTTTTAACCCATTTGCTCCTACATATTTTCATTGCATTCAGGATGCTGTTTCACTTGCCCGAACAGAGGAAGAACCTGAGATGGCTGCTCGAAAGTTAAGAGAGACTGCTTTTACCCGTGGCAGTGCCGACAATATAACATGCATTGTGGTGAGATTCCACCATGAAAATGCAGATTCAGCCAACCCCCAGCATGATTAGAAATCTTCATTTAGAATGCATGTGTAAATTAATTGAAATTTTAGGGTTCCAACATTGAAATTTGCACAAGCATGATGGGTTGAATGTGAATATCAGAACGAAGGCAATTTTGTTTATTCATTGTTTTTTGTTCCTAATTTGCTCGTTTATTGAGTGCAACTTGTAGTTATTCCATTGCTTGTGCATATAATTGTCTAGTTTTAGTTCAATAAGGGCGTGATCTTTTTTCTTTCGCTAGCCTGATCGCAATAAAAGCTGAGGAACTTTGCAGTAGCACGTCAAAACCAAACCAGATGGGTTCTATGCAAGCTAACCCTAAAACTGGGCATCTCTGGTGCAGTTGTCGAAGTACATTCAAGTTGAGATTGGTGATTTACTCATCAAGAATAATGTTTTGCGTACGTAGTCACAAACACTAACTTTTGAGTGGTAATTATCACTCATCTTTAAAGTTTTCAAAATCCTAAATGTTTGATTTGAATGTTTTAAACGGTGATAATAACCCATTCATCACTCGCTCTGGCGAATGGCCGTCACCCACATTTGAAGGAAGCAGAGCATCTTAACTGCCATTGTAAAATTGACTTTTAGAACAAAAAATTAATGAGAACTAAAGTACACAATATGACAAAAGTCACGTGACAGAACAATTATGATGATGATGGATATTCGCGACTTTTGGTTTAATTAATCATGACTTAGTTTTAGTGCTTAAGATAACTTTTGGTTAATATTCACTTCTATTGTTATTGTTAGGAGTTAGGACCCTACTACAAGCCATGCTTTCGTCTCTAAGGGAACGTTTGGTACCTAAGACTAATGGGGAATATGATTAGATAATCTCTCATAAACAATTAATATCATGTTTGATTAAAAAAAATATTTATTTATTTAAAATTAAATTGAGATTAAACTAATTTTAATCCTTTAGGATTTATCTCAACCATTTCTCATTACTGAATTAATCTCACTTTGTAGGATTAATTTTTTTAAAAGACCATTTTACCTCCCTCTTTCTTCTTACATGCGACAGCCACCTCCCCTCTTCCCCCGCGCCACCTCACCTCTTTCCCCCTCTTCCCCCGCGCCTCCCTTCTCCTTCTCTGTTTTCCCTTTCCCTTCTCCTTCCCCCTCCTCCTCATCCGTGTCTCACCAGGTTACGCGGCCTGGTTCACCGCATCTCCTCTCTCCTCCTCCTTCTTCCTCCTTCTACTCCTTCTTCCTTCCTCCTCTTTCCTCCTCGTGCCTCTTCTTCTTTTCCCTTCTCCTCCCCTGGCCCCCTCCTCCTTCATGTCTCACCTTTCCCTTTTCCCTTCTCCTCCTCTTTCTTTCCATCTCCTCTTCTCCCTTCTTTTTCTTCCTCCATATCTGCAACAAACCCAAATCAAGACCCAAATCGAGACCCAAATCAACACCACAGAGGAGCAAGAGAAAGAAGATTGAGGAGGAATAAGGAAAAAAAAACCTCTGTTTCACGCACAGAGAAAGAAGAAGACCAAAAATGAAGGGAAGAAATGTTTATGGACTTTATAATATATATATATATATATATAATTATTATATATATAAAATATTTATAATAAAATATACAAAAAGTATTTTAATTTTTTATTTATTATCTTAAATTAATTTCAATTTTAAAATTTTATGAACCAAACATAAAATTAAAATAATCTTATTTTAATTTTTTTTAATTTTATTTTATTATAATTTTAATTATATTTCACTGTAATCACGTCCATTATCCAAACAAATCATAATAGTTTTCTCCAGTTTCAGACTTTTTCTTTTGGAACTCTTATGGGATCCATTGTCTAGCATGTTATCATATATTGTAGCACAATCACTTCCCTCTGGCACTTTTACAGTAATAATGTTTTTGATAAACACTCGTAATGTATTTGGATTAAAGGGAATAGAAGGAATAGAAAGAAAATAATATTTATACCCCTTATTTGAAAAGTTCTTTTAACGAAAGAAAAAGAAAAAGTGGGGTACTTTCATTTCTTTTTAAATTTTTATTTTTTTTTAATTTCTTAAACAAGAAGAATTTATAATAACATTTTTTATATTAATGAATGAAAAAATAGTAAAGTATATTAAATCATTTCATTTTATTTTTTAAATATCCAAATAAAAGATACATATGCCCCTCAATTTTCTTCATTTTCTTTTTCCTTCGTATCTTTTCCTTTATAGTTCTCAAATATAGGATTAATTATCACATTTTTACATTGAGCAAAAGTTATCCTTTATTTTTTCTCTCTCTAATTTATCACCTCCTTTCAAGTTAGAATCATAATGTATTCGGCAATTAGCATAGGACGTAAGAGAGATTGGGGTATAAGTTTGAAGATTTTCATAAATGTTTTGATTTTCAATTAGGTATTATTTTTAAAAACTTTTTCCTCTCGAAATACACAATATGGGAAAATGCCATACTGTACCATTGTTTTGACTTTAGGGCCCTACAATCTAAAATACCCTTCTTAGTTGTCAACCGAAAACTTGACAGGCCCTACAATCATTACATTGAGTGAACATTGCAGCTTTTACACAGCTGAGAGGAAGGAAACTTTCTCATCAGATTGCCCACGTTGTTATTTTGGTTGGAAAGAAAAAATATACCTTCTTATTCGAATGAAACCTATCTAGAAAATGAGAGAGAGACCCTGTGCCCCATGAAGGTTAGAAAAGTTGTCCATAGCTATGCACCTTATTGTTCTTTGTGTTCGGATCGAGGAAATGGAGAAAAGAGGAAAGAAAGATGTATGTGTACTCTTTCATTCCGAATATTTGTCTCTGATCTAATTTGATGACTTCTACCATGACATTAATGAACATTAAAAAAAGATCTATAACGATTCGGTCTCCCATTTGACATAATATTATTTGTTTTGACATCCTGTGTCTCATAACTTTAAAACGCGTTATGCAAGTCCAAACAACATCCTCTATAACCGGGTGTGGGATACCAAGACATCACAATCTCCCCTTCTCGGGGCACAACATCCTCGCTGTGTGGTCCCATATCAGGTAATCCGCCAAGCAAACCTTCTGTCCGAGCTTTCAAAAGTCGGCTCTGATAACACTATAACGACTCGACCTCCCACTTGACATACTATTTGTTCGCTTTGGCACCCCAAAGGGAAGGCTTTAGATAAGTTGTCTTGAGCGTTTGATTTACTTTTAAATCTATATATATATATATATATATATATATATATATATAATAAAGCTTGTGATAAGACTTTAATTTATTAGGTTTTTAATTCCAATTTTATATATATCTTTTGTTTTAATCTATGATTTTATAATATGTATGAAGATTTGGATTTAATTTCTTTTTATATATACGTTTTTTTTTGTTGCTAAAAGATGTGAATGTAAAATGAATTTAATTTTGCATCACATAAACAAAAGTTTACAACAGTCAGATGAAGCACCTTATCTAGTAGCATGTGCAATCCTATTACTAGCTCTCTGAGATTTTACAACCTTAGACCAGTCAAGAGATTGGGCCATAACTAAAATTTTGGAAACAACAGGAAACAAAAACGACCGAGTACATAAGGCATGTTGTTCGCCTTTCTCAAGAAGCTCAATAGCCTGGTCACAATCCATCAAAAAAGCTATAGCTGGGACAAAGTGAGCTTTAGCAATCTCCATGGCTAAAGAAAGAGCCATAAGCTCAGCCCGCATCACAGAGAAAGCCCTTGCTGAAGTATAAACAGCCAATTATTTTAAACCAACAGAGTCAAAAGCCACAGCACCCAGTCCTGCTTTAAAGGAAGCTTCAGTTGGAAAATCCTCGTCTCATACCGTTCAACCTTAATCCTACACAATTGGAGCTGTAAGCTGAAAAGAATCAAAGGGCACTGATGATTGTGTAAGAACTGTGCAACTGTTTGAAAGATAGGGCTCGCAAGTCGCAATGAAACAGAAGCAGGTTCTCTATAATATTGTAGAGCCCTTATCAGATCCTTTAGTGCATTTATTACGCGCACGTCATTGCACAGTTACCATGAGTTCATTGCGCTAGTCTTTAACACTACAAAAAAATTGATTTCAACTATGAATAAATTCATCACGGTCATTGATAGTCTTATATCTGTCGCAAATAGTTTTTTACAATGGATATCCGTCACACAAACTCTATCGTCGGCAATATCTCCATCGCAAGAAAGAGGTTTGTTGATACTGTTATCTGCTACCACAATGTAATCTGTCTTAGAAAATATTTTTTGTGACAGAATCTGCTATGGATATTTCATGGTTGATATATTTCCACATCTGCTCAAACAATTTTAAAAACTATAAATAAATAAACAAATATTATTTTAATGGTATTAACGATGAAAATCCATCTTAGAAGACCGGATATTATTTGCGATGAATTAACTCCGTTGCAAATAGTATATACAACGGATATAACTTTCTTATTTGCAATAGAAAATCTGTCCCAAAGAATATTAATTTTTAATTTAATTTTGACTTTTAATTTAATTTACAAATGCACATATTTATTATCTGCAACAACCAATCTGTAGTAAATAATAATATTTTTTTAAATCCCCTGTTAATTTAGTTTTATAATAAAAAAACTTATTAAATTACATATTACATATTTAAATAGAAATTTTATTCAAATTTTATCAACATTTAATATTAATCAATAATAATGTAAAATCTACAAAGTTCAATTTCTACCGACAATATTCAGAACATTACAACACAACCAAATAAAAAAAAAAAAGAAACGGGAAAATAGACAGCGCCCATCATATGCCAAATATGTCCTAGTACATGTCCTCATCTCTGGGATCACATAGTCCTCCATCAACAGCATCCGGCAAAAGAAATTCAAATAAAATTAAAAGATAAATAGTAAAGTGAGACATATGATTAACTTCATACAGAAAAATGAATAAACATCGTTATAAAGTTTGAAGACCATTTCTCTAAAAAAAATCTGAACCAGTGATCCGAATTTTATTCGATTTGTTCTCACAACTCACTTTCTATATAACGAGCATCCCGGTATCCCTAGCTAGGCCATGAGATGAGTATTTCACATTTTTACCCCTAAAACCATTAAGTGTTAACGATTTGGACCTAAAACGCTTACTTTCTCACATAAAATTCAAAGTGGTGATACGAATCCGATTAGGTTTGTTCTCACTACTCACTTTCTACGTTACGAACATTCTGGTACCCCCAGCTCGTCCAAGGGAAGAGTGTTTCACATTTTCGCCCATAAAACCCAACAGTTTAGACCTAAATCGCCTACTTTCACACATAAATCCAAACTGATTTGTTCTCAAAACTCACTTACTACGTTACGAACATTCCGGTATCCCTGACTCATCCACAGGACGAGTATTCAACATTTTTACCTTTAAATTTAACCAAAAATACCTACATTCTTACATAAAATCTGAAACGATGATTCAAATCCGATTTGGTTTGTTTTCACAACTTACTTTCTACATTACGGATATTCTGGTGTCCCCCGCTCGTCCACGGAACGAGTATTTCATATTTTCGCCCTTAAAGCTACTAAGTGTTAACGGTTTGAACCTAAAACATCTACTTTCTCTTTATAAAAAAAACATTTACTTTCTCACAAAAAATCCGAACCAGTGATCCAAATCCGATTCGATTTATTCTCACAACTCACTTTCTACGTTACGGATATTCCGATATCCCCGACTCATCCACGGGACGAGTATTTAATATTTTCAACCCTAAAACCACAAAGTGTTAACGGTTTGAACGAAAAGCGCACATTCTCACATAAAATCCGAAATGGTGATCCGAATCCATTCGGTTTGTTCTCACAACTCGTACAAACATTCTAGTCTCCCCGACTCATCCACAAGACGAATATTTTATATTTTCACCCCTAAAACCACTAAGTGTTAACGATTTGGACCTAAAACGCCTACTTTCTCGCATAAAATCCGAACTAATCACCCTCCTCTTTTGCCAATCAAGGGTGCAAGGTAAGATTTACATGAGAAATTATATTGTCTACTTACAAAAACAATCTATTCATACTCAAGTAATTGAAAACTAATTAAATTATTAACATACAAAAGTTAAAATTTACGTACCTAATAAACGGTAGTAATATAGAGCACACAAGAAGTAGTGAGAACCACCGATTGATGGTGACCCTGAGAGAAAAAATTATAAAGTATTACCAAATATGAAATTAAAAAAAAAAACTAATTATATATGAACATCATGCATGTTGATGCTTTCTAGTCACATCCTTCCATTCATGAAAATGTCTCATTTAAAAATGCGTAATCCTTATTGCATTTAATAACTGCAATTTCATTTTGAAAAAAATTCAGCAACACTTCCCTTGGTTCTCCAAATACACTACTTAAATTCGGTACTATCACCCGAAGTAGATAGACACGAATTTAGTATGTATCTAAAGAACACGAAGAGGTACTACCAAAACTTTATTGAAACGAAACAAACAAATAGTTATTAACTTCAATATGGATCACGCATTCCTAAACTGTCCACATTGGATAAACCAAGGATTATTTGAACACAAATATTCTCATTGCAAACTGTAATACCCGTATTCGTGAATTAAGGGTAAAGAAGTAATTTGATAAATATGTCATGAAATTTAAATAATATTTATGCGAAGAATTAGTTTTGAAAAAAAAAATGTGAATACAAAAAATGAATAGTAAAAAAATAATAATAATTATCTGGGACGTGAATGTCCCAGAAGACAGAAATAAAAACAGGAGAAAGGAAAAAGTAAAGGAAGAAGGAAAAGAAGAAAAAAAAAAGAGAGAGAGTCAAACAAAAAAAAAGAGAGAGAGACAAAACCAAAAAAAAAAAAAATTTGCTGAAATCGTGGCAGACAATTGTTGTAGGAAATTAGGCAAAGTTAGGCCAAATTGCTTAAAGAAAACTTAGTGTAAAACATGTGTAGGGAGGAGAGGAAAAAAGGCTGTTTGAATTGAAAATATTTTTGGCTGTCGAGAGCAGCCAACTTGTATATATACACGCACCGCAAATTTTTTCTTACCGATTCATTTGTTTTCCTTCAAAATTTTCTATTTTCTAGATATATTTGGAGACTCAAAGAAAAGTTAAAAGAACAAAATTTTGAAGGAATTTTCTACGAAATTTCATAGAATATCATGAAAAGCTATCAGTGTTATAAGGTAATAGCATAGTATTTATTTTTAAATTTTTAGTATATATGAAATTTCCGAAACTCAAAGTGAGAATTTTCAAAGGTAGTGGTTTACGATAAATTTAAGAAATAATTAGAAATTTCATACAAATATTATGTCAGGTGTTGACTATCTACAATGGGAGAAATTTCTGAGAAGAACCGGGAAAGACAAGAAGGTGACCCACGAGTAACTTTAAATGCTACGGGGTGAGTTGGATTTACTTTAAGTAGTCTAAATAAAATATCTAGTAATAAAAATTAAAATAAATTATTGATATATGCTTGGGTGATAGATGAAAAAATTGATTTATAAGTATGATGGGAAATTTGGATTTTCGATGAGAAATAATATTTTTTTTGGAAATAATAAATTTATTTAAGAATAAAAGCGATAAATACATTATTGTTATATATTTTGATATTTTAATACGAATTATGATGAGATGAATTTTATTGGATCTTGACAAATTTTTTGATGAATGATTTGGGATGAAATTTAGTGAATCTCGACAGACTTTAATGAATTATTTGATGTGATTTGGGAAGAGAAGAATTTAGTGAAATTTTTTTTATATAATTTGATGAAAAATCAGGATGATTGGATGTGAAGAAATTTTAAAGAAACTTTGTTATATAAATTTGTGGATAATCAAGATAGCCAATTTAAGTGGTTTAAATTTTTATATTATTTTTATATTACTGTTTATATTACTGTTTCATATCATTGTTCATGCGTATATGCATTTAATAATATAACCGAAAGAACCAGGAAGGCAGCCGGTCTAATGAAATAACCGTGACAGCCGGTATATGCTGGGATGAAAAATAAAAAAAAAAACCGTGACAACCGGTATATACTGGGATGAAAAGTGAAAACCGTGACAGCCGGTATATACTAAAATTAACCGGGAAGGCAACCGGTTTGATGAGAATAAAAGAACCGGGAGAGCAACCGGTCTAAGATAATAATAACCTATCGACAGGTGGGAAGACGTTCCCATCATAATCATTCCTGCATCTGCATCTGTTTTAAATTATCGTTGTATTTTTTTGAGATGTAGTATATTATTGTAAATTTAATTATAGATGACTGGGTCTCATAAAAAGAGACAGTTATGATGATGAGATTATTGAAACGTTGAGATGTTGTATACTGTTGTGAATTTAATTATAGATGGTTAAGTCTCACAGAAAGAAACAGTTATGGTGATAAGACTTATCTAATGGTAGATTTTATGATGTGAACCTCATTACGAGGTTATGAAATAATTGATGGTCTTAAGGTGAACCAATGATTGAGAAGAAGATATTGATAGTAGAAAGTTGTCGTCAGGTTATGCAAAAAATAAATTTTAATATTAAAAGATTATTAATGAAATTTGAAATACTTTCAGTAAATTTAATTCGCTGAGCTTGTGAAGCTCACTACTCTCTGTTCAATAATTTCAGGTAAGAGTCGAGATAAATAGTCTGGTGGGTTGAGAATCAGACGAGATCTTTTTCTGTAAACCAAATACGTGTCAATATCCTCAGACAATCGAGTTAAAGACTTGTAAATTTTTTATTGTAAATATTCATGCATTTATGTATATTATGTTTAAGTGAATATCAGATTTGTTTACCTCTCCTGTTAAGGGATAAGGAAAAAGAAAAAAAAATCTGGTAGTAATATTTTTATTGTTCCATATATGTGTCGTGCTTGGATTTTCAAAATGTAATGACACCGTCTAGGGGTGGCCAACCTGGGATGGGTCGTTACACAAACATGAATTAGCATGCAACAAGTACATTTGTGTTGCTCAATAATACTCGGACAAGCGATCTAAGGTAAAATGCAATGCATGATATACGCAAATAAAGAATATATTAGAGAGATAAGGTAATATATAAAAATAATTTATTCCCTATATGATTAAACGAGCAGACCCTCGAGTTAGGTGATTTTATTGAAGGATTGTGTCCGTCCGTCGATGATAACATTTATCTTGTAGTAAGCCAAGGACTTTCTTTCAAACAAAAAGAAAAAAAGGAATCAAAATCTGATTCTAAGCATTGTGTCCGTCGATGGCAACATGACATTCTGTTTGAAGTATTTAAGTGCTTGTCTATTTATTTTTGACATAGTGCTATTACTCATTTGTTTTTACATGCATGAAGTTAAATGGGTAAACCTATGATGACCCTTAAAGCGAAAAAAAATATCGCTTATACGTTTTTGTAACCCCAAAAACAAGGGTTTTATTCTGTTTCACATTGTCATAAAAATGTCACATTTCCATAAAAATGTCACATTTCATTAATATGCAGCTTGTTTTCCTACGGGCCTATATAGTAATTAACATAATTATTGGCTTTTGTGGCTAAACATACTATTACAAGAAGTTGATGTTAGCTTTAGAATGGCTGTCAATTTTTTTGGAGGACTGCTTATCAAGCACAGGAAACAATCTCCCTGCAAAAGCAGCCACAAGATGAAAACACAAATTTAACACCAAAACTCTCAAAACCCTTGCAACAAGTTCAGAAACCTTCCAAAAATTTGTTATTCCAGACAAGGCTAGGAGCAAGAGGAAAAGGGTAACAAATGCCAAAATCAAGAACACATTAACCAGTTGGTCTCATCACCTTAACCCACATAACTATTTGACAATTTCGAACCGTCCTATGCTCCAACAGGCATATTGGTTAGCTGATAGTAAACTCATTGTACCCAAAACTGAGGAAAAAACCAAGAACATAGAAAGAGATAGCGAGCAAGAAGAGGAGGCAGAAGATAATGATGGTGGGTCACAAGGAAGGTGTACTGTCGGGGGTTGGTGGTAGTGGAGGGGAGCAGCCAGGAGGTGCACCCATTGCCTATCACAGAGGACCCCACAGTGGAGGGCAGGACCATTGGGTCCAAAGACATTGTGCAATGCATGTGGGATGAGGTACAACTCTAGGAGGTAGTGCCAGAGTATATGCCAGCAAAGAGTCCTACTTTTGTGAGCTATTTGCTTTCAAATTATCACAAGAAAGTCATGGAGATAAGAATGAATTTGTTGCCATCTCTTCCTAGTGAGTAGTGATGATGACCCTCTTTTCTACGAAAATTTGAAATGCCCAATGTAAATCAAAGTTTTAGGATGGAAAATATTTCTAATTAGTTATGAAGTCTATATCTCTTTTTAGTTTAGTCATTTTAATAGTTTTGAAATATGATAAGTATGATTTATTTTTTCTAAGAGTTGATTATATGATTATGATGGTTAAAAGGTTCCCCAGTAATTTGATTTTTTTCAATGTGGTCTTTAATTGAACATTTTCTTCCCATATACTATATATTTTCTTAAAAATTCCTTTTAAATAGATGAAAATTAATACCCGATCCAAATATGCTTACAATTAATATCATCACAGCAACTTATCAAAAAAATATCATCACAACAAATAGAAAATAAATGGTATGTCTACAACGGTATAGAAATTACTTAACTGATTCATCAAATATGTCTACAATGGTATGTCTACAAAGGTATGGAAATTACTTAACTAATTTAATTTAAAACTTTAATTAAAAATAGAAAATAAATAAGTAAAAGGACTAACCAGGGAAGAGAGGACATGAAGATGGCGCTGCGGAGGGTGCGGTTAGCAGCGACAGGTAGAGAGAAAGAAAGAAAAAGGGATAGAGAGAGAAGGAGAAGGAAGAAGAGGGAAGGGGAGAGGAAGATATTAGCGATAAAGAAGAGAGAGATGAGGTAGCAACAGATTGAGAAAAAATTATGAGAGGGAGAAATCGCGCAGCAATAGAGTCGGAAGAAAAAGAGAGGAAAAATGGAAATTTAGGGTTCCAAGGTCCGTTGCATAACTTATTTTTTAAAATTTTATTTTTATTAACGACGACAGATGAATCCATCACATATAAGTTTTTAACGCGTCAAAAAGTAATTAAAAATTAAAAATGGTGGGAAATTTAAAATTCAGCACAAACTGCAGTGGATTTTTAATTATTTTCGACGAATTCCTTTCGTTCCCAATTCCTTTAGTTCATCGCAAATAATGTAATGACATATCCTAGACGGGCCCTACCTGAGACAATATCCTTACCTTTAAACACCGAGCCTAACCTGATTATGCCATAACAACTAACTCTAAAACACAGCCACACAACTTATATGCTCATATCCGTTTACATACAAACATCATCATCAATGCCTCAACTCCAGCTAATTAGTGCAGACTCGACTAACCATAACAAAATTTCATAACATAGGAAAATTTTAAATCTTACATAACCATAAGTTATGACTCTTCAACCTAACTAGTGCAGACTCAATTGAGGATGCCTTCAACGTGGACCCACCTATAAGTTGTCAACTTGTAAGCTTCCCACTAAGCTTATAGAAAAGAAAATCCCAACAAAACACCTAGGGAGAAATAAAATAGAAAGGGATAAGCGAGTTTCACATTACTAGAATTAATTGATTTTTATTTCATTTACCAAACCTTCTATTATATCCATTTATTAGGTATATTTCTCTGGATGGATTTTTCCTTATATAAAAATAGCAATCACATATTTCTCTACTTCTTTCTAATTCAGGAAAATAATCATTTCAAACAAAGAATATTGCAAACCATACAAAATTCACACAACTTATGTTCATAAGAACACCAAGATACACATCACAGGAGAAAATCAACATGAACAGTACTAGTAAAATCATTTTCATACCACTCTCGTTTTCACTAAATTCAACTCATTACAGTTCATCTCATCTCATCATAACTCATTTCAATCATCACGGCTCATCTCAGTTTTCTTATCTCAATTATCCCGACTCATCTCCATTGTCACAGAAATCACAACAAGCATGTCTCCCCACGTACCTGTACGTTTCTCATGCTCAATAAAAATCTTCGTTTACCTCACCCATATAGGTGAACCCTACATCCCCAGAACCCTTCACCCATTCAGGGCGAGTCCTACAATCCAATGTTACCTCAGATCTCCTCACTCCTTTTGGACGGGTCCTACAGTCCAATGTTACCTCAGATCCCTTCACCCATTCAGGGCAAGTCATACAATCCAATGTTACCTCGGATTCCTTCACCCCTTCTAGGCAGATCCTACCCTCAAATGTATGGTTATCATACATACATCAACACAACAAAACAATCATAAAAGAAAATCTCTTCCACAGAACCAAACCGCAATGGCTACAATAAAAATTCAATCAAACCATCACATTTCACAGCACAAACATATACAACTTCAACACATAAAAACATTACACACACACACACACACATACACACATACTTACAATCATCTCACACATCATGTAAATTCATATCGATACCCTAACCATTTTTTATATTTATAATTTGTTCCATTTTATGATTTTCTAGATCCTTCTCGCTTACTAAGAGTAAAGTGAACTCACCTCGACACTATCACCAAAGAGGCTTATTTGATCAGCAAAGTACTCGAACCCACTTGAAACACCACCTAAAAGAAGAACATGCTAGTATAAGCTAACCGACTTCATTACCTTCACCGAAAACATTCAGGGTATGCTATGATGTATATATGCATGTGTGCATTTTCAGTCCAACGTTAAAAGTAAATAATTTATTTCGATAATTTAAAAAGATTTGAGAATTCCTTAAGAATTTCAACTAAAACCATAATCAATTTGAACTATGTCCTTCCCTCTTAAATAAATAGAATTCCCTTAATCTCATTTCTTTCTTTAAACTGATTAATCCCTTGAAAAATGTCAGGGGAAATTCTACTGAAATTTCGACAAAGCCGCCCTCGTTTTTTGAATTCTTCCCCAATTTTTTTAAACCTACAGATGAAAAACAATTCTACAAGACTCAATCAAGTCTTTCTAAAGCCCATCATCCATCACCACCACCAACATTAAATCCAAACAGTGGCCATCCGCCTCAAAATCTCAGTTTAATCAAATTATATCTCAACCACAACACAATCCTGTTAATAGGAAATTCTATTTCATTCTCTTGACCAAATATTTTTCAAGGATTTAGTTCATTACATAACTCGAGCATAGTATAGCTTTCCTTTTCGCTTCAGTATAAACAAGCATACTTATACATAGAAAAAGAGTTTAAGAAACAAACAACACACAGTCTTAATTTTAAAGGAGTTATTAGTATAAATTCATTTTCATTTAGCCTCACTTAAGCTACCAATAACTCTTTATACCTTTTCACCAAATTAGAACAAAAATACTAATTCAAGCTTAACTCGTTTTAATCACAATTTATTACATATATCATATTTACTCATGAGTGCTGATTCCATGGAAACGGTTTCGTGGGAGTTACCACGTAACTGGGAAAGTTCACTAGTAATCATAAGGAAATTGAATAGTAATTGTACCAAAAAATTTAAATATAAAAGACACTACTCAAATTTCATGTGATTACTGGCGGACTTTCCTGGTTCTAGAGTAACTCCCATGGACTCGATTCCGTGGTATCACGACTCTTATTCATCAATTTTAAAGCATTTAAATCCTTTTGCCATAACAAGAACAAACTCCAAATCTCACTAATGACTAGAATGTTTTAAAATTTTCAATTAAAACACCATGCAAGATCTCATTTTTATATATTTATACATTGACTTTAGTCACCCAAACGCTAGCAAAAGAAAATTCTAACAGTAATTTAAATTTAAATTACTTCTAACATCATGACAGCAAGTTAATTATCATTATATATTTATCAAAAAAGGTTAATTATCATTATATACACCTCTGTGAAATTTTATACCTAAACAAAATTTAAATTTAGATTTGTACTATACTAATCCTACAAAAATCGTGTATATATACATTTTTTTCAATTTACATTCAACTTAGAAATCCAACAACAATTAACTCAATCAGCCCCCTCAAAATATCAGAAATATCGAATGTTTTTATTTTATATATTTCCCGTTTGAGCTCTATAAAAATAAATCAATTTGTTTTGAAATACAGTTAAATGTGTATAAATGGAGAGTTAACACTTTTAAGAGGTACATAAGAATATACCAAAAATTTGAGGAAACTGGTGGTTGAGGGTGGCCGGACTGCATTTTTCGGCCACGCCTTTGCTGGATTTCTCTTTGCCCATGGATCTCTTCCTTCACACCAAAAACAAAAAATAGAACTAAAATTTTCAAGAGGGAGAGAGGGAAACGAGAGAGAGAGAGAATAGAGGAGGAGGAGGAGGAAATCGAAGAGAGAGAAGAAATGAGGAGAGAGATCGGTTTTTGGGAAGAATACATCTCTCCCTCTCTCTATTTTCTTTCTTTCTCTATCTCAGAAGGTTCTAAAAAACATATCTCACTGACTGACTGCCTTGAACATATTGGGCATAAACCTTAATGGTGTACCAAAGGAAGCCTGTCTTGGGCTAAATATGGCATGGGCACAAAATTTATACTGCAATAAAATTTGAAAATTTTGAATTTATGCTTGAAGCCCGCTGTAAAATTGAACATATTATAGTCATATTTGGTTTATACCCAAAAAAAAAAAAATCTCAAGCTTAGGCTGAAACTAAAATCTTTTTTTAAAAAAAAGCTTTATCGTTTTTTAGGAAAAAAATGGTTAGACGATCATTAAAATTACATTTCACAGTATTTTTTGTAAAACAATATTTTAGAAATAGAAGAAAAAATCTCACTTGCCAATGTACATAAGTCATTGCATTTATACACTTCCAAAATAAAATAATAAAATAGTAGAATAATATTAAAATTGATCACATCAATTACAATCCTCTAGGTAATTAAGCATAATTCCATGGCTTCAATTAGATTTTTCGCCAGTACATATATGTATATAATTCGCACCACCTCGAAAGATTATTCAATATAAACAATTGATGTATGGTAAATTTTTAATTTTTAATTTTATTTATAAAAAAATTATTCTACTTTTAAAAAAAAGAAATACATGAAAAAAGAAAAACTCAAAATTACAAAAATTCAATAAAAGTAATCTTGAAAACGTGTTAATATTTTTTTAGAAACAATGCATTTGATGATGGGTTAGTGATATTGTTAGATCTGTTAATACCAGACTATTATTGTTTAAAATAACAAAATTATCTTTATACTATTTTTTAATTTCTTTTAATTTAAGATAATTTTGTTAATTTGTTATGGTATTAACAAATCATGTTAAGACAATAATAATACTTTTAATGATATTTTCTTAAAAAATTTAAAGTTTAAAGATGAAAATTAATAAAATGAGACAGTTAGTAGTCACCAACTTTTTTTTATTTTCTAAAATATTCACCATAAATACTTAACCAAATTTGACACACTGTAAACTCAGTACAAGAGTTAAAAGTTAACTATAGTTAAGTCATAAGTGTTGCAACCCTATAAAAAAGGGTGCATTTGGGTTAATAAAAAATAATGATAGGCTAGTGAGTGGTATCATGAGTTGTTAATGCGATATAATAATATTGTTTAAAATGATAAAATTATTTTTATATTATTTTTTTTCATTTGAGATTATTATATAAATGATATTGTTTTAACATTAATAAATCATATTTCGATATTAACAAATAATGTTATGACAATATCGTTATTCTTAGATAATAATTTCATAAAAATTTAAAAATTTAAAGATTAACAATCAAAATACAACCACAGAGTAATCAGAAATTTTATCCTTTTTTTTTTAATTTTCTAGAATATTCACCATAAAAACTTTACTAAATTTGGCATACTGCAAACTCAGTACAAGAGTTAAATATTAACTATGGTTAAGTCTTTTATGCTGCAAGCCATTATAAAAAGGTGCATTTGGGTTAAGAAAAAAGTTAAATAATAACCAAACCCATACTTACTTTTTTTCCATTCTATTTTAGTTAAATTTGGGCACTTAAAAAATTCTCCTCAGTTTCTCAGGGGTTTGACAAAATGGGTCACAGTGTACCAGACGATTGATGTTTGTCTCAGATTCAAATTTCTTAATCTGTGAAGAGACCATCTAGGTAATACGCTAATTTCTTAAATTCCTTTTTTTTTATTGAATAACATTTTTTTGGTTGTTAATTTGCATTCTGTTTGTGAATATTTAAGAATCTAGGGTTTCAGTTTGAACTGAATTACAGAATTCAAAATGGCGAACTTCGACCGTTGAGACTTTTGAGAGTTCGTTGAAACCTCGTTTACTGTAGATCCATGGCTGACCCGATAGTTCAGTTTGCTATTTAGAGTCTTTGAGTAGTTTGAATTATTACCTTTACAAGTTTGTTTCTATCTTTTGGGCTTTAAGTTACATTTTTGGTTGGGGTTATAGGAAAGAAATGGCCAAGAAATTTGGGTTTCATTTATGCATTGCGTGGGGGAATGTTGCATGGTTTCGACGTTTGTCTCTAAATGAATGCATTTAGTTGTTTCTTGTGATAATTTGGAGTTATTTTCAGGTGATCATTTTAAACTATATTATTCCTTTTTGTCAAAAATTCAGGCCTTTTAAGTATTTGAACTGTTGATACGATTTCTTCTGAAAATTAAAAAGAGATGGTGATTATGCCTTTTCTTTTAAGGGGAGGTAGAAATTAAGATTTTGATTTTATGTTGATAATTTAGCTTTATAATGTAGCGCGGGCACGCTGCATGGTGGGTTTCTTTGTACGTTGAACTGAGTTTTTGAGACTCAGATTTTTCTTTTGTTGAGCAATGAGAAGCTTTGTCTTTCAGTTAATGGTAAAGAATTTCTTTTTATCGGTAGTAATGGTAAAGAAAATCGTGATCACGTTAAGGTTAGTGTCCAAAATGTGGGGATATGGAATCTATAACGGTTAAAACTATAGTGTTATCATTTTTTAAGCAAATTGATGAATTCAGAGATCTAGGTCAACATATCGAGACAAATTAAAAAGCATGTTTTCCTTTGCTCGGAGAAAATGATCACATTTGGAGAACTTCATGATTAGAGTAGGAAACAAGCTTAAATTTTGGCAGCGATTAAGAATTGTAGCTGTCATACATCTTGCCTACTCAAATATTAATTACTCCTAGTATACATGAACGGGCCAAAACATCATTTTTTTCTCATTTCCCCACTTAAGTTTCTCTCTCATATTAGAATAATTTCTACTCCGTATTATTTATTAGGTTGTCATTTCCATGTGGAAAGCTAAAAGATATCTAGAAGTTAGTGTAGATCCAGGCCTCTCAGTTTAATTCGATACCCATTAGTCTTTTGAAGCAAAATTGTTCCTTAATGGTTTTCTTTGGGGATTCTTTTACCAGCTAGCCAAAAAGTATCTAACATCAGTCACCATTTGAAAAGTTATTATATATTCCGGTTGTCTTATCTACGGAACTTAAAAAAAAAAAATTATATTTTTCTTTTGTATGTACATATTCATTTTTCTTTTGTAGATACATATTCATCTATTTCAATCTATATATAGTCTTTGAAATTTCCATAGTGACGCCCATAGATCTTGTTATCCTTCAGGTCTTGCATCTAGGGCACTTACCCACCATTAGTTAACATGTCAGAAGATGCATTTAAGCTAATCTGAAAATGCAATATTTCTGGTGCATTTTCACTGAGGAGCGTGCTGTACGGTTATTGCTGGTTCATTCATATTTATATTTGTGAAGGCAATATGGTGCAGAACTTGATGGATAAATTGTCAGTAGATGACATTTTCCATTGCATGGTGTGGCTTCTTAGTGTTCTTATTAGTGTGTACTTAATATGCTGACCTCTGGCTGTCAAAACATCAGCATGGTTTGTAGCGGGGGCAAAGAAAACTGAAGTTACAGCAAAGTTGTCTTGGTGCTAAATGTTGTTTGGAGTCCAAGTGGTAACTCATTCATTGGCATTTGTGTTGAATCTGTTAAATGACAAATCAAAGTGTTTAATAATTGTTTGTTCGATATTATGAAAGCTTCTCTTGTAGCATCTTTTTTCTTAACTCATTTGCTGACGTTATCATGCATGAAGGGTAATACTTTACGGGATGTCAGACTAGAATGTCTAATCTTTGATAACTTTCATAAGGGCATCAAAATGTCTGCACGTGTGTCCAAACTATAGCTGTAGACAGGCCTGTTTGTTGAATGATTTCCGTATGTCTTTTTTGGTGGATTAAAAGAATGCGAGGCTAGGAACATTTCCTCTTTGCTATGAGGGATGCATGTGTCAGTGTGTTTTGGTGTTGACATTGCTTTATTCCTAGATTGGTGTTCTCCTTGTGACTACAGTGAGTCTTTATTCTTCTTTCATGCTAACAAACAGTTGTGTAGTCATGTGTCCTCTACTAAAAACCACTTAGCAATGTTGTGTGTCTAGATTTCAATGAGCTATCGTGTCCAGTTTCTTGTACCTCAGTCTAATTGCAACATCTATGTCTATGTTCATGGTTATCGATGGTCAGACATTTGCCAAGTATCTTCATTGAGTTGGTGGTGTAGGTTTGTAGAATTGACATGGTGTGACAAAGATAATCATGTGTTTCAGGTGCTGCAAAAAACTTTCTCTATTCTGCTTTCTCTAATTAATGGACATGGCATACCTCTACATGTTTTCCTAAACATGTTTATACTGTATGTGGATAATAATAATCATGTGTATTCAAGGGCTTGGAACCCAATTTTATGCATCAGACATAAATATGTATCATGAACGGCTTAGATTTGTTGAGTAAGTGTAGTGACAATAACATTTATGGTTGTGATTTTTCTTTTATATCAGGAAGTTTTGTAATTACTGTTCTTAAAATGGTGAAATTTTTTCCACTTCAAGTCAGATAAGGAAACATGAGATTTGCATGAAAAATTTGTTTTTATAAAGACAAAAAATATGTTTGGTCGCAATATGGCTTGTCGTTGGTATATTCTAAGGTTCTGATACGAATGCTTTTAAGATCCAACTGAAATATTTTACTTTGTAATTGTTTTCTGATTTTATTTTATTTTTGTTTGATATCAGGTGTCAAAAAATTGGAGGCTCTTTCTTCTTGAGGTTGAAAGACCTTGTGCTGTAATTCTGATCCTTGTTTGGAGTTTTTGAAAAGTATATATCAATAAGTAGGTGGGGAAGAAACATATCGAAATACCTAGGGAAATTATGGAGTGCAATAAAGATGAGGCTGTTAGGGCTAAGGAAATTGCTGAGAGGAAGGTCACAGAAAAGGACTATGTTGGTGCGAAGAAATTCGCTTTGAAGGCTCAAAATTTATATCCTCAGCTTGACGGTCTCTCCCAAGTGTTGACAACAATCGATGTTTATATCTCTGAGGAGAATAAAATTGTCGGGGAAGCGGATTGGTATGGTATACTCGGTGTAGTCCCCGGGGCTGATGATGATACAGTAAGGAAACAATACCGAAAGTTGGCTCTGATGCTTCATCCTGATAAAAACAAGTGTAGAGGGGCAGAAGGTGCGTTTAAGCTGGTTTCAGAGGCCTGGAGTTTGTTATCTGATAATGCTAAGAGATTAGCCTATAACCAGAAGAGGAGTTCGAGGGGAATCCAGCAAAAATTTACAACCCAAAGTGGGGTTTCATCGCAACCACCCACAGCAAATGGCTTTCATAATTCGACCAATAATGTAGCTTCAAATGTTAGGGCTAGAAACAATAATACTCGGGTAGATCCAACCTCTTTTTCATATCCTCCAAATAAAAAACCTGGTACTTTTTGGACAATTTGCAATGGATGCAAGACACAATATGAATATCTCAGGATTTATTTGAATCAAACTCTGCTCTGTCCTAACTGTCACGAGGCTTTTTTGGCTTTAGAGAAGACTCCGCCTCCGAATGTTCTTGAGTCATCCAATTGGTCATCTCACCAACAGCATCAGAATTCAAGACATCATGCTGCAAATAAGAACCCATTTAGTCCTCGA
The DNA here is from genome assembly GCA_023935145.1 of Bretschneidera sinensis. Taxonomy (NCBI): domain Eukaryota; kingdom Viridiplantae; phylum Streptophyta; class Magnoliopsida; order Brassicales; family Akaniaceae; genus Bretschneidera; species Bretschneidera sinensis. The sequence continues at coordinate 144,342,722 of CM043700.1, forward strand.
AGAGATTCTGCAGGTATTCATTCATCTAATAACATAAACTTCCAGTGGGGTCCTTCCTCCAGAATGGCTGGTGTTCATAGCACAACTCCATCATCTTCAACCACTGCTCAAGCTGCAAGTGTGGTTCAGCAGGCACATGAAAAAGCGCAGAAAGAAACAGAGAGAGCCTTTAAAAAAACAAGAGCTGAGGATATCCGTCTGAATGGGTTTGTCGGGAGCATGGCAAATCAAATGGCAAAGGGAACTGGAACTGGAACTGGAACTGGCTTGGGAAGTGTATCTGAATCTGGGAGGGGTTATTTTGAGACATCAAGTATCTATGGATTTTCGGGTTTCCATAGTAAGCCTAAAAGTGAGAGAGAATTGTCGCCACTTGAAGTTCGAAACATGCTGTTGGAGAAGGCCCAGATTAGTATTCGTAAGAAACTTAAGGATTGGAGCTCAGCAACTAAAGCCAGAGGTGCAGACAAGGAGGAAGATAAGGCAAGAGGAAAGGAAAGTATGAGAAAGAAAAGCATAGTAAGTAGTGATGAACATGATCTTAAATCGAATGGTGGATCAGCTGTTCCTGATAAACGATACCAAGACAAGAAGTCCTCCCCCAGGTCTTCTGCTGATGATTCAAATGAGGTCCTTGCACCAATGTCGATCAACGTTCCTGATCCTGATTTTCACAATTTTGACCTGGACCGAGCTGAAAGTTCCTTTGGAGATGACCAGGTCTGGGCTGCTTATGATAATGATGATGGGATGCCTCGTTATTATGCTCGAATCCACAAGGTGATCTCTTTGAAGCCATTTAAGATGAAGATTAGCTGGCTTAACTCAAGAAGCAACAGTGAATTGGGTTCACTAGACTGGATAGGTTCTGGTTTCTCCAAAACTTGTGGGGATTTCAGGGCAGGCAAACATGAAATAACTGAAACCTTAAATGCTTTCTCCCACAAGGTTCAGTGGACTAAAGGTGTACGTGGGGTAATTCGTATATTTCCTAGAAAGGGGAATGTCTGGGCTCTTTACAGAAACTGGTCAACTGACTGGAATGAGCATACTCCAGATGAAGTGATACACAAATATGACATGGTGGAGGTGCTTGACGACTATAATGAGGAAGGAGTGACTGTCACCCCTCTAGTTAAGGTTGCTGGTTTCAGGACAGTGTTTCATAAGCACATGGACCTCAAGGAAGTGAGGAGGATTCCTAAAGAAGAAATGTTTCGATTCTCTCACCAGGTCCCTAATTATGTGCTTACTGGCCAAGAAGCTCCTAATGCCCCAGTTGGATGTCGGGAGTTAGACCCTGCTGCAACCCCTTTGGAACTACTTCAGGTAATTACAGAAGCCAATGAAGCAGCAGCTGTAGAGAATGGAAAAGCTGAGGAAGAGATGCTAAAGAGATCCCCAAAAATTGAGGTAGATGAGGAGGTGGATAAAGCCTTTAAATCTAAGGAAGTAGAGATGGTAGATGATGGCCAGAAGTCAATGGTGGTAGATAATGGTGCATGCTTCAGAGGTGAGGAAAACTGATAAGGTAGATGATGCTGGAAAACTGAGAAACTAGGATACAGCGACTGCTAAGATACACCAATACAGGTGAGTTTTTGATATCGATAGCCTGATCCAAATTGTAGAAACTGTTTTTTGTGACATAACTGGATATAGGATGATCCAGAGTCTTTTTGTGGAATTTCATGCTGTATAAGTTTTTTTTTTGTCTTTTTCACAGTTAAAACTCTGTATAAAAACTTTTGCATGGCCATACTCAGAAAGGTTAAACAGCAGTTACCTTCTTGCATTGTATAACTGTCACTACATATGCAATTGACGGTTTCGTTGGACAATGTTGAATCTGTCGCAGTGCTTTTTCCAACTGTCTGAAGCTAACAATTGAGAGTAAACAACCCTTCATTTGCTAGCCTATTTTTTTTTGTATTCCTCGACCCATTTAGGCTACCAAGAACGAAAACCTTTAGCTTTGTTCTCATAGAATATAGCCCGTGTGTTGTTTTTACCTCGCCAGTCCTGACTTCTTTCATACAAACCAATGTTCCCAGAAGCAGGGAGACATTTTTACATTAGTACTTGTTTGGTACGGATTAAGAAGAGGATAAGTTGAAATAATTTTTATAACCGATGATGATACTTTTTACGTTGATTTAGATTGAAAGAAATTATCTCATTTTAACCTCCTCCTATTACAGGTGATACATATGTGCTTTTCATTTCAAACCAAAACCAAAAGCAAACATTGGTTGGTTTAGAGACTGTTTTTCTAATCAGACCTAGAATCCATGTAAAAACGAGAACTTTCTCAGAATGTTATAGTAGACCAAAGAGTCAATTTTCAGCCTTCCAACTTCGTTGTAAATTTCGCAGAACAAAATCGACTTTGACAAGAGAATTGTCGGTTCTCTAAGTCTCACCTATAGCCAGGTTTATGGTCATTACAAAATTCCACTTGCTCTTGAAGATATTAGAAGGTGGTTGACTGGAGCAAAATCTTTTTCGCTTTTTTTTTTCTGGTACGCATAATAATGGTGTTGGTTCAAATATCATTGAGGCCGAGCCTTTGGGCTTTGGACAAATCTCAAACTCAGGCCCAACACATTCCACATCAACATGACAATACCAAATATGGAAAATTCTTGGTTCGGGTTTAAAATCAGGAAACTTTACTGATAATTTTGAAGAGCTTCGTTGGTAACGTTAATATAGATGTGAGACTCAAAAAATAACATTATCAATAAAATTCTTTGAAACCACCGGTGAAGTTGTAATTGGCTTAAAACATAAGTATTAGATCTTAGTCAATCAAGTATTTCTCGAGTCAAAGACCTCGCATTCAGCAGGTTATATAGCATGGCATGTTTGTGCAAATATGTGATTCAATTTTATTGATTAACAATCAAATTTTTATATTTTAATACATCAGAAAATGTTTAGGAAAATTCTCTTGTTACTTGCGTTGATAAATATTTTGACAATTCGCCAACATAAAAAAAAGGAAAATTTGAAATTAACCTATGATTAGCATTGGGTTCACTTGTGATCTTAGCCCCTTTTTGTTATGAGTGTAATTTTTATATATAGGTAACGAGAGAGATCGAACTTGATCTAATATACGAAATACCCATAATTATTTATTTTAAAATCTAAACTAAAACGTAAGGATGTTTATTTTATTTTTATTATGTGTGCTTTATTTTTGAATATTTTTTATAAAAAAATAAAATAATCCATCATCGTTTACGTGTCTTACGAGTTGGTCACCATGAAAGACGCAGAATCTTAGGAGCAATTTCTTTATTTATTAATTGGGCATATGACCCAAAGACTACGCAGAGTTTAAGTAATATGAATGGAAGTTTCATGGACAGTTCCTCTGGGTCAGATTCAAGGAATTCTCCTTTTAGAACAAGGGCATTAATTTGGTACTAGTAATTGACTACTTATTTTTTGACTGGGCATCTATGGTGATATTCTCCAAGCACTGCTAAATGCAGACACATCTGCTCCCTCTTATTGAGGCCTATACAATAGGGGTGTTTTAGTAATTGTTTATTAATAGTTAGTATGCATGTGTTTTGCTATACCTAAACTGCCAACTTTTTTCTATATTTACTCTCTATAAACGCCAAATCTGCCGAGTTATATCCCTTAATCTGCATTTATGTTTTGCATAATCAGTGGAGATTGTGATGCATTAAAATTTGGATTGAGGGAACGTAGGGAAAGGAAAGAGCATTTATTAGCCTGAGAATTCCTTTAACGAGTGACAAAGAAATAGCTCACCAAGAAAAACACCCACAGGAAATTTGGATTTGAAAGAAGGATGCACCTCCTTCATACCTTTGAGATTTAGATTTTATACCATTTTTACTAATAAAAAGCAAAATACTAAAATATATACACTATCATTTTGTAGTATTTTTATCCGCGTGTAAATTTATTTGTCCGATTTATATATTGATTATTTCTCTCGTTTTAAATGAGTAATTACGATAATATCGTAAGTTTTTATATCGATTATATGATAATAATTAAGGTGAATTTATATTGTGATCAAATCATTTATATATAATTACTTCATTAAAAAAAATCTTAAGCCACATATACCAATATATAAAATATTAATTAAAATACATTCATATAAATATACATTTTTTTTTTAAAAAAAATTCATTTAGCTTATAATTATAGTTATAGGCATCAATGACAACACACTTTCAATAGTAACACCCTAGAAACTAAAAATTAGCAATTTGTAAATTGAAATTTCTCCAAATCTTTGACTACGTAACTGCAATCATAGAAGGGAAAAAAAATCATCGTACTTAATAAAACAATATTTAAAGACAAGTCACGATTAAATAATATTATAAGTTAGTGCATGAAGTTATTATTTTTTTATTTTTTATTAATTAAATTTTAAAAATAAATTAATTTCTCTAAGCGTATTTTGGTCATTATATATATATATATATATATATATATATATATATATATATAGCAAATCAAGCAAAATTTCAAATACGGTAAATTCTAGGAAGTTTTAATGCAAATACACAATGGAATCCAAAGAATATGGCCATTTAGCATACTTCCAAAATCTCTCCCTCCCCTAAACCTCTCTTCTTTCTATAAATAAACCCCTTCCCTTTTACGTTTCTTCCTCTCTCCTCTTCACCTTTTCAGGCGCTCTCTCTCTCTCTGTTTGTTTTCCTCTCTTGAAAAGAAAACTCTATTTTCAATTTTCAAGCTCTTTTCTCCATCTCGCCTCATTTCGGCTTCTTTTTCTTTGATTAATTGCGACTATCAAGCTATCGTGAATTCACAAGAAAACTTAGGTAATTTCTTTTCGCTTTCTTTTAATTTTCATCTATATGTGATCTCTGCATGTTGATTTCTTCTTATTTCTCTTTATATCGACAGAATGAATATTTGATTGATGCCATTTCTCATAATGTTTTTAATTCTGTTATTTTTTTAAATTTGAAATTTGAGTTACAGCAAATTCATAAACTTTCATTTTATGTGCTCTTAAAACTGGTAAATAGGTACTTTTTTTCATTTTCGATTGTTCGTTGAAATTTTGAATTTTGATTTTTAAAATTTTATTAATAATGTTCATATATATTTAATTAATATTATTAATTATATTTTAAAAAATATCAATTTTCATCTGATATAAACAAAGTTTTTTTTATTTTTTTTCTCTCGACCGCCATATTTCTATCTTATAAATTCTTGTGTTGGGTTGATAATACTGTATTTTTATTTAAATTTTCGACGAAAAATATTGCGAACAAAACGAAAAAGCGGTTGGTGTTCGTTTTTTACACCTCCCAAAAAGGTTATTCAGATTACCTGTTTAGAACGCGAACATTGAGCGCGTGTAAATTGCGTTGACGGTCTTAACCCTCCGATTGACCCCAGCGAAACGGAGATCGCTCTCACGCGCAAGTGAACCTCTTCTTTTAGCGAACTCTCCTTTTTCGGTTACTGATACTCTTTTTTTTTTTCGAAAAGGTAAATGTGAATGGCCTCTCAACCGCACACGTGTCTCTTAATGGGTCTTCCAGTTGACTGGACTTGAGGGCCCATTTGACCTAACATACGTACAAAACTAGTTCGTGGTTTTTATCTTAAGATCCGGACCTCAACCACCCAGTTCCCATTTCTGTCTGACACGTGTAGTTGGGACGGTGGAGTTTGTGACGTGTACGATTCAGATTCTAGGATCTACGTATACCAGTTTAAAAGTCGGTGCTTGTAAAAGCGGGGCGGGGGCGATTGGGCCGATTTGGGACCCCCACAAAGTCACTTTTCATAAGAAACGACTTCTATCTACCTAATAAACGGTTATAAGTATGTTTTGATAGCGATTTGTTTGGTGGCTGCACTAGATATTGCATGCACTTTTGCTTTAGAATTTGTAGGATCCTAATAATATCCAATAAACCTCTCGGAGCAATAATCGTTATTCCTTATTTTTAGATATGAGACGAGGAGTTTAAAATCCGGTAATTACATATGCATAGGGTATTCTTTCAATTATGGAAAAGGAAAAGTGGTGAGGTAAAGAAGTGAGCTAGAGCGAGTTTCATTTCATGGTTTATAAAATAGTTTTGAAAATTATTTTTATTTTTTAATTATTTTCATAAATCACTTTTAAACTTTTTTATTTGATTTTTATTTATAAAAAACAAAAACCATTTCATAAATTCATTCAAACAAGAAGGTGAGATATAATATGTTTGATAATTGATCAATAAAAAAACCTTTTCATTTGTTGATTTTAAAATTTATTGATTTTTGACGGACTTTTTTGTATTAAAATTTGTTAATAACAAAATTTTCTATTGTGGCTTTCTTCACGGATTTTTCTATGATGTATATGAAAGAAGACTTTTTAAAATTTGAAAGAAACTACATAGTTGGTCAATAAAAAAATTTGAAAGAAGACTTTTTAAATTTTCTAAGCAAAAATAATTTTACCAGAATTAAAAATATTATAGATCAAGGCAAGTACTATACTTTAAATTATTACAAACTTCCTCGTCTGTTGCTTTGATTTAGGTAAATCTAAAAATCGGACTATACTATTGTCGGTCCATTGCTCACTTGATTCTTAGGTGCAGACACGACATGGATTACTTAAAACACAAGTTCCTAGGTTAAAATAATACTCCACTTAACAAAGACGTGGGTTGGCTATTTTTTTCTTTGAGTATTTCAAATCTTACTATAATAATATTAATTTGTTTAGTAATCAAACATTTTTATAATCTTTTATGTAGTACTGCAGTTCCATGTAGTTTCTTTAGATTCAGACACCTCCGTCCTTTGTATCGTGTCTGGTTCTAGGGGACTTTCAGTCAAGTCTAAAAAAACCGTGTCTCTGACGTGTCTACCTGGTAGAACCCAGATGTCCTTTGGGCTTTCTATATTGAACCATTTACCCCATTGACACGTGATGCTTCTCTTTTTGTACCCTTTTTTTTATGTATTAAAAATTAAAGTACTACCACTTTTTTCTTTAGCTATGTTATCTTTGTTCACACTTTCGGTTTAAAAAGTCATAAAAAAAGGGTTTTATTTTTTTATCGCCAAACAAAGTACAAGTCAATTTATAGCTTCGTAGGATACACGTGTTTTCTCTGTAAATGTGTTTAGCAATTTAGGGCCCTAGTCTGTTGTCTGTCATGGAAATTATACTCCACACGTCCGTATGTTTGTATGGTTTTAGTAGATGCATGAGTGCAGACAAACTCTGATGTCCCTTTTTTAACAAAGGAGTTTGCCTTGTTTTGCTACCTGAGCACGTTTGTTTGGTAAGTCTGTGGGTGCCGTAGAGCAATAATTGGGCATTTGATTGTTAAAATAAATTATATTAATGGATTTTAATCATAGTTTGGTTTTTGTCATATCATTAAAGAAAATAGACATTTTGCCCTTTTGACAAAAGGTATTATTTTATGGTTTATTATTAGAGGTAATTAATTTTTTTATATTTTATTTTTGCAGTTTTTGAATAATTGATACTACTGTATTTTGTAACTAATGAATTCTTAAAAAGATTTACTGTATCGGATGTGCAGGTTGAACTTGTTTCACTGGAAATCATTTTAGTCATGCTAATCTCGAGGAAAATTATCCTCAAAACTGGCGAAATTTGTTTTAACCACTCATTAAGGAAGTGATAGATTGAGGAAATAAAGTCCTTTTATGGTAAAAACGTTTTTGCCTGGAATGGATCTTCTTAGGTAGCTGTCTCTTGAATAGTTCTACATAATTATATTACTACTTACAATAATCGGAGAATTTCGTCTTTAAACTAAGAAATTTGACGAAAAAACCATCAATGAGTAAACTTTACTCTTTTACAGTTTGAGAGAACTTATGAAATGATTTTTGTTTACTATAAACAATAACTATGTCGAGTACTTTTAAAAAACGATTTATGAAAAAAAATCAAAAGCTGAAAAATAATTTTTAATTTTTTTATTGTTTTATCAAACACTATAAATAGTTTTTAACTCAATTATTATTTTTATCAAAAATTATTTTAAAAATTGTTTTGTAAACAATATGTGCATTTTTTTTATTTATTTCCGTTTTCATTGCATTATTTTAGTTCATCAGCATGTAGAATACTAAAACATCTAATCTACAACCTTTCACCAAAACTTGAAATTCTTTAGCTGAGCTAGTTAGCTTCCTACTTGAAATCTTTCATGCAAATTATTTTGAAGGGTTGAATTCCCATTCAATGATGTCATTCTCTCATGAAAATTTAATCATAGGTCTATAACAGTACACATGATTACAACTGTGCGGTACTGTACTCATGTGTAGTAGATTAGAACTTGTTTATAATTAATAATTAATTTCTATTATATTACAATTCAGTTAGCATCCAGGAGTTGGAATAAGGTAGATGGTAGTTAAAAGTGGAGCCAGGTTGATTAACCATATATTGTATTTTTGTCCCTTATAATTTTGTTTATCTTTTAAAGCCATATCGCATGTCTGTATCAGCTGAATCAGCTGATTGTAACCCTAGTGAGGATGTGACCTTTCATCGTAGCCATGTAATGTCGAGTCACAGAATCTAACTTATTTGATTAACTATATTGTTCTCCTTTTGTTTCCTTCTTGTTTTTATGTACTTCAGTTTGAAAAAAAGTTTCATTTGGAAAATGACCTTTAATTAGTAAACTATCTTTCTCTCCCTCACTCAAATGCTTTACATAACACTTGTAACATGATGATTTCCTTATTGGAAGTGGGCTTAGAAGATGATTAAGCTAGGTATATTAAAAAAACTCTCTCTTCTATTTGATGGGTGAAAATGGCTTTTTCCTATGAAGTAAAAAAAGAATGAAAATTTCCCAAGATTTGATAAAATTAAGCTTCCACATGGTATTTGTTTATAATTTCTTACATATACATGTGTTATGGTACACCACCGACCTTTGCAAGTCTTTGGGTTGAAGATTTTGTAGGCAATTAAAGCTTATTCTATGTAACACTTTCTGAACTAAAGTATTGAAAGACAATTACACGAGTGTCGTGGCTTATTCTATATATGTTTTGTATTTTTTTTTCCTTTTTGCCCCTCTAATATTATGTGTTTCTGTTTTTTTTTGACATGTAGATGATCATGAGAAACTTAATAAAGTTTAACCCAACAATGGGATTTCAAAGATCAATTTCCAATAAACAAAAAGCACAACCTGTCCCAACGGAAAAGAATGAGGATAATGCTACTGAACCTATCTCCCCAGATGCAATTTATAATTCATGGGTGGTAAGTTGTGTTACCATTTATCATTTAACATTTTGTAGCACAAATTTTCATTGTTATTATTTATATATATATATATATATATATATATATATATATATAACTATGGAAGCAATAAAAATATCAATATCATTGATTCTTTTGATTTGAAAATTTGATAGGGTGAACATCCTTCTGCGTTGGGCTTATTTGATCGGATGATGAAAGCGGCTAAAGGGAAGAAGGTTGTTGTGTTTTTAGATTACGACGGTACTCTCTCACCAATTGTAAATGATCCTGATCGAGCTTTCATGTCTGATGAGGTAATTAATCAACAATATTCCATCTATTTATGTGCAAATACATATGCATGTTTTTGTCAATAAGTTATTAATTAAAATAGACTATTATGTAAACAGATGCGTGCAGCAGTGCGTGAAGTTGCAAAATATTTCCCAACAGCTATTATTAGTGGTAGGAGCAGAGATAAGGTAACACAACACATATTTTTGCAGTTTTTTGTTTATTTATATATTTTATTCATCCCTAATTTACAATTTACTTTTATTCTTTTGCTTAATTAGTTGGTTTTTAGTCAGGTCAGTGAAGTGAATAATTTATGGATTTGAAGCCCCTGAATCCTGATGTTTTCCAGCTTTTCTCTTTGATTTTAGGTTAAACAATTTGTACAGTTAAATAATGTTTATTATGCTGGAAGTCATGGGATGGATATATTGGCACCACCAAGGGCAGTGAAGTCATGTGATGGAAAGTACAACATCACAGCCCTTGAAAACCAGGTTACTTGCTATTTCTTTTCAAAATCTTGTCTTATTTTGAAATATTTACATAGATAATAAGGCAGTAATTTGTTCCAATTAAACTAGACAATAATCATGAAAAAGAAGGGAAATTTTATGAGGAAATGTAATTACAAGCATCCATAGACTTAAAATAATTATGTGGTTCGGATTTTTTCTTATGTAGGGAAATCAAGAGCTCTTTCAACCTGCTAAGAAATTTTTGCCTGCAATTAAAGAGGTAACCTCGCTAGCTTTTCTCGGGAAAATTTTTTAATCTTGCCATGATCTTTCTTCGTCTAATTGATTTTTTATTTTTGGCTGGCCTTAGTGTCAGAAAGCAAAATGTTGCTTTCCCAGAAATTTGACTAAAAAAGAGTATGAAATTAATGTTGTGGAAATAATGTCATGCACCCTTATTTTGTGTGTCTGCAATCTGACGTAGAATGAGATCTATGCTACATGCAAGCCCAAGAATAAGAGTATTTTCAATTAATTTACTTTCAACTTGGAGCTCTTTTTACTTGCTATAAATAATTTTGCATGACAACTTAATTTAATTTGTTTGTAACAGATAATCACAGCATTGGAAGAAGAAACTGGAAAAATAAAAGATGCTAGAGTAGAGGACAATAGATTTTGCATCTCTGTGCATTTCAGAAAAGTTCGTAAAGAGGTAAAATCATGATCATCTATGATTAATCACAATTTCATAGTCAATATCTGTCATAAATTAAGAAAACCGTAGTATTTTATTTTCAATAGTATCTAATGATTCTTTAAGAATGTTTAATTATAAGAATCGATATTTTTATATGCAGGATTATGGAATATTGGAGGAAAAAGTGAAATCGATACTTGTAGACTACCCAAAGTTTTGCTTAAACGAGGGCAAAAAGGTAGGATTGTCTTTCAACCTTTTGTTTATAGTTCTCTATGTATTTCTACATCTGTCCCATAATTTTAATTATTGTCAATTTTTTTTATTTAAGTTTGATTTTAATTATTATATATATTATTTTAAAAATATAAAAAAAAAATTAGAAACTTTTAAACTCTATTTATGTATATATGAAAAAATAAATAAATTTTCTTAATGATTTAATAATAGAAAAAAATTATTAATTTAATTCGTTAAACAGTAAACGTGACAAAAATTATAAGACAGAGGAAATAATAAATTTCAAATGTTTTTTTCTCACCCTTGATTTTTGGTCTAATTCATATTAAGGTTTTGGAAATACGACCATCTATAGATTGGAACAAAGGTCATGCTCTGGAGTATTTATTGGACACTTTAGGGTTGAGCAATTCCAATGATGTTCTTCCATTATACATTGGAGATGATCGAACTGATGAAGATGCTTTCAAGGTATTTTTTCTTCTTTTCATTTTTCATCTGTCTGATTAAATGTTATCTATTTTGGATGAATTCCTGAATTTATTATTTTCTTCTATTGAAGGGAATTTTCAAGTTCATATCACCATATCTTTTTATTTTTGTGATAATGTATTGATATTTAATATTTCAATGTCAAGGCATTACTTAACAAGACTTCATTATGTGAATTCTTCAGGTCATACAGAGTAGAGGAGAAGGGTATCCAATCATTGTATCCTCCGTTCCAAAAGATACCAAAGCAGCATTCTCTCTTCGTGACCCGTCCGAAGTATTAACTTTCTTATTACGTCTAGCCAGATGGAGGAAATCCTCTTCTTCAAGTAGGCCACTAACTCAAGTCTGGGGTATATAGGCAGGCAGTTGAAGTGAAAACAGTGGCATAGTGTTGGCGTTTTTAGCCATAAGGAGAAAGAAAATTAAGATTTTTGGTCTTGTACATTAAATTACAAGAAAAAGAAAAAAACAGAGAGGAAGTCCATATGTAGAGGACTGGATAATTTTCATGAAGTCCCTCCTGTTTATATCTTAGGTACTTTGTCAAACTATCTTTTATATCTTATCGTTTATATTTTAGGTACTTTTTGGTACACATAAAGGTATTTTGTTAAACTGTCGTTTATACTTCCAGATTGTAGTCACTGCTTTCGTGCATGCATGAATACTCCTTTTGGGCTGTTTCTGTACTTCAGATTACACCTCTGCTTTTCCCCATAGAAATTAAAAGAAGAAAAACCTGCTAAATTATAATCTTGGATTAGGCCTCATAAGCATCAATTCCAAGTCCTTCCACTAATAAGGAAATTGAAAGATGATAAATCTGCTGGTTACAGTCTTGGGTTCACCAGTAAAACAGAAACAAACATCAAAATTACTGTTTTGTAACTGTTGCCAGGTTATATTGCAGGCCATAAAAGTATAAGTTATTGCATAGCGTAAGTTCATGAAAAATGCATTATATAATAGTTTACCTCACCATTGAATGGTATAAAAGAAAAAAAAATAGATACTTTCTATAAATCCAATGATTAGATAAACCTTTTATGCCATTTAACTTTCATGGGTCCAAATTAGACAAAAACTTTTTCCATAGAAAGCCCAAGTTTAGAAGTTGCCATAATAATATTATCTATATTTTGCAATCGATAGTCAGGAACATTGGCTATGACCTGTAAAAGTTGTCACTAAAATTTTTAAGGTAAATTTCCTTTTTTTTTTCTCTTTATTAACCTTTGAGAATAGTACAGTAAACTGTAGTAACAACAGGCCAAAAAAGAAACAAAACTGCTACTACACGGCGAATACAAAACAAACAATACCCTAAACTACAACATAGATTCTTCATCTGGGAAATATCCTAAGTAATTAGGTGACTGAAGGCCTCATATGCTACAAAAAAGGGACTATTCTCTTGATTTTTCAACCTCAAAGCACCTGTATGTACTATGGCAAATGGGCATATCTGTGGTGTAAATTTTAGAGTACATTCAACCAGCATGCTGGTGTAAGATGGCTATTTTACCTGATATATGGGATATGCTTCCAACTGAGCAAACTATCAAAATTTCCTTCTCGGATAACCAGAGGCATAGTTGGTTGCATCCAGAGTATCTCCATGGTTCAGAATCATAAGAGGAGGAACATCTGAATCTTTTAAGCATCTCTGGCCCGATAATGTAGCAAAAAAAAAAATCAAACCCCACTGTTAAGATGATACATCAAGAGAATCAGAACCAGTTCCAGTAAAATGACTAAAAAAATGAAACAAATTGCCAAAGTAACAACTTAAATTATCATTCACAAATTAAATCCACATTTTCGCAGTGCACAGTCATCAATCCAGCATCATAAGTGCCACAAGCCACACCAGTTGCAAATAATTAAAACAGCCCCTCCCTTATTTATGTTAGATAGGTCATTAGCTAATGCAAAATAGCAGCGCAGATGATATGCAAGCCGCTATCTACCCTACCTTGCTTCAGATGTAAAATTGTTTAAAACAAGTAGACAATGGAGCCAGTGAGTGATGACTGTTCTTAATAGAGTCAAATCACAAACTTGCTCAAGTAGCTCAGCACTGAGCCTGTCAGACCACTTGGTTTGCTATTCAGTCTTGGTGCAAAAATTCATCAGCTACAAATAAATTTTGAGCTTGGCTCATTAAATAACCAAGCAAATATAGATGCAAGCTACTCAAGCTTGTACCTCTTATAGCAAACACAGGTATTGTCCTCCGTTAAGCACAAGCTTCAGAGAACTCAGCATCTATCGATAGAAACCTCTTGAAGAACATCATTAGTTCCCTAGACCTATTAAATGTACCATTTATATTGACAAAAGGAAGAGGAATACCTTTGAAGGTGGAGTGAGGAGGGTTGATCTGGAGAATGAAATTCAGAATCTCCTTGATATTCTCTTTGCTCAATCACACTCCTCAACGAACCTTCAAAATGAGATGCCTCATCTATGCCTGAGAAATGCACAGGTCCAAGAGATTCCAACTCAAACTGCTGAGCAGCAAAACCATAACTCATGTCTTGACCATAAACCATATCTTGATCATATGGATACAGCATGTCATAAGATGCTGAGGCAGTACCAGATGGAGAAAGCCCACCAGGATTCACAACTTGCAGTGGATGCAGGCCATATGCCACGTTGGCAGAACCAAGATTCCTGTAGTTTGAGAAACCAAATGAACCATCTTGGGGATAGTTCCTGGGAAATGAATCTTGCCTAAATGAAGCCCGTGGTGGCTTATTAAATCGGCTAGGTTTCTCAATTTGGCTACAACCCTGCCGACGACCAGCAAATTGTGGCTCAGAGTTTACATTCCAGGTTCCTTCCCTACCACCATGGTGATCCTTTTTATCATAGTTGTAACCCCCCCTGTAGTTTCTTGTAGTTGAAGATTGCCGATCCCGAAAAGAAGTCCTCTGCGAGAATAAAGAATTGAAAATTAAAAAACATATATATGAACTCTACATGAGACTGGAATCATAGAGGTATCATACTTAAAAAAAAAAAAAGCCAAGCTAAATCGATGCTTATCAATGATAAAACGAAACATAAACAGAAAATGACGGATTTAATTGACAAACAGCATTCAGAAGCTACAACGCTTTTTATGGAAAAGAATCACAGCACCTAGCTAATAAGGTTCAACCCTCAACTGTGTATTCTTAAAATATATAATCGACTTGCCTAGAAATGGCTGAATCAATGAGTTAGTCAAGCTTTCACATATAGTATCAATGAGTTAGTCAATCTTTCATGTGGCATATCAAGCTTTTTTCATTCCATCTGCATAATTACTACAAAAACAATTCTGCTAACATGCACTGCACTTAAGTACATAAGAAAACGAAAAGGTACATGCCCTCAGAAAAGAAAAGGAAAAGAAGATTTATCTACGTGCCACTCTCAACTTTTAATTGTTATAATTCAAAGCAGAGACGAAAATTGACAAGCACATTACAAAAATAAGTAGAGCAAATAACACGAATTTGAGGAAAGATCTTACAGGATTAGGCAGGTATGTTCTGGTGCCACCTCGATATGTATTCATTTCATCAGCATAGTGTTGATAAACACCGGCAGGCCTATTAGAAGCAGGCTGGAGCGGGGAAACGGGAACAAGAGGAGAATTATAACTCATAAGCTGGGTGAAATGGTTCATGTTCCCAGCAGGTCTTCCATGATGATCCCATGGAAAATGTCCCTGTAAGTACATTGGTGGTACAACAACAGAAGAAGGATAAAGCAAGGGCCCATGATGTCGATCATTCTGGCAAAGCCGCCCATACTGCAGATTCTGCCAATGGCTGGTAAAATCACTGTTCAAAATGTCAGACTCGCAATTGTCAAAAGGCTCTAAGGGAGCAGAATCCTTCATAGAAGTAGGATTATTGGAAATCTCTGACTGATCAAGGTTCTTGGTTGAATGCAAGTGATCTGATTGACATTTCTGATTAATCTTTAACTCATCATCCTTATCAGAATGGTTTGTAGATGCACTAGAAGTTTCTATCTCAGTGGGAAGATCATTTACTGGAAGCATCGCCAGAAATGGGACTGGTGGCCCAGTGGGATAAAATCCAAATGGTGGACCACCGGAACTATCATCAGCTCTCTGCTGTGATTCAGAACCTGCAAGCACTGGAGCAACTGGGAGAGTTGAATTTGATCCACTGATTAGTGTTGGTGGTTCATAAACAGCCATAGGATGAGCCTGAAAATGTGAGAAAGTAATTTCAGAAACATTCCTTTCAGCCACATCAGCGCCCACTGTCGAAAGTGGAATCGATTCTCTGATGTTGTCATCTGACCGAGGAGAATCATGATCAACTGATTCAACCCCATAAACGTCATTTTTTCTAATTCTTTGATACTGGGAAAGCACAGAGTTAGACCCCATTGAAGTGAACTGTTGCCTATCCTCCAATGGCTGAGCTAGGAAACTTCTATTACTGTAGTCATCGCTTCTCACAGAATCCACATCCTGCTCAGGCCAGAAACCATGATTACTATCCTCATGATTCAGTTCTGTTGATACCAAACCACCATCAACTAGCTCATTCATTCCTTCCTGATCTGAAGCCACCCCGATACTTGGGAAATACTTGGATACTGAAAAACGAACTAAACCCTGAGGATAATTCATACTTGGACCCCAATGGCACTCATAAGACGGAATGCTTGTGGGCATCATAGCAGCTGAATTTTTCTGATCATATCCAAGTGAAGCTAATATAAAAGGCGGGTACTGGAAAAGGTGGATTAGCAGAAGTTACATTCGCAGGTATCTGAACCTGACCATTGAAATTATAACCCCTGGATGCCTTCATGTTTATAAAATTTTGCTCATCCTGATGCATTTGCACAGTCTCTGCAACAGAATGGTAGTCATCCTCGATAGTACCTGACCTTGAAGACGGGTCTTTAGTTGAAAATCTTGGAGTACGGTTGTCCAAAACTTCAGAGCCCACAATTATTCTCCTGCTATTATCTGATCTTTCTGGAGGAAATTCCCTGTTATGCCTTCCTTGAAATGAAGTGTCATTTGATGTATCAGTCAGCTCTGGACTAGATTGTGTACTTGCGAATTGATTCTCGGGATGCCTTTCAATCCTCGAGTAATCTGGTCTGGAACTTCTACCATTATTGGTAGGTCCACTCTCATTTGAACTAATATTCTGAAAATTGTGATGAATTTTATTAGAGGTGATGGGACCATTTAAGTTGGCATCCGTCTTCTGACTCTTAGTTTGAGAAACAGCTGATACATTACCACTCCTAGACATCTGTCTGAAGGAGGGGTTACCATGCTGGGATAAAACACCATGCAATCCATGAGGAACTTCAGTCACCTCAACAACAGAATCATGACTACTTGAATTTTCTTTCAATCTATGTCTGCTTAAATCATTCCTGAAATTGTCAGACCCATCGATTTGATTCAAGTTAATCGATCGTAGATCATAGAGATCATGAATAGGAGCATCAAGACGATGGTCATTTCCATGTCGGTCCCACGTGTTCATGAAAAACTGGTTGATTTCAGAAATCAGATTCTCTTTTGGGCAAGCAAGTAATCCGGCCAGCCGTTGGGCTCCAAAAGAAAAAGCACTACGAATCCTAAAGAAGTTACCTGAAAGAAATTTAGAGCTGAATAATTAGAATTCTTTGTTAAAAAAAGGTAAACTGAACAATTACAAATGCACATCTATTTCTAATCATTTGTTGAAAAAAAATATAAAAAAAAAAATAAAAGAGCCAAGAAGACTGCTAGCTGTCCAGGCTCAACTCCACAGATTAGGAGGCCCTATCTAAAGCTACTCAATCCTAGCTTAGCTCATATACCACTATCATTTGTATAATTGTATTACCTTAAATTTAAAGTGGTCGCTATCACCATGGTTTATGTTCTCTTCACAACAAGAATTAAATTAAAAAGCATACTTGATCATAACGTAATAAATGATATTCACAATAGTATAAATTTTGAAGAGCTACATCCATTTAAGATGATGGGAAAAATTCTTGAATGAACTATTTATGAGGCCTTACGAAGCTAACGGAAGCTGCTATGCTAAATCAAGTTTAGCCATTCTTGTAACTTTAGAAACCAAGGAAAATAACACTGCTTCCATTGGTGGTAGTATGGTAGTAAGTAAGAGCACTAAAGTCAAATTTACCACTATCACCTGCATAATGAGGGCATCTTACCATCATTCTCTCCTTAAGCCCAACAATGATACTGCTCAATTTCAAACCAGGAACTGTTATAGTTCTCAAAACATAGAAGATAAACTACATTAATCATAGCTAAGAGAAGATAAAAGCTGCTTCAATGAGTCAAGATACAAAATATTATCATAAAAGATTGTTTCTCTTTGATTTCTGGCTATCTATCAATCATATCATCAACAAAATCTACCATGCAATATACTGTAAACTTCTTCAAAAGTTTGGTTAATCCTTTCTTTATAAAATAGAAATGGAGACAGGAAAATGTAATGAAATAACTACCACACCTTCAGCCCGCTGGACAACAAGAGCAATCAGCATAAACTTGTCTTCCAATGTTTGCACAAAACCACATTATAATTTAAATAAAAAAAACATGAATAGGAACACAAACAAAATAAATGCAACTACTTTCACATAAACAACTCAACTGCCAATCAAAATATAAAAAATTAAAACAAAACAACACAATGGAGGTGAGGCAAATATTTCCAGCTTGAGTTTAGAATTTAAATACCCCTACTGACACTACGCCCAAGATTGTTGTTCGTACGCAAAGGATCAATGACATTAAAATGTTTGGAAATGAATGGCTGCTCCAAATTTTCTTGCCCACCAGGCAAAACAGCATATACAGAGCTACATGCATCAAGAAACGATTTGCTGAGTAGTAACTCTCCACCATCCTTACGTGGAGGGTCCGCTGGAATATAATTAAATACAAATTTCAAAGTAAAAAATGTGACAAGAAGCAGGGATATCATTCAAGCAGAAGATGCCATGATTTTGAATATGTGGATCTGTGCATACCAGTCATATCAGGAAGTGAGCTAATGGGCACTGGACCACAGAGACTAACACAAAAGTTATCCCACTCAAACTTACTGAAAAATTCCAGAAAGCGATACAGTACCTGCAGGTGGGACGAAAAAATCGTTAGGTAGGATAGCAAACATATGAATAAGTATACAACAATGAAAAATATAACTACTTTCACCTCAAGTGGTCCAGCAAAGGAATTACTGAAAACATGAAATATGTACAAAACCAAAGTCTCCAGAGCATAAGTTGAAATAAGGCCGTGATGAGCACCCAAGATACGGCTCTCATAATAGCACCATGCTTTTATCAATATTATGCTACGTTTGAATAAATGATTTTGACTTATCAAATTGTCAACCTGAATGGTGAGAACAACTGATTAGTAAAAGCTATACCAAAGAGAGAGAGAGAGAGACTGAACTCACACTCCACCCAAAAGAAGAAGGGGAGGAGGAGGCAGAATGTCACCTCCTCAAGGAAGCAAAGTTTGCAAAGACCACCAAGCTGGTTAAAAGATATGTCCACTAAAATATTTTCTACCAGACACTTTATTATCTTCACCTGCAAAATGATAGGAACAGGAAAGGATAAACGACCGAGACATTAAGGGGAAAAAAATAATGCAATGCGTTGGAACAAGGAAATAGAAATAACGCATAGACAGACATGCACTTGCACACGTTTATGCAGGCATATACAATTTACATGTATACAAAAGATAAACACAAAAGTAATTAATTAAACTAATGACATCTGAACAAGACTTTCATTAACAGAAGACACCTAAAGAACTCTTTATAGCAGTCATGCTTAAATCACAAATTGAACTAGGTTGAATAATTAGAGGAAGATTCTAGAGATGACTTAATGCACTTAAATGTTACATATACACAAAGAATTTGCAAAAAGGACAGCACATAGTAATGCACTTTTCAACCACCTCCACTGAAACTTACTTACTACCAATGGTCCTTGGGTTCTCTCCCTCTGAAAAGGGCCCCACATATCAAATTTCCTGCATCTTGGAAGGCCAACAATTGGCCAGTTCCGAAACCCACACCAGGGAAAATTCTAGCCAAATTCTGCCCTAGATTGTCCTGAAGAGAGAACATTGAAGCAAGTGGCTTGCATCCTCAGAACTTGATTTGCAAGTTATGGAAAACATAAAAACCATTAATAACTTGAAAAGTTGACAAGCAAGAATATCATGCACTTTGACAACGCTGGAAAACAGTAAATGCCCCAGGTATTCCAGATTGGTCATGATAATTACAGTTATTAGCAAATTCAGGAGTTAGAAACACGTTCACTTGGAAAGGAAGGGATATAAAGATCCTGGAAAAGACTTACCTCTGCTTGGATGCACTGCACCTCTTTTACACGGAATTCAGCATTCTCATTCTTCTCTTCATGCTCTAGAATATCTCGTACCTCATTGGCCCAACTGTCCTTCAAACTTTGATTCTTACTGAAAACTGTTAAATCAATATCCCCATCTTGTAGATAAGTTTTGAGAGGTACAGAACCAAAGGTGCATACCTGTGGAATGGAAAAGAATAAAATGAGAACAATTAAATGAACTTAAGAAGATTTCTTCCTTCTTTTTTTTTTTTTTGTAAACAGTGAGAACCTTATAGATTTTGTGAATTTCCTTCATTGTAATTAGCCTCTGGCTATGCTCTTCTAATAAAAAATTTATTTATAGAAAAAAGGTTATATCAGTCATGTTAATCTATACTAGTACATAAGTTTTCTCATCTTAAGCTCTTTCTCCAGCCATCAAAGTACCATCTTGAACATTCTCATTTATAATAAAACAATTATATTTTGTCTACCTTATAAAATAAAATTTATATTTTTTCTATCAAAGAAATTTCCTAATTTGAAGACCACATCTACCGTTCCGACTCATGGACAAACAAAAATTGTGAAAGAGTTAATAAGAAAAACCCAAAAGCAGTTCAAGAAAAACTTTTAAGAAAATTTATTACATATTTTAATGGAAAACAAAGATACTTTATAAAAGAAGAGAAAAGACAAAGCATCCTGTGATTGGAGGAAGAAATTCTCCAACTAAAGATTACAAAAAGGGGAGAAACCAAGATAATAAAAGATAACAACCTGATGCAATTGGTGGATAACTAAGGTGCACTGCAAGTCAGTACAGCCATAATACACCACGTTGTATCTGAAATCTTTTATTATTCCTTTGGCTGAAAAAGGTGGAATTTTGCAAAGGTTGTGTAGAGAGAGGGAGAAAGGTAAGAGAGAGAGAGCCAAATATCCTTTTATGATGTTAATGCATGAAAACTACAAAAAAAATGTCAAAGTACTAACAAGTACTACAAAATCATGAGGTAACACAAAGGTAGCAATGCCACACAAATTTGTAACATGTTTCACGTGATCATATTCAGTACTGATAACACCCTATCCACCCTTGAATCTAGTTCTATAAATAGTTCATTTTTAATTCCATAATGGGTATCTACGTCACATGGGCTCTTTGTTTTACCCTGCCATACGCGTGGCAGACATGACACTTCAAATATGGGTATGGTTCTTAGATACTCCAAATCAATAGAAAGCCTCACATCCACACCCGAGTCCAGGAAACATGGATGGGTAAAATGTTTAAGGTCTTTTCAAGTGCAAAAGGTATTATACAAACGCTCAGGTTAAGCGGCTATGAAGGTGATGAAATGTTGAAAAAAAAAATAATATCTACTTAGAGAACTTTTCTTCTCTTCCATAAACCAACTTGGAAGATGAATTCAAAATAAACCTGAGAGAACTCCTTAACAACACTTTCACTCTTCCCTCCCTCGATCCTAGATCTAAGGTCGAATTTATTTCTTACTATCCCTCTGATATTCTGTCATCCCTCCTTTCTTCCTCTACGGATTGTATCACACTCTTAATAAATAATTAAGAATAAAGAGTAACTATGACAAGACTTTTAAGTAACCAATGCTCTCTTATAAAAAATTGTGAACCACAGAATTTCGCTCCAAAATTTGACAATCTATGATTTTAATTGACTGGCTGAACGAACCATTATTTCCACAACATCACAATATCTCTAAGTAAAACCGATAGGGACCATCAACCAAATCAAGAGACACTAAAATATACTATTTAAGTTGGCATGGTTTTCCTCTCCTAACAAAAGAAAGGAACAGAGGGTAATGGAAATGGCACATAATGGATAACTAAGGAAACCAGCACTGATCATTGGCTCATATTGACAGTTGATTGGATCATACATACACATATAACCATGCACTGGTCAAAATAGCAAGATTATTCATCCAAGTAAAAATGAGAAGCCAAGTCGCCCGCTCTAACATGTGGAAAGATTTGTTAATACTTTTCTTGACTTAAACTTCATGAAGGGAGAATGAAACATAGAATTCAGAAAACACTAACTAAACATTAACTGGTATACGGCTATACGCAATGATGTTAATTAAGTAAAAATATGGCCAAATATATAACATTCAATATCCTTTCCAACATGATACTCATCACTGTGAAAATATGTAAACGAGCATACTACAAAAATATGGTATTGGCCAAAATATGCCAAAATCTGTTACAAAAGGAATTCTTAAGAAAGACCAACATCACTGCAAAAGTAAAAATCTTGAAATTGTGAACAAATTTAGATCAAACTAATTCATCTACATTCATAGAGTAAGAGCATATATCATTCAATATCATTAAAAAAACTACACAACGTACGGTAAAGCATTTTGGTCCTACAGCAGAACGTGAATGAATCATAAACGCCCTGCAATCTGGATCTCAAAAATGCCAAGATCGAGCAAACAAAAGCACCAAAACCCAATCAAAATGCGGAAGAAGAAGCTTACCTGACAAGGGAAGCACTTCATGATGAGGTGCTGCACATAATTTGCAACGGCATTTCTGCGACCCTCAGAGGGTTGATTGGGCTGTATGCGAGAAATAAGCTCTGCAGCTCTCTTCTCGGCTAGTGACCATCTCTCTGGATCAAGCATTCGAGTCACAGAGGCCACTTCATTAGGCAAGAGACCATTAGGTAAAAGGCCACTTGGCCACACCCAACTCTCACAATCACCCATGCAATACCAACACTTTTGACCCCCTGCTGTCTTAATCAACTCCTCCTTTAATCCTAGAGAGAGAGAAAGAGTAAACACTAATAAGCTAGAACTCATCATTGATTACCATGCAGATAAATGAAACCGCAGAACAGTATCTTATGGTCCTCATTTACTGCCAAGAAAACAAAAGGAAACTAAAATTTGAATTGAATGGTCTGTACTGTTATAGTTTTAGTGAGAAGAAAAAAATCCTGCTAGTCAGGTGTCTGTACAGATCTCAGATGGGTAGAAGCTTAGTTTTCTCAGTCAAGCCCTTATGATAAAAAATTTAAGGCCAAAGTTTTACAGATATAACAAGCACATATTATATATGAACAAAAAAGTTTCAATACCATGACAGTTTCTAGATTTTGTATCTTATACAGACATACATTTCCTATGTCTAAATGCTAGAATCTTAAATATCACGAGCATTAAAGAGCATCAATGAAGTATCGGTGACAGGTGTAACATACAAGCTTCTAAGAGTCCCCCATTTTCCATAATTGGATCAAACAAAAAACAAATCATTCATATTGGACTTCGTGCGCGCCATAATTTAACATTTTGCCAGAATTGGAAGTCGAATACTACTTCAAAAGCTTCAAATATGAATAAACAACTAAACCAGAAAAATGAAAATGCAAAAGCATCAAGAACAGCAGAAGCATACAAGACTCTATAACTCTTATTATGAGTGTGTATCTATGTCTGTTTCTACCAAATGATCTGTTTAGTTACTGAGAAAACGAAGGAAAAGCATGATCAGAATTCAAAACCGCATAAGCATAGAGTCTGGCTGACTAAGCACAACCACACTCAACTAAACGGACCTAAAACGGTCATCTAGCTGACTGGCTGAATTGTTCCTTTTTAGAAGCCAAAGCAACACTCCTAAAAAAATTCTAAATAAAAGAGGAAAAAAAGACGCATTAATTAATTCTTTTTTCTTGCTCCTAATTTCTCGGATGCCAAACAAAGAGGAAAGAGATAAGCAAAACAAACCCTAGCATGAAAATTCACATGATCAAAACAAAGCTCACTTACCTAATATACCTGACAAGAACTTGAAAAGTAAAAAATTGCAGATATAAGTTTCACATTTAAAGGCGTATCTAAGCAAAGTAAGTTCAAGAAAAGGAAAAAAAAAAAAATAGAAGATTCACAATAAAAACAACTAAATTTTTTTAGTACAAATTGAAGTACGGAGTAAAACCTGTAAACGTCGATCAAATACTCTTGTAATCATACAAGTTCAAGCCCTCTGCCATCAAATTTTCAGGCTATTATACGGCTAATATCTGCACAAAGATAAGAGTTATTCTTTTTTGGCAAGCGAAGATTGCAATGGGGATGGAATATATAGTTTTAGAGAGGGAAGGATGGTGGGTTTTACTGTGCTTTGTATTTGATGTTTTTGTTTCAAATTTTGAGATTCGCAAATGTGTATTTCTTTATCTGACAGTAGAACAAAAAAAAACGGTTATATATGTTAATTAAATGCATGGCCTGTAATGTATTTATCTGCGTTGTGAGTAATAATTAGAAAATTTGTTAGCGAGTTTCCTATTGGGTAACTGCTTAGTTGGCTAAAGTGTTTTTTTCTAAATAAATTCAGTTACCGTAAGTCAGAATTTGGGCAAAGGGGAAAGATATACGGAATATAGGTGTCTACCTTAATTGTAGAAATAATGACACTTTGTGCCAGATTTTAAATTAACTTATTACTTTGCTGAATTGCAAGCAATAAAATCTATACGAGTATATATAATTAATACATATGTATATACATAAATCAATTGAAATTACGTGATTGGAATCGTGAGCATTCGTTTTAGAAGAAAAAAAACTCAACCGTAGTAAATCAAGATCTATACGGATCTTATATATTTGTTTACAAGTATGCGAAGAACTTTTTTATTTTTAAAATTAACACATTGATCTATGCCATTTATCCTCTTTATAAAAGATTAAAAGATATCACACGAGAGGAAGAGTTAATATATACAAGTTGTTAAAAACAAAATTATTTATATTTTATCGAGAACAATAAATTTGATTGATTTTGCAGTATATTACAAATTAACTTATGAGCGACGTGGTTTTTATTTTTATTTATTTTTAAACATAAATTGAGTTATAATTTTCGTGTCAATTTTCAATAATCATTCGTTAAAAAAAAATGATTTAAGAACTATCGCTTTAATGTTATAATATTTTTACCCTAAAAAGATTTTTCACTATTATAAGAGTTTACATCACGATGATAATGCTATCTGCTAAAAAAAATTTAATAACAGTTGAAGATAATTAATTAATTAATTAGTTGCGATTATAAACAATACTATCTTATGTTGTAGTTTAATTTTATGTGATATTTTGATTGAATTTTTTGAAAAATAATTAAATAAAACAGTCAAAAATGCATATTTATTAACTACTTTTTAAATTGAAATATTAAACTTAACTTGACTGATATGGTCTCTTTTGTTTTAGCTACAACTTTCTCCCCTTATTTTTGCTTACTTTGTAGTTTGTAAGTAATTATATATTTTTAATTGGTCAAAAGCGAACACATAGCCTAACTGGATTCATATGGGCCACAATGGAAAGACACAACCCAAGATAAAATGATTGGCCCAAAAAGTACTTTCAATTACGATCTAAAAATTGTAAGTACGAAACTGAAGAAACCCAAAAGGCCCAAACAAGTCACTAACCGCTCTCTTTCTCTAGCTGGACTCGCTTTGGTCAAAGGGAGAAGTTGAGGATGATGAAGATTGCTTCTTTTGGGCCTCAGTGACTGTGAGTTAATGAAACGGCTAATGTTAGAACTTCCCATTTAGTCCACTTATAAGCATAATGTGGATTTTTAAGTAATAGTTTTGCCTAGTTTGTTTTAGTTTCTAAAAAACAGAAATTAGATTAAACATATACAAAATAATTAAAAAAAAACGTATTTTTAACACAAATCAAAAATTAAAAAATAAATTATAAAAACTGGATTTATATGTGACGAAGAAACTCCACGATTGTTTTATTAAATATTAAACAATTTTTAATTTCATAATTATTTTACTAACAATTGTGTTAAAAGACTTCATTTTTTTACCGATAAAACTACAACTAAGCCAGATGATAACTAAAATGAGCTATTTTTCAATTCACATGCAGTCAAAAAGGTGGTTCATGTTGGAGTTTTGTTTTATAAATAAAATATCAGTCGACTGTTAACTTCGACATAAATTTTTTATAATCGATTTAAAAATTGTCAGGTCGACTGACATTATGATATCCGATTCAAATTTGTTCAGAGGCTTAACCCAATAGACTGGAGTTAGTGACCAATCGATTGAAAGTTTGTTATTTTTAAATTTCGAGTTTTTCAAAGGCTTTTGAAAAGTTGTGTTTCTTAGCTTATACCACTTCTATTTTCTTGAAAGTTTAAAAATCATTATAAATACTTGATTTAACTTTTATATATATATATATATATACTATTCTTATAACTTCTTTTCTTTTTTTTTTAAATTTTTCAAAAATAATAATAATTGTTTCATTTTTTCAAAGGGAACTCAAACGAGAATTTATGAATTTATTTTTAAGAGTGATTTTATTGTATCTTGCAAAACTATTTATCCAAACAAATAACAAATTAATAATAACAAATAAAATCTTAAAAACAACTATTCTTCACATCTCAAAGTCGTTATTTTTGTTCTAATTTTCAAATTCTACATCTATATTTCCAACCGTTCGCTTGTTCTTTCAACATGCTTTCACTTCACTTCTTCCTTCACATGCAGTCAAAGAGGTGGACCATGTTGGAGTTTTGTTTTATAAATAACGGGTTATTCGACTGTTAACTTCAATAGAAATATTTTATAATCAATTTAAAAATTGTTCGATCGATTAACTTTACGACGTCTGACTCAAACTTGTTCAGAGGCTTTATTCAATAGATTGAAGTTAATGGTCCATCGATTGAAAATTTGTTATTTTTAAATTCCATGTTTTTCAAAGGCTTTTGAAAAGTTGTGTTGCTTAGTTTATATCACTTTAATTCTCTTGAAAGTTTAAAAGTCATTATAAATAATTTATTTAATTTCTAAATATATATATATTTTTTATTCTTATAACTTCTTTTTTTTTTCTTTTCTAAAATTTATCTAAAAAACAGCAATAACCATTTCATTGTTTAACAAGGAACTCAAAAAAGAATTTATGAATTTACTTTTAAGAATGAGTTTATTGTATCTTGCAAGACTATTTATCCAAACAAAAAACAACTTAATCAGAACAAATAAAATCTTCAAAACAACTACTCTTCACGTCTCAAAGTCTTTATTTTTGTTCCAATTTTCAAATTCTACATCCATATTTCCACCCGATCGCTTGTTCTTTACACATGCTTTTTTTTGGGAGTATCTAAAGCGAGCAGTAACTTTAGGGGTCAAAGAAGACGTGTCTAACAAACACATTGTTCTCATATGCATGTCTACATCTTCAAGCGAGGAAAAGAGAGAGACAGAGAGCACAAAAGGAAGTGCATTCTTCTAGTAGTGAGTACAAAAAAAAAAAATGGATTTATATTTATTCATATGATCACAACCCTTTAAGATGGCTTTTGATAATTTAAAGGGCAGGTGCATTCCATTGTAAAAAAAAAAAAAGTCTTTCAACTCTTTTTGAGAAAAAAAATTATTTCTCAAATGAATTTTTTTTTTAAAAGTTTAAAAAAACACCCACTCCATTTCTCAAAAAAAAAATCTTTAATTTCATGGGCTTTGAAAAAACAAAAAGAAAATAAAATCAAGAAGGTTTTTGATATTTGTGGATGAGTAGCATTGCATTTGTGAGTTAAAATTAATGAAAATAATAAATAATATTTTTTATATTCTGTAATGGTTATCACGTTTATTATTCATCCAATTGAATAATTAATTTTTTTAATATCAAATCACTAAAAAATGCTTTTTTCAAATATATATAAATAAAATTTAGAGATTTCAAATTTTTTTTCATATTTTTAAAATGATAAAATATATAAAATAATTAAAATCAAAATTAACTTAAAAATATATATATAAATGACTAATTTTAAAGGGCATGTGCATTCCATTGTTAAAAAAGTCCTCCAATTTCATGGGTTTTGAAGAAACAAAATGGAAATAAAATCAAGAAGGTTTTTGATCTTTGTGGAAGAGGAGCATTGCATTTGTGTTAAAATTAATGAAAATAATAAATAATATTTTTTATATTTTATAATAATTATTATGTTTATTATTTATTCAATTGAATGATTAATTTTTTAATATTAAATCATTAAAAAATATTAAATATATATAAAATAAGTTTAGAGATTTCTAATATTTTTTATAAAAAAATTAAAATCAAAATTAACTTAAAAAGTAATAAAAAAAATACTAATTTTAAAGCGGTGGGATAGTAAAAAAATAAAGAAAATCGATCATTAAACGCTAGCCCAAAAATCAAGGCACAGAAGAAAGTGAAGAAACCAATTTAGTTTGTCATTATTTGATCGGTCCACCAAGACTTGTAAATAAGATTTAAGATTTTCTCTTCTCTTTTTAGCCATTTTACTTTTATTTTGCCCTTTCTTTTCCGTTTTTAGGTAGTCAGGTTTATGTACAGATTAGAGTAATCGACAAGTTGAAGATGATGCAATTCGTTATGTCACTGCCCACTACTCTCTCTGACCCACAAGAAAACAGAGAAGACGCCAAAGCAGTTATGGCAATGAAAGGTAATTAGCATACTTTTGATCAATGAATATGTCTGGATTAATTATCAACTTTCACAATCAAATTTCTCTTAAAGTCCAAATTATTCAGTAAGGTATTGGCCATATCTTTGTAACATGGACATTATTTGAATTTGGACAAAGACAATGAAACTTTATAGTATATTTTCGAAATATCTAATCAATTATTGAATAGAAAACTCTTACAGTAACGATGATGTTAGGTAATGACTTAAAGCTATCAAACAACACGTTTTTTGAAAGGAAATCAAATTAAGACAAAATAAAAACAGAGAGAGAGTATTTTTCTCTTGTTTGGTGTGAGAGAAAAAAAATTAAAAGAATTGATATTTTTCCTTTATACATAAAAATCATATAATCTTCTCAAATAGAGAATATTGTAGAGTGAAACTGAGAAAGAAAAGATGAAATTATTATTTAACAATTTATCTTTATCTAATCCATTTAATTAACATATGAAACGTACGATGTAAAAAGGATATTATTTATATTTTTTTTCTTTTCAATTTTCAATTTTACTAAACAAGAGAATAAAAAAACTATATAGATTTTATTTCTTTTTAGTTTCCTACCTTTTTAGTTTTTTTATACTTTCACATTTCTTTTTTATTAAACACTTATTAGATAAAAAAAAATACGAAATGATAGTTAGAAGATAAAACTTTTTTATTGTTTGGATAAGAATAAAATGAGATAATTGACATGTACAAATCATAATCATTTCAAATTGCGACGATAAATGATAAAAAGCTATTTTTGTTACTTTCTTTTAATTTTTTTTCACTTTTTATAATTTTTACTCGAGATGAAAGTCATCAATTTTTTTTCAAATTTTCCTATCTCTTTTATCCGAGACCTTTCCATTTCTTTCACTTTTTTTACTCTGCCAAAAAATGGCAGCCGACAAGTTTGTACGGATAAATTAAAATTCCACTGTTATTTATTTTGCTGAGCGTACTGAAACATCTTTCAATTTGGAAAGCAATAACATCATTTTCATTCAACTCTTTCAACTTGACTGAACTGTCGAACTTATTGTTTGACCTTCTAGAACTGTACGTGATTAGCTTATGGCATTATCATTAGGCTTAAATTACCAAAAATATTTCGTTGTTAATTTTATTTTTAAAGTTTTTTTGTTAAAAATATTCTGAGATTTATATCTATTAGTAAAAAGAGTTAGCTCGGTTAAAATGTAAAATAAAAATATTATTATACCTTTAATTCATCATTTTAATTTAGTTACAAAAAAATATTTTATGATTGATTTTATTTTTTTAAAAAAAATCGTATTTTAATTTTGTTTTATATTATAATTAAAAGTATTTTAGTTTAAAAAAAAATTGAAACACATGTACTAACTTACTCCTGAAGTAAATTAATCAAATTCATTGTCATGAACAATTTATAGAAAAATGAAACCTGGCTCTAATTGGTTCGATTCCTAGTGATGTTTGTTGTTGCCATATAAAAGCCACATAAATCGTGTCTTTTAACTTTCAGGCTTAAATCAATTTTATAGCCGTTCAAGTTGATCTTATTTTATTCCTTTTATTTATATTTATTTAGTTTTTTTTATGCAAATCTAAAACGAGTTTCTTTCATTTTGATATCATTCTCGAATAATTCCCTGAAAATTTCTGTTAGCACTCTTCATCTTGCTGCTTCCCATCCAAATATAGCTTAGAAATTCCTTTTAACCACTTAACTATTGAAGTTGGCAATAAAATTATATTCTTAAAACTTATCTAATCAGAAGATTTTTCGTAGCGATTTACATGTTGTACATTTTTTTCTTCAAACAAGACCCATGTAGACAATGAAAGGTTTGATCTTAGTTTTTTTGTGCGATGATTAATGGTGAACTAGATCGGGTTAGTTTGAAAACTTAACATGATCTGGTTATTTCAGGTTGAAGAAAATCTCAACCTAATCTATCTATGAATCCATCTGATGAATTTAATTGTAAGCGATCTGAATAGCACTCATGTTGTCACAATGTAGGATAGTGGCAGCAGGAGAAGAGATACCCATGTCAGCAAGTAGCCATCGAAGCCAGAGAAGTTCTTGAGTTGCATAAACCATGACATGATATTCAGCTTCAGTACTGGAGCGAGCAACCACAGTTTGTTTCTTACTACACCAGGAAATGAGAGAATTGCCTAAAAAAAAACAGTAACCAGTGGTTGATCGTCTGTCGATGGGGTCTCCGGCCCTATCAGCATCAGAATAGGCTTGTAAGACGGCGGCAAACTGTGCTGAGAAATGAAGCCCATGAAATAAAGTACTCTTGACATACCGAAGAATGCAAAGAACAGTCGAGTAATGGGTGGTCCGAGGAGCGGACAAGAACTGACTGACCTGATAAACGGCATAGGTAATGTCAGGGCGAGTGAGAGTAAGATATACAAGACTTCCAACCAGTTGACGATATAGAGTGGCATCCTGAAGAGGTGAACCATCGAGTGGGGTAAGTCTGACGTTCGGCTCGAGAGGAGTAGTGGCAGTGGTTGAGTCAGTAATCCCAGCCTTGGAAAGAAGATCTGAGGCATATTTGGCCTAAGAGAGAAAAAAATCCATCAAAACTACATGAGACTTCGAGGCCAAGAAAATAGGTGAGCACACCAAGATCTTTCATCTCGAATTGGCCACTGAGAAACCTTTTGAGTTTAGAAATACCATATAGATAATCTCTAGTAATAACCATATCATCCACGTACAGTAAAAAAAGGATAATACTGCTGGTAGTATGGTAGATAAACAAAGCCGAATAAGGAGCACTCTGTGAACCCAAACTGATGAATAGTAGTGTTGAATTTGGCAAACCAGGCACGAGGAGCTTGTTTCAAACCATATAGGGCACGATGAAGGCTACAAACTTTGTTTCGAGAGGCTTCCAAACCGAAAGGAGTATGCATATAGACTTCCTCAAGAAGATCCCCATTGAGAAATGCATTTTTGACATTCATTTGAAACAAAGTCTATCTTCGAATGGTAGCGACAGCAAGGAGTGTACGGACAGATGTGAGCCTCACCACTGGAGCAAATGTCTCTTCATAGTCAATGTCATATTCCTTAGCAAATCCCTTGGCAATAAGTCGGGCTTTATATCGTTCAACAAAGCCATCAAAAAATGTCTTGATCTTAAACACCCATTTGCACCCAATATGAGTTTTTCCAGGGGGCAGATCAACAATATCCCAGGTATGAGTTTTAGCTAGGGCTTGAAGTTCTTCGTCCATTGCTTTCTACCAAAGAGGATTAGTACTAACCTCTTTATAGGATTGAGGCTCATGCAGATGAAGTATAGTGGAAAAACAATGATAATCAGCAAGATGAGAATGGTGATGAGTTACTCTAGTAGATCTGCGGGGGTGATCTGGAGGATGGCTCTTAAAGGGAGACGGTGCAAACTCATCAGACAGAGGAATATCCTTGGGCATGACCGATTGAGTAAGAGAGGTGAGGTTAGCTGATGGTTTTGGAGTTGGAGCTGGGTCTGGAGAGGTAGGATCAGCTGGTGATTTTGAGGTGGACTCAACAGTACCTGAAACTGGATTCTCAGGAAATAATTCAATAGATGGATTAATAAAGAATCTGGAGTTAGTGATGGTTAACATGTCAAATGACCGTAAGGAAGAGAATATTTTATGTTCCTAAAAATTGACATGATGAGAGATACGAAGAGAGCTGACATAGCTATATTGTTACCAGTTTTATTTAGAGCATTGGTAAGAACGGTGCAGAAACCACTCCAATCAGGTAGAGAGCTGGATGAAGTTGGTGTAGCATCAGTGGCTACAACAGCAACATTCTTTAGTTTGGAATAGAACCGATTGCGAGAGCCTTGAGAGCGATCTTAGTTCCTATTTGACTGATTTTTAGATGAAAGTTTTGGGCAGTCTGCAAGATAGTGACCCGGTTATCTGCAGACTTTACACAGGCGAGAAGGATATTTGAGCAATTCATGCCCTTGTGAATGACAATACCTGCAATATAAGGGCTTTTGGTATGGGTTTGCCTTGGTAGCTGGTGTGGCGATTGCTGCAAGGGCAACATCTATATGAGATCCTTGTAATGTGGCAAGACGCATTTTCTCACTGAGTAGATCAGAAAGGACTTCGTTTAGGGGAGGTATCACGCCCTGGTGTCGGATTGAAGCTCGTACAGGTTCAAATTCTTCTCTCAAGCCCATCAGGAATTGCATAATGTGTGTCTCAATTCGGTACTTTCCATGAACATCAACGTCTTTTGTACATTCCTAAGTTGGCTCAGTGAGAGCTAACTGGTTCCACACGGTAATCATCTGAGATAGAAGACTGTTGACAGTTTGTCTATGTTCTTGGCGTATGTTATAAAGGGTGGAAAGAAGACGATACTGATTTGAGATGTCTGCCCTAGTGTAACGGTGTTGGAGAAGATCCTAAGATTCTTTAGCTGTATGGAGTGTACTAAATTGAAGTTTGATTTCTGGGATAATAGTGGCACGAAACCATGTGAGAGTCTGGTGATTTTTACTATCCCAGTCCTCTAGATGGTCAATAAATTTGTCAGCATCTTCGTCGTCCTTCTTCTTGGGTTAAGTGATATCTCCAGTCATGTAACGCCACAATTTTCATTCATAGAGGAAACTAAACATTTCTTGATCCCACACAACATAATTAGATTCATCCAGAAGAGTAGTAATAACCCGGGGTAAGTCTACTTCAACCATAGGCGCAAAGAGGCAGGTGAACCTCCAAGAAACCGGTGACGTGGCGGTCAACGGGTGATGTGGCATTGACGTGGTAGCAGCGTGTCTGAAACAGAAGCGACGACGGAGATGACATCGATGGAGAATGAGACTCCGACTATAGTGATGACCCGACAGGTATGAAAATGATATACTATAAGTTTTTCTGATGTGAATGATCCACTAATAGTGGCAATTACAGAGTATACTCAACTCTTAATATACCGATAACCACTATGGCTCTGATACCATGTTGAATTTAAGAGAGGAAGTGAGACAATACAAAGAAGAGAATTGTATTGAATGGTGTGATTTACTTACAAGGGAGCTATCTTATTTATACAAGCCAATAAGAGAGGTAAAACTATACACAACCAATATGTGACTAAACTAACTAAGCCTGTATAATACATTAACACCATCCAATCTAACTTAACTTAATCTAATCAAATCAGTTTGAATTACTGGTTTAATATATTTTTTTCACTTAAAAATTAATACAAACAACCATAATTTAATACTAAAGTAAACAAATACTATATTTTGGAGGTACTTGATAAATCAAACTCTCCAAAGTTTCAATACCAATATAACACAACCTACAAATATCCAACAAATTAAGTACATACAATAATTATTACATATATATAAATTATTAGTATACAATGACCGATTATCAGTTTGGATTAGGTTGAAGAATTTTGGCCCTGTGATCCAACCCAAACTAATAGACTCAATAATTTCTCAACCCAAATCTAAAAAAATCTAAGCTAATTTAACTCGCTGCGTTGGCTTGGGTCGAGTTAACGGTTTCAATGGTTTTTATGCTCATTCACAACTAAGTTAATTGATACCCTCAAATACATTTTGATTGAGATCTATATATCAATGGGATCTATATTCCATATAGATATACAAGATATCAATGGGACAAAAGAATATTTTAAAATTTTGTAGTAAATAAAATATTTTCACCTTTTCTATTATAACTAATTTGGAATAGTGTTATTTTTTATTTATTTGGTAAAGATGAGTGTTACTTGATTATGAAAGTCTATAAAGAAAAGAGAAAAGGTTGAAGATGGTAAATTTTTTTTTTTGGGTATTTTCCTTGTACTGCTGACATATTTGATGACCGTCTTGTTCAATCCAAATTATATGTGTCTCGATGCGTAGGTTGTTCTTAGTAGCGTTGTAACTTTCAACGAAAACCACGCTGCACTATACATATTTCGGTACATGAACAATGACTCCTTCCGCCAAAACTGAGTGGTTACAATATATGAATATTTATAATGCACTCAATTTATCCATAATTATGAACTTATTTACAGTTAAACCAGTAAATCACTATTCAATCGATCTATATATTGAAATGACAGAATCATCATTTATGATGATTGTATTGGATGAATATCTATTTTGTAATAGTAATAATTTACTTTTAAGTAATCTTTAGAAACTTTGAAGAGACAAAGACTAATTAATATTATAAGAAATTGATAATAATGACTATCATATGGATTGGAGGAAGAAAATCACATCATCATTAGGTTAAATTTTTTATTTTTAAAAAAATGATGTAATAAAATAAAATTATCATATATCATGTGAAATTAATAAATTTATAAAAATAAATTGAATAATTATAATTATTATTAATGCACGATATTGATTACACTTTTTTTTTTAATTTCCCAAAAAATAAAAGTAAGAAGTGAGCCTGAATAATTGACTACTAATCTCTATCTACTTGGAAAAGGCCAATTAATTATCATAGAGATTTAAAGTATAATCTCTTGAAAATGAAAACTGTAAAGCATAATTTTCTCTATTTTTTAATGTGAAATTGTTAGAAAATCAAGAGAAATAAGGTTTTGGAAAAATAAGTTAATTTAAAGCAAATTAGTTTAAATATGTTCAAAGCAAAATTTGTTTTGGTGTCAGTTAAGTTAATTTGCTTTAGTTTACACCATCAAATTTTTTAGCGGGATTGAGGTTCTCAATTCTCGTGTTCAAATTAAAATCTTTTCGTTGCAGTAAAATGAGACGTTTTTACTTCGTGACATGAACAATCACTTATATTTGATTCATGCATGAGGAAACTCACATAATATTGATAAAAAATTTATCCTTCAATTTTTAAGGTTTTTTTAACCAAAAAAACTATAGAGCTCGACCCTTTTTGTTGTAATTTCATGAGTAAATACTAAGTTAATTAGAAAATGGAAATAAAATAACAAATGCTTGTAAGATATATGTACTAATGGAATTTATCTTCAAGTACGTAAGCAATGCATCATTTTTCATGAATTATTTCTTCCACAGTGTCGGTAAACAATGGGTAAAATAAAAACAAAGAATTTCATTACTCTTTCTATAGACGAATATTACAGTATGCAGCCATTGCAAACCTTCTACTCTATCATCGTCCAGCTGACCTTCCACGCACGCTTCTGCGACATATCAAAAGTCCGAAGAGAAAGGACCCACATTCTCCTTCATAGCGTGTATCTTGCACTTCCATATCTTCTTTGAGAAGCATGCTCTACTTTTTTAGTTTAGGTAGGATGGCAATGGAACGGTTTTAGAGTGGATAAAGATATTTTTAGTTCTTTATTTTTGTTATCGATGGAGAATTAACGTGTGAAAGTTTTTATTAGCAATTTTTTTTTATAAAAAATTAACTAAACAATAATATAACATAAAAACATGCATAATATTAAATAAATGTCTAAATGGATGTCTTAATCACTGTTTGTTTTTATTAACCTTGGGATTTTTTTCTTCATCTGAAATATGCAAATGGAATAAACATTGAAATTCATTTGGGTATTTGTTTAAATGTAATTTAAATCATCAAAATTTAATATTTTTTTTAATTTTTGACTTTAAATTTTTGATGATTTAAATTATATTTAAACAACTCCTAAACAAAACTATATATATCTTAAATGTTTTTTTAAGATTAACCTCAACAAGTTATAAATGACAAAACTTTGAAAATAATTTTAATGTTAACATTAACAATATATATATATATATATATATATATATATATATATATATATTCTCATATTCTCTTGGTTGTTTCTTTAAAATTGGCTTTACGAGAAAATGAAAAGTAAAGGATGTTTGTCAATAGTTATGATTTATGTGATTGATAACATGAATTTTATCATGCGATATACACGTAAATATCATGCATGCATCATTAGAGGCGACAATAGATAAGTTATCCGCGAAACTTTATATATCTATAACATCATCCGTTTTCGAATCTGAACCCCAAACCGTTAAAAACCATGAAATGCTATCCGTAACAATGAAAAACTCCATTTATTTATATCTATGCCCGTTTAAACGGATATAGTTCAGACCTGTTAACCACGAAAAATCCATGAATTGTCATCCTTATTTACGGCACCATATAATGTAATTTGTGTCTTCAATCATATTAATCGAGACTGATAACGTAACAATTCTCATTTGATAAATCGTAAAAGATATGGTTTCAAACTTTCAACATTAAAATATCGAGGCTAAAAAGTAGTTTCGTGTTTTACATACACCTTATCAAATTTTTTTTTTGATAATTTATTAAAAACTCATACACATGAAAAACGAAAAAAGAAATAATTACATATAAAATTAATTATACACCCCAATTTCTAATATTCATGTAACTTATTTAAAAATTTATTTTGATATCCACATATTTGTCAATAGATTTTAAATTTAGCGCACTTTTAATTCAATTAGGATAATCTAAAGAGCATAGTCCGAGATTGATTTTTCTCAATATGTACAATAATTTATAAATAAAAAAGAGTAAGAGACACCAATTTGTTAGGTGTGTATGTATTTTTAAAACATAATGTGACTATGAGAGGTGATATTTCTGATTTATTAAAAAACATTATATAAATCTTTAATGGTCAATTGAAATTATATGAAGCTCTAAAGCCTCAAATGTAAATATCATTTATTTTTTACTAGTTGTCCTCACAATGTTTATAATAAGATGTAAAAAATAAATATACAAATTTATTAAATTTTACAAATTGTTAGTTCTTTAAATTTAACAATGGTAATTTCTAGAAAAAATTTAAATAATTATAAATTCGAAATTCAGCTCGAGCGCATTAAATGACATAATAAAAAATTAATTAATTTTCAAGATAATAAAAATAAATGCACTAAAGAGCCAAAAATATAAATGATAAGGGTCGTCACCATAGCCACATGTACGTCTTCAAACCAACGGTTCACCATGAGACAATTAATGTTAAGAAAAAAGTAGTCCCATCCTATCTCACTCCTCTCAATTTTGCAGCCCCATAAATGATTTCTCATTACCGTGAATAAATGATCCCTTCATCGCCGACATTTCCTGAACAAATTCGTTATTTATTTTAGCAGTCAGGTAAAATCTAGTTTAACCCCAACTAACACCAGGGGTATTCCCGTAAAAAATTGTACCATAATCAGAAACGGACAAAACTCATGGCATACTCGTAATTCATTTGAAATCGGAGGTCGATCTTGTATACATTTTTATAACCATTAGATAAAAAGTAGGGAGTATTAAAAAAATGAGCCTATATATAATGATATTTTTTTGCTGTGAATTTTTAGTTTAGGAGATGAAGATGATATAGAGGCCATAGGTGCGGTGACTCCCATACACTTCTTCTCTTTATAGACCAAGCAAACACCTCTCTCTCTCTATCTCTTTTTCTTCTATATAAGGCTTAATCGGAGAACCCCTCCGGACGGTCATCGGAGCTCGGTTTCCCGGCGATTTGTAGAGAGAGAAACGCGAGTCGGTGCGTGTCTCTTTCGATTTTTAATGGTGTGTTTGGCTTAGAGGAAGAGAAATAAGGTCGTGTTTGGATTAGAGGAAGGTGAAAATGAATGGGATTAGTATGGGAAATGGAATAGGGAGTGCAGAGAGTGAATATATAAGGAGGCTTCATAGCCATGATCTTTCAGAGAATCAGTGTAGCTCCCCACTCGTTAAGCACATCAAAGCTCCTGTTCATCTCGTAACTCTCTCTTTCTCTCTCTCATTCCTCTGTATATATCCACTTGTGTATATATGTATTATTTGCGTGTTTACGTCTATAGATTTTTCCCTGTTCAGGTTCTATTGCAGTTCATCGATGGATTGATTCACAAGTTTTGTTTGTAAAGATTCTATAGGCGTATGTTTGTTTAGAAAGCTCCATCTCTTTTTCAATGTATAGAGATAGATGGTTGATTAAGGGATAACGCTTGTGTGTTTGTGGAGGATCGGGGTAGAGATTTGTGGTTTTTATGTGATTTGTATTTTTTTTCTATTTGTGATATATGATATTCATTATTGACTTTTAAATGTTTGATCGGTTTTTGTCGAGAGTAGGTGATCTTGATCTGTGGCGTTTTTGTTTCGCATTTAATGATTGTAACTGAATCTGGTATTGCGCATCTCCTTTTTAACTCTTGCTTTTCTTAATTTTAATGATTACATGTTTGGTTGCGAAACTGAGAGCGCCCCCATTATTTTTTGTTTTATGCCATTGCATGAGCTGATGCTTAATTCTCTAAAACCGAAGCTTTTGCTTTGCTGGAGTTGCACACAATTTTCATCTCTTCTGTCTTGCTGCCAATTTACAGCCGCTTAAATAGAGAAAAGAAAAATAATTTGCCCAAGTTTCTCCAAATAGTTAGTGCGGGTTTGGTTAAGTAAAGCATTTTTGTTTTGTCAGATTTTGGATAATAGGAAATTTGCGGTTCGAAACTTGGTTCATATCTGTTTTAAACCCCTCCCCAGCAAACAATCAAGAGTAATTCCTTCCTGATTTTCCTTGCTTGCATTGTATGGTGATGAGTTATTGATAATTGATTGAGTGGACTAGTTCGTTTTGGTTTTTGTGTGGTATAGTTGGTTGAAATGTTTTCTCTCTGAATACTCTGTTTGGTTCCTGAGAGAAGAATTATGGGGTTTTCACTATTGGGCTGCTGATAAATAGAAAATTACAATCAAATTGAGCTAAATAAGTTGAGATTGCATGTTCTAGAAATATATTTGCAATAGAATTCTTTTTGTGATTATGTTTTTCATTTTATTTCTCTTTTTATGTTCTTTTCACCCTACAAATGGATGGTTAATGCCATAGATTCCATTGAAATGAATATATATTAAAGAAGGGAGTACTAGTGGAGGATAGTCAATTGATGTAGAAATGACTTGTTTGTTCAGGATCATGTAGCCTAGGTCCTGTTCTTATTGAAATTTGATAAATGTTACTTTCATTTGGGTTGCTTGTTTTATGACATGCCTTATAACTCCTGAAATACGTAGGTTTGGTCTTTGGTGAGGAGATTCGATCAACCTCAGAAGTACAAGCCTTTTGTCAGCAGGTGCGTTGTGCAGGGAGACTTTGAGATTGGTAGTCTTAGAGAAGTTGGTGTAAAGTCAGGGCTCCCCGCTACTACAAGCACTGAAAGATTGGAACTCCTTGACGATGAAGAGCATATCCTTAGGATCAGGATTGTTGGTGGGGATCACAGACTTAGGGTATGGAATCTCTTCTTTTACATGATTTAACCTTTTGTTCTCTTTGACTAAATGATTCCTCCTTCCCGGACATTCTATATCATTTCCTTCTTGCTACTTTGTTTTAATAACTATTCAATTTTGTTAAGCAAAAGTAATGTCATAGTTGAGGTGCATGTGTTCTCTGCAGCTTTTTACTCTGTATTCTGGTTGAAATTCATTTTAATTATGTGATGTTTGTACCTTTTCGTGAGTTATCAGAATGATCAGTCAAATTCTGGCAAGAGTATTCCTATACTTAAAAATCAGGTGTTTAGGTTTGACATATTTTGGAGTCATAAATCATGATGTAGCCAGTTTTAATGGAGTCAAGACCAGAGGAATGGTTGGTTGTGCTTACCTGAGTGGACATCTAGCAAGTTCAAAGATATTCTCTCATAATTCTTTAGTTCAATGATTATTTTTGGTGTTGTTGCAACTGAACTGCATTACATATTATTTCTTCACTAGCTTTTGGTTACACGGTGTTGACCAAACTTTAAACCTTAATTTTTCTGCGCTGGAGCTTAGTAGTAGTAAGATCTGGGTTTGCTTTTTGATTGATGATATTTGACTTAATTTTACTAATCAGCTTAAACCAGCCAACCCTGTTTGATTGTGTTTATTATTTTGTCCTTCCACCAGAATTACTCTTCAACCATTTCGGTCCATCCAGAGATCATTGATGGAAGACCAGGGACTCTGGTGATTGAATCGTTTGTAGTGGATGTGCCTGAAGGAAATACCAAGGATGAAACATGCTACTTTGTTGAAGCTTTGATTAGGTGCAATCTCAAATCACTTGCTGATGTCTCAGAGCGGCTTGCAGTGCAGGATCGTACTGAGCCCATTGATAGGATCTGAAAGTTGGGGGGGGGGGGGGGGGTTGAGGGCTATGATTGCCCTGGATGAAGCTTCCGAGCTTTCGTATCTCGGAGGCTTTGGAGACTGACTGGCAATAGCACTTCTTCCATCTTCTAGAAATACTTGCTTTTTTCTTTCCTGCTCTTTGTTGTGTTCTGAGTCTTCTTTTTTAAGTTATATGATGGTTCCGTCTTTAGTAGCTCAAGAACCACAGCTCTTATAAAAATTTCTTTGTTTAAGAAAAAAAAGGAAAGAAAGACTAGGTTCTCTTTTTGTGATTTCCAAGTTTTTCTTCGTGGTGGTGTTTTATTGTATGTACATGAATTAACGTGCTGGGAAAAGCTGGTTTTTATGTTGTAGTGTCTAGGTTCAGATGGCTAAGCTTTGGTGGGAAAGAAACTATATAAGGCGGTTGGGTTTTAAGTTAAGAGCCTTGTAATTGCAACTTCTTCACGTACAAATATATATGTTTGCTAGTATTACTATCCATGTATATGTTGAAACTTTAAAGGATAGTTTGGGGAAAGTTCAAATGGTTGAATCGATGAGGACACTATATAAAATCAGTCTCCATGTGCAATTTCGTGGCATGAATGCTGAATCTATTGTCCCTACTATATTCGAAGCTGCACATCCTAGTCTTGAGAATTGAGTATCAATGCTAAAATGCACCGATCATGTGGGACCAACAGGTTTGTGAAATGCACCAACGGTTGATATCGGATGGTCAAGTCACGACTAACCATAGAAATGCTCCGTTACTTTAAAGGCATTCCAAATTTTCCGGTTTTGCACTTTTTACTCATTCTACTCCTCTCCCTCTCCTCTGCTAATATTTGAGCAAATAATGCATGTTTCGGTATTGTACCGTTGCAAATATCAGGCACATAAGCATTGCATCGGCAGCTCCCCTCATTATTGATAGGTTGGCACTTGGCACTCATCACCTTATTCAAGAATGAAATGTGTAATGCCAAAAATAGATTGTTTTAATCTTGATGTTTGATGAACCAGCAGAAGGTAATTGCCCTAAGTTCCCCTGAAATCGATTTTTCATACCAACAATTTCCTTAAGAATAAAAACAATGTGTAAAGGTAAGTTAAATTTACTTGGTTGTCTTTAAATCAGGGAGTCAATTTTTCAAATCAACAATCCCTTACCAATAAACAAAGTTGTATGGATGAATGAAGAATAAAAATAAATTAATTCATCGCTTTAAATAAAAAAAATATTGATGATAGATAGAGGTGGCCAATGATGGACTCTATAGTCTCTTGTACGCGGTTACCGCTCAGTAGCCGCCTGTTTCTGGTGCCCTTTGATTAGTTTGACACCACATGCAATATTGGGTTGTCCCAAGCACCAAAATGATGGATTATGTTTCGGGTTAGTAGAAATCATGCTGCCGTGCGAGCCATGATTCTGAGAATGGGGTTCCTCAATGATTCAAACTGATCAGAGGCCACATAAGAAACAAGCACCTTAATACTAAATCATATATCATAAGCAAGTATAACCTGGTGTTTAAAAATGTAAACAAGTTCTGTATAATCTCAAGTTATGTTCTGTAACTCAAAACTTCACCCAACCTGGGGTAAAAGTTTAATATAATACATGATTATATTGTTCTTGTTAGTGTGGAGCAGTGCGTTGCTTTAGAGATTCTTTAAATGTTAGTAGATGTCTTATGATAAGAACTTCTTAAGGGGGAAAGAATGGCAAGAAATTACATAAATAATCACCTGTAGTGTTTAACATATACTGTACAGAGCACCTCTTCCTGCAGCTGAGTAGATTAGAGACGAGAGCTTATATTTTATGCCAATATAAAATCCCCTTGTTCCTGTTGCTCTACCTGTTGCTCAGATAGCTGTCCTTCCCGGTAAGGAAGAAGAATTCGCTTTAGTTCTTCAGCATTAAGCGTTTCATATTCTAAAAGTGCATTTGCTAGTGCATGTAGTGCCTTCTCATGCTGAAATATGTCAAAAAAAGGAATAAAGAGAGAGAGAGAGAGTCGGTGAACTCCAATATCTGAACATGAGATATCTGTATCATTCTTATCTGGCAGAGAATTTGCGTGTCAAACAATAAAAAACAGACAAGAAGCTAACTGCTTCAAAGTATGAGCATCTAGTTAGCATTCATATGACTATTAAATCAGCATCAAACCCTTAAAACCTACTTTCCCCATATGCTATTACTTTCTCTAGTTTTGAATTTATTTTTGACAATCTATCCCCATTAACATCTGTAACTTCTGTGCCTATGATGAGCCAAGTTGCAGGGAGTTCTTCAAAAATAGCGAGTTTGGTTTGCACAAGCAATGAAATATGATTTGTACTCTCAAAATGAAGCTTGAGGGGGCACCGTTGGTACATTTGTTGGTAGAGTATGTTGCCTAATATCCAATTGAAAGGAATATGATTACCATCTTAAACTTGACAATCCTATTCCTATCAATTGAACAGAAGACTAAATACTCGACCAACAAAAACACTAGCACTTCATTCCCTCGAGCTTCATTTTCAGAGCATTAATCTCATTCCATTCCCATTCCATTCCTTGTATAAACAAAACAAGCTTAAAGAAGTCCATGATTAGGCTTCCTTCCTCATTCAAGTCTAAGCCTGATAATACAAAGTGGCCAATGGATCTTTACTAGAAAGGGAAAATAAAATGAGAACCAAAGTGTTATTCTATACTTTTCAAACACAAACATGAACTATAGGACAGTACGGACAAACCTTCTTCAACAAAGCTTTCACACGATCATATGCTTCTCTTAGTAGTTTCACAACCTGAAGAATCATTAAAAGAAATTCAGATCTAACAAACAGTTAACACAATTGGATCATAACCATAACACCAGATTCCTAAAACATACCTCGGCATCGATACGTGATTGCATTTCTGAACTTGGTCGCTCTTTGATATGAACTGGTCCAATTGCATCGCTCATTCCACAATTTGACACCTGACATGGTAAGATTGCATAGCATTAAGCAACCAATTAAATGATAGCCTCTTTCTAAAATGAACATTTTTTTTTTGCCACAACCTTGTTCTTCAGATATAACATATATATATGGTTAATTGCTATTTCCATCACCCATAAGACCACCACCCACTAATTTTTTAATAGTAAGTTGATTTTACATTTTACAATTAATAAGTAGTAACACTAACATGATGAGGCCTTTGGCAGGAGTCTAGATATTTATACATATTGATTCATTGAATAACAAACAAAATAGAACAACATTTTTTATAAGTAAAAGATCATGATAGTGCACCAAGACAGTGCCAACCCATGTAGAGAAGAAAACATTAATAAAAATAAAATAGTATATATAACATATTTTTCACTAAAATGTAGGGATCAGTCCCCAGTTCCTGTAAAATACTACCATATATTGGGCAATCTCTGTGGCTGTGGAAAGATCACTACTCGCTCCAGTGGTGATATGGTCCTGACCAAATATGAGCTCTTCCGCAACTCTTCCTCCCATACAAACATCAAGACGTGCTAATAACTGCTTCTTGCTAATTGATGTCTCATCATTTGAAGGGAGCTGAGTAACCATTCCTAGGGCAGATCCACGTGGCATAATTGTTGCCTTGTGAATTGGATGTGCACCCTCAGTATTGAACGCAACAATAGCATGGCCACTTTCATGATACGCGGTGAGCTGGAATAACGTGTGACAATGTCAGAAAATAACACAATCCATTGTGGGATTCCACATAGACAATTGCTAGTAAACTGAAAAGCTCATCCTAGAGAAGCAAAATCCTATCATACGTGGTGTATATAGAATAAAACTGTCACTAGTTCCATCTAAAAGACACACTGGGCAAAGAGACAGCAACTGCTGAACCCGAACCTAGTGCGTGCTGCATACGAGCATAGAACTAAACGCAACTAGTTCCAGCTACAAGACACACTGGGTAAAGAGAAGGCATGTGCTGACTCAGACTATGTACCTATACACTTCTCTATGCATGATACTTATTTTCACTTCCAACATATAAGATATTATCGGAAAAGGTTAATAGAGTGAATTTTCTGTTGAGCATTTCCTGTATAATTTTACACTTCAGTGAGTCAGCGTTGTGGTCTACCAAATCATTGTTCCATATACAAATAAAGGATAGTGCAAATCAAGAATATCCTAATTATTAAGGGTCACATCTCATTAGCTTTCTATGAAGTAGGTTAAC
This sequence comes from Bretschneidera sinensis, assembly GCA_023935145.1. Lineage (NCBI taxonomy): Eukaryota > Viridiplantae > Streptophyta > Magnoliopsida > Brassicales > Akaniaceae > Bretschneidera > Bretschneidera sinensis. The sequence goes on from CM043700.1 coordinate 144,387,591, forward strand.
TTCTAAACTTTATTGTTCACCCCTACTCAATGGGGGAAAAAAGAAGACAATTATAAAGTGGAGGAAGCAGAAAGAAAGTATCCCACAATACAATAGCTACATCACCAGGTTTTGCTCCCCTCTTTACCCAATCCCTCCAAATAAGAAAAGAAACAGAAGACAAAGATCAGTTTAAACAGAATTGGATTGTGACTTCATAACTATAGATGACAAACCAATCTAAAACAGCACATACTTATACACTACTCTATATTGCCTCGTGTGATTTGCATACCTTCTTTGACTCTTCTGATACGAACATGGTTTTCCGCTCAGTACCCATAACTATCCTGTCTTTAGCAAATTCCAACTGTGCAGCATTTAACTTCTCAGCACCTTCAACAGCAGCTTTTATGGCAGCAATGTTTACCAAGTTTGCAAGATCTTGTTGAGATGAGGGGGAGGAGAGGAGAAAATGTGATGAAATTCAATTGCTCGACACTTGATTATTGGAAAAGGATCTGGATATTGGAATACAAGGAGATATGCCATCTCAGTCGAATGAAAGGACACTCACCGGCACCATTGAATCCTGGAGTTCCACGGGCAATTGATTTAACATCCACATCATCAGACACAGGTTTATCTTGCAGATAGAGTTCCAAAATCTCTTGACGACCTCGTACATCTGGATTGGGAACAACAATCTAAAAAGTGGGTCTGTCAGTATTTTCTCTCTAACAGCAAGAAACATGAATTCCAATAATAGAAAGATGAAAAAAATCCAGATATATATAATATAATGGACTCCTCCTTGGAGTGACTTGGCTAAATTTGCTGTGAAAGCCACTAAATGAAAGCAAACGTATGTCAAACTGGGCTTACGACAAAAAATGAGTGGAATTGCAAGAATGAGTCCTTCACAAGTCACAATGTGATTTAAGTCAAATACATTAAAGAATTACTGAAATAGACCAAGCTTCTAGCACTGTCAATTTATTTTCGTATAGAGAAACAAAACTTTCAATAGCATCATCTTCAACTTCTCCACCAATGACAGTTGATAAAAGTGTCAAATTTTACAGCACAAAAGAATATGTAGCAATAAACAAACTTAGTAACTTACATGCCTGTCAAATCTACCAGGCCTTGTCAAAGCTGGATCAAGAATGTCAGGCAAGTTTGTTGCAGCCATCAGTATTATGCCCTGAGGAAAAAGGTTGCACAAATAAACAAATGTGGGAAGGAATCATTAATACTGTATCTTGTCTATCCAAACCTCATTCTGTTCAAAACCGTCCATTTCGACAAGTAGTTGATGCAATGTTTTCTTTGTATGGCCTTCCCACTGTTTTCGTGTGGATCCAACGGCATCTATTTCGTCAATGAAAATGATACAAGGAGCCTGTGAAATGTGAAACAATGTAACTGAGACAATCTGAAAGGCAAACCCAACATAAAGCAATCACATTCTAACTGAAGTTACTGTTGGACTCTTCAATGATGCCTGGAAACACACCTTTTTCTTAGCTGCTTGAAATAAGGATCTTACACGTCGAGCACCAACTCCAACAAACCTGCCAGAAAAAAAAAACTTGACTCAGCGTCTGTAACGCCTGAAATATTAATTCAGTGTATCCCAGGTCTGAGAATATAGTTATGAATACTATCATCCACCCTAAACAAAGTGGCTGCCAAGCAGTAAACTAAAAAATGGCTTACATTTCTTCAAATTCAGATCCTGCCCTATAGAAGAAAGGTACCCCAGCTTCTCCAGCAATTGCCTTCAAGGTTTGAAGTATATGAAACCACCATCCAAATAAATTACAATTTATCAGTCAACTTAATCAAAAGAATCCATTTCTGGAAATGGGGAACATGCCACTGAACGTCGATGCAAATAGAAGATGTAACAGAAACATTTTTTTTTAATGTGACAGAAGCATTTAATGCATACAGAAGATCAAAATAGATGTTTTGATGCTCATTGCCATCCCAATTCATATATTTCCCAGCACATACCCCTCCATATATAATGTTAAGCATGTTTGAACGTGTATCATTATAGTACAAGGGCTACTTACGGACCATCATATGGTTTAAGCCAAAAATGTATGTCTATATAAACTTCTGAATAAAAGTTGAAACTTCCCTTCCACAATAATAAATTCATTCCTAACCCTATAAGAAAACTAAGTCAAAATAACTAGCATTTACATCTCTTTGTTACTCTAAAAGTTTAACATTCTGATTTTTAATCAATCCAAGAACTTTTTAAAGTGTATCAATTCTTGATAATTCTAAAATGTACAAGCTTTTTGGAATATACTTTAGTTAAAAACATATCTTTATGATTAAACAGCATGCTAGCCTACAGTGTAGCATCTTACTAAGAATAACAACATGCTGGTGCTGTAAAAGATGATAGAAAGATAGAAAGATTTCTACTGTGAAAAGCGAAAAAAGGATCACACTGTACACTTGCAGCATACAGAACTCCAGTTCTTAAGCTAAAGTGCCAACAAAACAGAACTCCATGACACATTAAAAACATTTAAAAATTACACCTTACCTTCGCAAGCAGAGTCTTTCCTGTCCCAGGTGCCCCTGTCAGAAGAATTCCCTGAGAATGAAGTATGCATTAGGTAATAAATATAAAAGTAACCCATTAGAACTAAATAAGCTTTATTACTACAAATCAAAGCATTTTAATGCTATAATCAGAACATTACTGCCTAAATAAATATGATAAGAATGATTAATAAGCCTTGCTTAGAATCATGTTATAACCCAGCACATAAAAACGTTTAGTTCAAAACAAAGGCTGAACTACAATGTGCACATTAGTGCATAACAAATTCACATTAACATATTCTCCAATGCAGTAGTAGACTATCAAGCACAAAACCTTGAAGCTCTCCCAATCTTCCTCAACACGTTGGGTGCACCTGAGCTCAGGTGACAAGATTAGGACCGAATCTTGCACTGGCCGTCATCGTTGCACAGAGTCTCGGCTGATCTCCCTTATATAGTTCCAACTTGTTGGGTGTTGTCCAGTGCCCATAAGAGTTTAGATATCCACTAGATAATTGACAACTTACTGCAAAAGACATATCTAAAAAAGAAAATATCTCATACAAACCTTTGGAAGCTTGCCACCAAGGCGAGTGAACTTTGCCGGGTTTTTGAGGTACTCCACTACTTCCTCAAGCTCTTGTTTTGCATCATCACAACCTTTTACATCCTTAAATGTTTTAACATTCTGCAAGCAAATTATGATTGACAGTATATCAAATACATAACCAATCTATGCGAAAAAATTATGACCACATATCACTTGCATAATCTGCACCTGACTCGGACATTTCAGTGTAAACAAGGATGAACCTGTTACTAGATTATCACCAATTATCAGAAAATTTCCCTACGATCTAGTCTGCTTTAGTTGCATGCTTCAATATAAACTTTTAGCACTGCCCCAAAGTTCTGACCTTTGTTCCTGAACTATTTGAAATATATAATTCTAATTAAGCTTCTTCTAACCACCGGAAGCTCACTAACATTGCAAACACAGAACACTGAATTTCAACCTTCTCTGGCGTTACTTCTTTATTCAACTCCTTTGGCGCATAAGAAGAACTTGAGCCAACACCTGAAGTTCCGATTCCACCGAGACTTCCTATATACTTTTGGAGCGCAACTGCACCCATTAACCTGAAAAAGAGCTTCCATATTCAACAAGAGTAACAACTAAACGCTATTGGAAAGCAGTAACAGGTTCACTTATGCATGGGAATAAGCACTTCTACCGACATCCAACTCCCTATAGAAACTAAAATAGCCAAATCCTTAAGTTAGAAAAAGAAGATCATACCACATTAAGCCAACAGCAACAGTGAACAAGATAGTTGATATAAGCTCTTGCGCAAATCGTGATTTGTTTGAAACTTTAGGGTCAACCTAACAGAGGAATCAACATATGTCAATGTATATGAAATAGAATCATCCCACTGGGAATAGAAGTATCTAGAGAGAGAACATAGAACAATGTTCTTTTTTTCACCCTATAACAAAAAACAAAGTATCAACCAGATTCTCCCCCAAGCAAGTGCACCAAGGATAGACTTTTCCATTGACTTTACCATCACAACATGTAAAGGTTGCTTCTCAGAGACGCCGGGGCTCATAAATGACTCATCCACGTTCCCGGATGCACGCTGCTTCAGTTCTTGCAGCTACATGTAAATTTTAATTGATTAGATACCAAAAGAAAATTCAAACAACAAAATTAAGCAACAAGAAAGTAAGGACCATAAAGAAATGGCTTGGTTTAGAAGTGACAAAAGACCACAAATGATAAAACTGGCTAACATTGGCGCAAAACATAAGGCCTGAAAGGCAATGTGGACTAAAAAAATAAAATAGGATAAAAAGAATTAACTGAGGAATTAAACACAACTACTTTAATCATGGACATTGATATAATGAACTAAAACTTCCACACAAGAATTACCTTGCCACACAATAAACTGTAGGACAGACACAGTGCAATTATGACAAGACTGAAACTGATAATTGAAAAGATGCAAAAGATGAATTGTACAACAAAATATGTGACCAAAGTAACAGAATATAAATTCCAAAACAGAAAACATACAGTTTTTGACATTCAACTGTATTTAAACTATCATGCAAGCATATAACATAAAATAACAAAAGAATGGTCAATTACCAACGTAGGAAGACTAGAAGGCTTTCCAGATTGTTCATCTGGAAGATATTCAGCAATAGCATTAGTGACCACAAGAGCTCGAATATATTCTGCAACTCCTCTACTGTCTATGGCATGGTCCCTTTGTTCAAAACGCTTGAGTACAGATTCGGGACTGAAGAAGAAAAGGACTGTTAAACACCAAATCTATAGTTTTATTTCGTGTATGTATAAAATCAATCACAAGAAAATACATTATTCCATATAAACTACGTGTACTGATATTGTAATATTGTACTATCTTCAGGCTGCCCACTAATGCAACATTGTTTCACTATTTCAAGAGAGATTAAATTTTTAGTTGATCTACTTGATATCTCTTAAAGTTAAATCTAATAAGAAACAAAACGACATTCATTTTACTTTCCATCGTCTTCTCGCAACCAAACAAACAATAATTGCTACCGAGGAATTAGGAAACATTTATTGCCAAATGTCAAACCTGTGCTTATTGAGCTCAGCCAGGAGAGCGCTCTGCAGCGCGGCGTCCTTGGGATTAGCGTCGGCCTCGGCAATGAGCCGCTCGAGCCGCTTCTCCCGCTTCCAAAATGGCCACCAACTTAACCACTCCCACGCCAATGCCTTCTCTATCCCTCTCGTCACAGTAGCCCACAGCCCCATCAAAAACGCCATCACAGTAATTTTGCTCTTTGGTCCCTCTTTCTCCACCAAATCCTCATTCACCTTCATACTTTCTGTTAAATCCCATCCTTTCCCCTCACTCTCCATCGCATTCTCATTTTTCGCCTCACCATCAACAAGCTCATTCTTCAACTCCAATCCATCGACTTTCGATCCTTCAAAAACTGGATCATCCTCCGATGAACTCTCACCACCAAAAATACCGGATTCGGATTCTTTGAAATCGGAATTTGATTTGTTTCGCGAGAAAGTCAACTTGGAATCGTAACCGTTATCTGGGTGAAATGTGCGAGGGACAGAGAGAGGGAAGGGACGTAATCCGGAATTTAAAAAAGTTGAAGAAGAGAGAGAAAGAGGATTAAATGATAGAAAAATTGAGTTCTTGTGGTGGTGGTGGCGGTGGCGAGGAGAGGAGAGAGAAGAGGAGAAGTGAAAACGTTGTTTTGAAGGAGAAGGATAGAGAGAAAGTGAAGGTTTGCAGAGAAGAGAGGCTTGGAGAGTACAAGCCATTATACAAAACTCTGTTAAAGACTCCCTCTTCCTGAGCTCTGTGTTGAGTGTGAGGAAGAGATGGTTTAAGAGCCACAGGAATGAGCAAAGAGGATTAGAGGGAGAAGAGAAGTAAAACCTTATCAGGATTGAAATTGGCGCCTGTTTGTGGCTTTTGTGACTTGGTGAGAGATCTTTTCATGATTATGATTTTTTCTTTTGGTAATTTTTCATGATTTGATCTTAATTTGTGTCTATTCACTTTGACTCGGTGAGTTTTCATTTTCTTGATTGTTTAGGAAATTACTGATTTTCATTGGTTTTTCTTCTATTAAAATCTGCATTTGTCTTAAACCTCGAGTTAAAATGAATTGGAAGGTCAACCAATTATTCTATGAAAAATGGTCAACCAATTAAAAATTAATGATAAAATTAAGTGTTTTTTTTTTGGTAGAATAAAGTTCAGCGTTTCAGATAAAAAAGAAAAATGAAAAAAAGCACAAAAAGAAATTTCATATGGTAAGAGAAAAATAAGAATAAAGAAAAATTAAAATTTGCTTTTTCACATGTTAATCATAATGTTTTCAATTTAAAATAATTAAATATAGAGAAAAATAAAATGAAAATGATTGTAAATAATTTTATTGTCATTTTCTTTATTCCTTCTAAATTCTTTTTTTTTTCCTTATTGTTAAACAAATGAAAAAAAAAATCTTGCATTTCCTTCTGATTTTTCTATCATACTCATCCATGGAACGAGAATGAAGCATATGTACAAGTAGAGGTGGCAGTATTAAATACGACACAAAAACATCACACAAAATAAATGTATTAGTGTTGATTTTAAAGGGATTCGTATTGATACAATTATGATACAAAATAATCGTATCGTATTGTGTCTCGAGTTAATCTGTCAATCCGAAAGTGACATGCTAATAACATGTTAATTCTACGTATTTGGTAAATCATATCATCATAATTATGACTCACAATTCGTTATGACTTATTTAATTAATTTTATTTTTTAATGCAAATGTTTAAAACTAAAATTATAATGATCTATTAAAATTAAGTTAAGAAATGTAAATATATATCTTAATCATGGATATATTTTATGTTGAATTACTCAATAATAATAATAATAATAATAATATATCAACAGATCATATCAAGTGAATCACATTGTTTTAAACATGTCAAGTTACATCTAAATCAACGACAACCCATTTATTAAATGACTTGAGCACGCCTACAATATAACCTGAATTATATGTTTCATGTTTCCTATTTAATAAACATATCTTATTAGTGTTTCAATTTTTTGAAACGATTAATAACAGTTTTGTGTGTTCATGTCAGTCCATTTTGTGGTACACTCAAAGTCAACACATCAGAACATGTCAACTAGAATTGTCACCCTAAGAATAAGCTACCACATCTGACCAAATAACAAAAATAGCATGAACCAAGACACCGAAATAGAAATTGAAAATATCAAAAGCTTTCGAAATACAGGACCACCGATCAATGCCAGATTTTGTTGTATGCATGCAAACTGAAAAGAACATAATACCCCTCTTACATCACAGGGTATAAATAAAAACAAGTTTCTTCTCAAAAAGTATTTTTTTGGTAAATATACTTTACTTAAGGAGCAGCAACATTTGGCCGCTAAATAAACAAGTACCGAAATATTTCACAATAACATGACAGACCATAGTTTTGTAACACAGTCGTGGGCCGGCAGACAACCCAAGGCAACCACTTGCAAGATCCCAACTTCTTATTAGGAAAGAGAAAATAAAGAATTGACCTAAAGTTCGGCTGTAGAGTTGTGAGATCTCTTCGGTAGTCTTAGTCTGGCTGATGAAAATCTCTCTGGAATATTGCATGCACACGCCTTTCGAAAAGATCGCCATTGAACACAGAACAAGTTCAAAAGACAAGCTATTGCATATGATTATGTCCATAGGGGGGCATTGGCCCTCCCTGTGGTAGACCACTGTGGCCTGACATCTGCATCATTCCAGGGCCCCTTGGTGGCATAGTACCAGGTGGCATGTAGGGATGATTATTCATCTGCATGGACACGGCCTGAGGCCCAGGCGGAACAGCTGAGGCCCACCCAGCCGAAGGCACCAGCATTACAGGCTGCTCAGCAGTTGGCGCAAACTGAGCTCCGTTGTATTGATGAGCAGCAGGACCCAGCATCTGGCCTGGTTGTTGCCCCAAAATTGAGGGTTGGGGGTTCACCAAAGCCGAGTTAGGGATTGTATAATCTCTACTGCGATCATTATTTACCTGTAACCAGAAAATTAAGGTCTGAATATTAGGCTCCGTTCATTTCTATTTGAAAATGTCTCGACAATGTTCAATAACTAAGGCCAAATAAGAACCAAAAAGAAAGACATTCTAAATCCTAGACCAACCCACCGCAGTCTCTAGATAAATGATCATGCTCAGTATAGTTGGAAATGTTTTATCCTACTGCATACTGATTCATTTCCCACACCCAAACAGCAGAGGGAAAGTCAGATGAAAATTTAACTCTGCCAATATATTTCTCACATTTTCCAAGCCAAAATGATTAATATTTTGTACAAGACCTTGCCTAGGAAGCAAACTTGCTACGAAGCTGAAGCACAAATCAAATAAAAACAGTATGTATCAAGTTGCAAGCTAAAGAAAAAACTCTATCAGAGAACATAAATCAGTTACTCGTTTCATATCAAAATAAAACGACCAGGAAAAAGGGCACTGGGTTTTGCACAAGCAAATTGGGCCAGAAACCGTAAGTTAGTGTCCATTAATCTCAATAGCAGCTGCAGATGTCAAAATCATCTGAAGCCAAGTTAAAGTAGATGGCTTCCCTGCCTTTTGACCTTTCTCAAGCGCAAGAATGAAAAGAAAACTGCAGTTAACAGTAAAATAACTAATATTCAAAGGGTATAGTTCAAATACCTTTATACTGAGATCAGTATGGCGTGAATATGAAATATGAAGCTTGCAAAACCCTCCATCATAGATACAGTGCCCTTCCAAGGCTTCCTTAGCAACAACAGCTGTTTGAACATCTGGAAACAATGGCAATAGTGATACCTCAATTTAATATGATAAGAGACAACTAATGGTACACAGATTAGCAACAAACTTCAAAGTGATGACTGCAACATACTGGTACACAGTTAGCAACAAACTTCAAAGCGATGACTGCAACATACTATGTATGACATATATTCCAAATTTTGCCTAGCAGATCAAATAGATGCCTAGGCTACAGCTTGGGCTACCAAAAGGGCCACACTTAACAAGCTAGCTTTAAGATAATGGTGATACTCTGGCTTGTCTAATATAAAATAACAAGAATGAAGGTTAAAAAACTACCAGGGTACTGAATCAAAGCCTGAACTCCACCATTCTTGTCAAACATAGCAATCTTCTGGACAGGCCCAAAAGCAGAAAAGACCTGATGTCATGGGGGAAAAAGGAAAAAATCAATGCTGAGAAAAGTGGGGATAAATAAAAGTGCCAACAGTTGCTTATGATGATCATATATACCATGTGTAAAACATCCAAGGTAACTGCATATTGCATGTTCTCAATAGAAGCAAGAAGAACATTACTCTCAGGTTCTAGTTTCTTTCCATCAAGACCCATGCTGATCTGCAATGATGACAAATACATCTCATTCATGAGATGACCAAATTATTGATCAATCAAATAGTTCATAATAAGAATGCAACAATCTTATGCATCTTCTAGTAGAAGTACGGGTTGCCCAAAAGTTGGTTTGTTCTGTTACACATGCCAAGGATTAAAAGAAGACACTCAATCCTTCAAATAGTTAGTGAAAACATTAGATGCAAACATTTTATAATGAAAATGATTTTAGTCAATTACAAAAAGTACACATTGAATGCATATATGGTATGGGAGGTCTCTTGGGCTAAAACCAAGGATGGAAAGTTCCTGCCACTATGCACAACATGTAATTAATAGGGAAGTGAAATTTGTAACTACGACCACATAAAATCAATAGACTGCCAATTGCCAGTGCCTAACCTGACCACTGCCTTCTATGGCTGATGGAGCAACAGGGAGGTAAGGATTAGTATAGTCCCTGAATTATTTAAAAAAGAGAAGAGCATCATTAACAGATAAGATCAAACAACAATAGACAAAAATGAGAGTTCCTGAAAATAATAAAAGTTCAAAGAGGGATGAAAAGAAAGTACGGAATGGAAGCAACAAGACAAAGTGAAAGCACGGGTACAAAAGAAACCTGAGAACCAATTGTGTGCCTGGTACTACAATCAGTAAGATAACAAAGAAAAAGAATATCATGAATACCTGCTCCGGTGGCTCTGGAATTTCACACTCAAATCTGTGTGGGAAGAATATGTGATCCTAAGGCTACATAGCCCCATATGCTCAGGAAGCAGATACCTGATACCCAGGAAAATATAAGTCAGTAGAACAGCATGCTGAACATATTTGATACTAATGAAGAGATGATATACTGTAAATCATAAGTTCCCTATGTGGAGGGATTTAATGGTCCAACTTGTCAAATTCTCTACGTGAAAGAGTGGACCTGCTGGCATAACAAAAAAGCTAATTTTCCAATGTATTTTACAGATCCAAGGACTAACATAATGAAGATGAGTTCGCATTAGAAAACTAACAGCCCCTTGGAAGTTTAAAAGGCCAAACAGGTCTCCACTCCCAATGCACGTGCACCACATCTATAGCTATATGGTCCATATCAGTTGGACTAAATACCATGTCAAACAATTAATATAATTGTCACCTAGGGATGCTTCTTCCATCCAAAGCATTTTTTGCCGAAGAAGCAGTTTCCGCATCAGAAAATTGTACCAACGCCTAAAATGACCATGCATATAATAAAATCAACTTGTTTGCAGAAGTTGAAGAAGAAAAGCAACAATCTTAGGGGTTAGCTTAAATATAAGGACCTGAAAACCAGCTGTCTTCTCGAAGGTAGTAATCTTATGCACAAATCCAAAAGCTGAAAATACCTGCATCACCAAATAACATTCAGAAAACAATTTGATACAGAACCTACAAACCCAAAAAAATGTAGCTGAATCAAGAATCACAAGATTTGTGCAGACAGACAACAGCAACATAATTCATCATCTACACTTAAAGCTTGACATATTAATGTGATCAAGTTATAACATCTTTAGGGAAATTAAGCATTTTATGGGAAATGTTAACAGTGTTCTCCTGGTAGGCACTTCAATTGGCATCAAAATTCTTAAAATTAACAACTCCACCAAGCTCTCTGATGTTACAGCATAACAAAGGTTAAAATGCATACCGATAGAAATGCCCAAGTACTCAACTTGGTATCTCATTTTTTGAAAATGAACAACTCCCTCAACTTTCAACTAATACACTTGTCCAAAACTATAAACAAACCTCCGTATTATTGACAGTAAATCAGCAGCATTAATGAATAGGGTCAAAATCATTAACGTAGGGAATTTTAGCATTTTACGGGAAGATTCTCTGGGTAGGCACTTTTATTGGTATCAAATATATGTAAATTAGCCAATCCAGGAAACTAATATGATGAGGCAACATAGTAAAGAATAAATTAAATACTGATAGAAAGACCCAAGCATAGTTACCAGGAACTTGGTACGTCCTACCTTGCGGCACGGGTACGGAACGTGGCACGCTGCCCACCACATACGTGGTACATTGGGGTAGACTTAAATGGTTTATTATGTATAAGTACACATGTAAAAAATTACGATATAGATGTATTTTTGGGTACAATTTAAATAGGGTTGTGTGCATAATAACAATTAACAAGATAAAATGAGTTTTGATTAAATAGTAAAGCCAACAAACATAGTATTAAAAATAAAGTTTAGCATTCTTTTATTCTTTTCTTATGTCTAAAAATTTTTCTTTTCAACTTTTTAGCTAAAAGTCTTAAAATAAAAAAAATCAGATAGTCATTTTTATGAATCCGGTGTGCAAGGTACCACGAATCGGAACGTAAGATCGCATAATAACAATTAACAAGATAAAAATGAGTTTTGATTAAATAGTAAAGCCAACAAACATAGTATTAAAAATAAAGTTTGAGCATTCTTTTATTCTTTTCTTGTGTCTAAAAATTTTTCTTTTCAACTTTTTAGCTAAAAGTCTTAAAAGAAAAAAAATCAGATAGTCATTTTTAGGAATCCGGTGTGCAAAGGTACCACAAATCGGAACGTAGGATCTAGATCACAGTTCAAGGGGTATCTTGGTACCTATGGGCCCAAGTATTTTCCTGGGGGACGAGATAACATTCCTATCTGTTGGACAGATCACTTGGTACTGGCTTTTGCAAGATTAACAACTCCCTTAAATTTCAATTAATATGCTTGTCTTTTTTTGATAAATAATTAATATGCTTGTCTAAAACCTTATTAAAAGAGTCTTTTTTAAAAAAAAAAATTAATATGCTCCTCTAAAACTGTATTAAAAAAACTTTACTGACAGTAAATCAGCAGGAATACTGAATAGGGGTAAAAACATTGATGAATTTTAAACTAGAGTCTTAGTCCAAGGCTATCAGAAATCATGTCTTTATCTAGCTTTTGGCATTAGTAAGCCTAAAATGCAGTAAAGATTCCAAAACTTAGTAAACCTAGCATCTAATTTGAACCACAAACTTTGTTTACTAAAAGAAACTAACATGAAAATCACAAATATAATCATATGCATCAAATGGCTGCATAATACCAACCATTTAAGTTGCACAGGAAAAAAAAACCTACACCATGAACATAAGGCATGGCTACATAAAACATACAAAAAACTTAGGGGCTGAAAGCATTCTAATCTATTAGAATGATAGGAATAAGGAACCCAGAAGGAAGAGTAGGGAAGAAAGAGGCAGTGTTAAGGGAAAGGAGAAAGGAGACAAACACAGATGCGCTCTCTCTCCCGATGCATTAAGCTGCCATTGAAGATATTGCCTTGAAATGGGCCTGCTGATCCATTCACAGTCACGTCAAATGAAAGCTTTTCAAAGCATGACAAACTACAACCTAATTACATAAACTCATTTGCAACATCTTTCGGTAGTATGTTTACCTCTTCCAACGAAAACCAGAAAGCATGCAACTAGCTTACCAGGTGTAAAACATCGATGCTGACCAGGCGGGCGTCTTCACCCTCAATTGTCACCAACAAAACATTTCCAGCAACATCCGCCGTCGTTTTGTTGTTTACTATTTCTTGCCTGTTGGAATATTGCAGATAAACCGTTTTACCCCGGACTTGAGCCGGTTCTGATGATGAAGCATAATAGGAAATCATTGCAATAGCTTGATTCAAATCTGCCTGAAGGAGGTTCCAAATTATGAAAACAAATTACAATTAGTGAAATTATTAAGATGAAACGGGGAGAAGAATTATTAAAAGCTATAAAACATAACTGAACTTACAAATTCAATGAAAGCTTGATTTCGATTTGCTCCTACATTGCACTTTGTGTTTACAACCTTACCAAATGGCATTCCAAGTTCAATCAATTCCTCCTCCGTGCATTCCCAGGGCAAGTTTCTTAAATGGAGGACCTTAGACGGGGGTTGGGTATAACGGAACTGCGGCTGACTAGACACAGACGCCATTCCACGCTATAACCCCTGCCTGTTACGAAACGCCACAAAAACGTGTAGTCCCCCCTGGACAACTACAATACAAACACTCTTAAAATTAGGGTTTTCCGATGGATAAACATATATGTACATGTATGTGATTGTCTGTGTGAGAGATAAACGTTAATAAACATATATATATATATATATATATATATATATATATATATATATAGAATAAGAGAGAAAGGGAGAAAGAAGGAAAAAAAATAAAAAATCAGGTTGTAAAAGAAAAGAATCCAAGCGGCAACTTGGATACAAGATCCCCAATCACATAACGGCAGTAAATAAGCGAAAGAGGTAGGAAGAAGATATACCTATGTATACCAAGAACAATTGACCTAAATCCCACAAACCAAGCACAAATTACAGAAAATCAAAATTTCTAAAGTGTTGACTTTCTCTTAAAACCCTAATCTCTAGGTTCTATTTTTCTCTGAAAATCCCTAACTTCGCCACTGAGAGGGGCTGTAAAATGAGTCTGAGGTTCGTTTGGGAGAAAAATAACGTTTAAATAGCTAGTGTTAGAAATGGGTAGGGAGTTGATCAAATTGGTCTGGGTTGAGCAGGGCTTTGGCCCAATTCAATTAATTAACTCAAAGAAGTTGGGTTGGGCTTCAAAATTTAAAAAGGAAGTTAAAATTGAAGAAAAAAGAGATTTTGAGGTAAAAAAACAATTGTAGTGTATTATCAAATGTTTAAAGAGGATTTGTAGACCCACAAAAATATTTTGCTATGTTTATTTGACAGTTGAACTTAATGTATTCCGCTTGGTTAGTTTGTATAAACATAATTTTTTGATCGATTTGACTTATATCATTGATTTGTGGAGAATGTTATGCTTATTTTTATATAATAACTTGTTGATATATTTATTTGTTTACACGGAGATGATTTCAATTAATATTTATAAATATTTAAATTGATTAAAAATTATGTTATATTTTACTATTTTAAACAAAAATAATAATGGTTAAATATGTGTGAGATTTCTCGAACGATCAACATATGCAAATATTGTTTGATGGTTGTATTTAAGAAGATAATTGATAACACCTCTCCTAATGGATTTACGTAAAAGTCAAAAAAATAATTTTCATTTGTCCATCCACTCGAAAAAATGTTGTTAATTTATTTGGTCTAGTTGAGTCAAATTTTGTCACCTCAAATTCCATACTACATCTGTACAATTTTTAATAATTCTTTAAAATATATTATCTTAACTATTACTTGTTCTAATTTGTATGAAACATGTGTCTTATTGAAAGTATATATAAAACTATTATATAGTGAAAATTTTATATACTTTGTGGACTTATAAAAATTACTAAGTACTACATTATTGTTTGGATTTATATTTAAGCTAATTTAAAATATTATAGTTTAAATGAATTCAATACAAAATTTGAGAATAGCTGCTATCCATACGGTATCGTTTTAAATTAGTTGCTTTGCTTCAACTCTTTTAGCAACACTTGAAGCATGACTTATTTTTGTTATTGGAACTTGAAGCATGACTTTAAACATTCATTTACCCAACTATTAAATCAAATAAAATTAAAATTAGTTTAAACATCATCAAATAAAACACATTATTATATTTTAAATTCTAAAAAAAGCCAAGTCAAAACAAAAATATTCATTAATCGATTAAATTAATATTAAATTGATTAATGAAATAATATATATCTGATGATGGCTTACAATTTTTTTAACTGTTTTAACCTTAACATATTAAAAAATTAATTAATATTAATAGTATATTAAATATAATATATAATAACGTAAAAGAATTCTAAAAATTAGATAGGCAAGTCAGTTGGGTTTAAATGGTACCAACAAAGGAAGGAAAATGAAACCAAAACGTGGCTTGGAGAAGTGCCAACAGAACCAAGAAAAAAAAAATGAAAGAACCAAAGCAATAGTTTTACTAAATACAGCTTCAATTTGTCTGACCGACAAGAACATTCTTGTAAGGAGTTGGCCCTGCTATCGTTTCCTTGGCTTGTTTCATTCTCCTCCTTTGCTCCTCTAGAATGAGGGGAACCTGGCCTTCCCTTTCTTGAATCAGTCGCTCTTGTGCTCCTCCCCGCAATTTCTCCAGTCGTAGTCCAGCAATTTGCTGCATCTTGAACACCTTAACTAGATTTGTCAATCCCCCAATGAAAAACAAAAAGCTCCCCGAGATGCCTAACCACGCCCAAGTTGTACCCTGCACATGGAAACATCTTATGATTAAAACATGTTTTGCCTTCGTTACAACCTAGCTAAATGTTTTAAGGACATAAACTTGATTACAATGTGAATAAATGTCACGAAATCCTAGAGCTTGAAACAATTGTTTCAACAACATGAGAGGACTCTTTTTCCTCCTAGATATAGGCCGGATTTTAATTTTGTGTCCGTTTCACTCTTGCTCGCATCAAATGTCATTTTGGTTCACTTTAAATTTAGTTACATTACATGCTTTATGCTTAATAGTTAATTTGATTCAAAATTAAGAAATCTACAATGATGTTCATCCAAATCTATTTCGAGCCTGATATTACTCCTTGTTTGGAAGTTTCTAAATCAAGGGAAAGAAACCTCCAAACCCTTATTTTTTTTAATTCCTTTAAATTGTGAGGATTTGAGGGGCAGTATATTTCATTTATAAATTTTTACCATACTAACAATTATACAAAGAATTTGATATTGATTTTTTGTACATATGCAAAGATAAACGTGATATACTATGAAAATTTTTTTTACAAATTTTTCAGTACTGGAAATATTTTTATTTATTTTTTACTATTAAAAGTTAAAAAAACCACAAAAAAATAAGAGAATGAAAAATTCACAAAAATTATTGAATGACCTCCAAATGATTACCAGAGCTCATTGAGCCCTATTTTGGTGCATTCAATCATCTAAAAGTGAAAAAATAAGCATTAGACTGTTGAATAAGGTAAAACTACAATTAATTGGAAGATTTGAGAGCCTACAACACCAAATTCGTAGTTTAGGGATCAGGTGCAATTTTCCCAATATTTTTATTTTATTAATGAACAAAAATGCAAGTGTTATATTTTTTTTTCCTTTACTTTAATCTTTTTTTAGAGATCCAAACAATTAGTAAATAATATATACTCATCCATTTTCTCTTATTTCTTTTTCTTTCATATCTTGCCCTTTATTTTCCATCCAATGCATGATTATTATGACCCTAACAAGTATAAATTGCAAGCAGTTTGCTACGTGAACTCACTTAACCACTTTCATTCAAGCAGCATGATAAAAGTGTAGCTACCTAAGAATTCAGCAGTTATATATAGTTGTTCTCTACCGTTCTATTGCTTCTAACTTTCTAAGCAGATCTCTTGCATTAAGTTGTTTCTGCAAACTGTCCGTTTAGACCTCTTTTGGCATTTGTTCCAAGCAAGCAGAGGCAAGTATGTTAAAGATTTGTCTCCCTTCCTACTAATTAGAAGAAGAAAAAGAGTTGTTTGGGAAATAAAAGGATTAGGAGCATTGCAAATTACCAGTAAATCTAAACCATCGTAGACGAATCCAGCTTGCTCGTGGCTATTGAGTATTGCGCACACCATGAACAGCAAGCTCCCCAACAAGAACGGGATCTGAACACTCTGTTGTAGGATCTGTACATGGCCGTCAGCTCTCTCGTAGATTTGGCAGGAGTTATGGATTGATCCAATTAACCACAAAACAGGGCCGGCAATAAGCATGTTCATAGCAAGCTTTTCTAGTTTAAAATAACCATATCCTTTCTCTGCCTGCAGTTTGTAGAGAACCAGACAAAATAAATTGCTAGCTACAATGAACAAGAAGTCCAGATGGAATTCAAATTTCAATTGAAAGATAACCCTGTCTACTAATAAGTGTGACAAAAGTTCTCTAATCATGTTAGTAAATGAAAGGATCAAACTCTTTTAAAATGCCTAGATGTTCAAGAAGTGGAACAGGCTTGTTCACTTGAATTCCACAGTAAAATACCAGAGAACATTGATACAGAGAAAAAAAAAATGAACATTAGATGATATAAGGGTGCATTCAATGGTAGAAAATTCTTCAGCTTTCATGAAATGCTTGCATTTAAGAAGTACTTTTTGAAATCGGTTTAGAAAAAATGAAAGAAAATTTTTTAACTGAACATTTGAACAAGCCCTCAAGAGACTTGCCTGAATAAATCGTTAAGGACACATTTGAGCCTTCCACAATTTTTTTTCTCTCTTTTGAGAACTGGCCTTTGGCCGTCCACAAAAGTTTAATTGCCTTACTATGTTTCCTTATCAAATCTTCACATTAATAAATTGATTATGAGCGCTGATATTTTAACATCTGGGTTTGACATCTAAGAGTGACACTGTGTTGAGAGTAAACTAATAACAGATCATTTTGCCCTTCAAAAATCACTAACGGAGTGGCAAAAATCATCATTGTAACCGCCATTATAAGGGCTAAAGCTATAAAAAAAAAAAAAAAATTCTGCAAATGAAACAAAACGGAGGGTTAAGCTTATAAGAAGAATCAATCAATTAATCTAATAAACAACCAACCTGAAGTAAAAGAAAGAGAATTCACAAGAACAAAACGAGTGACCCCAAGGTTTGAACCAGTGGCACGGAAAACTCCACAAGTCCAAGCTGCGTATCGAGCTCCATCAACAGAAATCGATAATCGATCCCGGCGAGATGCGCTATAAGATCATGAACATTAACCGCCTTTATAAGGGCTAAAGCTATAAGCAAAAGAACAAGACCCGATTTGGGCTCCCTTAACAACTCTGCACCAAACCCACAGATAAGCACAATTGTGGCGAACACATAGAGCCCTGCGTTTATGTACTCGGCTCGGCTCCTACTCAACCGGGGTCCGTACATTCGGCTATCTCTTGCCGATGCTAGTTTCACCATCGTGCAGATTAAAATAAATTAATCTCACTTGAAAAATTACAAAAAGAAATTCAACAGTTTTGATACAGAGACGAAGATTTGTTACGATAAATTTTTCTCTCTTTCAAAATGGATATGCGAAGAGGTGATTTGAAAGAGAGATAGAGAGAGAGAGAGAGGGGGTTACGTGTCTTCATGCAGGAGTTCTATTGTTTTCTGCAGAAGGTTTAACATTGGACAGTAACACATGGCAGTCTAGTGAAGAATTGCTTAGGTATTCGAACAGTGCGTTTGACTTTTGATGTATATTATCCCTTGAAACTGTTTGTTGGACTCGGAGTAATATAGTATGCACATATATCTATCTGTCTGTCGTTCTCCCAATATTCTCGATCAGAGTAAACGGTTCGTTTCACTTCCCTCCCTGTTTTGAAATGTTGTTTCCGGGGAAAATGGAAGCATAATCCATGGAAGAGCTTGAAACTATACTCAACGTATCACCAAAAATCCAAGATCTCTCATGCCGATATAGTATCCATCAACATTTCTATAACCGAAGAAGCCAAAATCGGCCGCTTAGATGCTGCACGTAAGTTGTTCGATGCGATGCCAACACGAACAGTTGTCTCCTGGAACACCATGATTTCTGGGTCCTCAAACTGGGGTAGACTCAATGAAGCTCCTAGCGTAGTTTCCATGATGCATTGTAGCAATGTGAGGCTCAATGAGGGCGTCTTTTCAACTGTGTTAAGCGTATGCTCGCATTTGCAGTCGTTAACTGATGGGAAACAGATTCATGGTCTTGTTTTGAAATTTGGGTCTGAGGGTTTTGAGTTTGTAGGGAGTACATTGTTGTATTTTTATGCGAACTTCTTTGAAATAGGAGAAGCTAAGCAGGTTTTTGATGAGTTGCATGGGAGGAATAACTTGCTTTGGAGTTTGATGCTTGTGGGTTATGTGCAATGTAATTTGATGACTGATGCCTTAGATGTGTTTATGAGGATGCCGAAACTGGATGTTGTGGCATGGACTACTTTGATTTCAGGGTATGTAAAGAATGAAGATGGGTACAAGAAGGCTTTGGAGTTGTTTTGGTGGATGAGAGGGAGTGGTGAGGTAATGCCAAACGAGTTCACTTTGGATTCTGTTATGCGTGCTTGTGGGAGACTTGGCCATTTGCATGAAGGGAGAGTTGTTCATGGTATTTTGATTAAACGTGGGTTTGAATTTGATCACTCAATTGGTGGTGCACTAATTGAATTCTATTGTGAATGTGAAGCTGTTGATGATGCTAAGAGAGTTCATGATGAAATAGTAAACCCATGTTTAAATGCTTCAAATTTGCTCCTTCATGGGCTTATGGTGAAGGGTAGGATTGAAGACGCAGAGCTGATTTTTAGTGAACTGACTGAAGCAAATACGGTTTCATATAATTTATTGATGAAAGGGTATGCACTCGGCGGTCGAATTGAGGATTCGGAAATATTATTTGAGAAAATGCCTCATAGAACAATTGTTTCTTCCAATACTATGATTTCTGCCTATTTCAGGGATGGTGAAATTGATAAGGCTTTGAAGCTTTTTAAAGAAACAAAAGGAGGAAAGGAATCCTGTGACCTGGAACTCAATGATGTCAGGTTATATCCAAAATGATCAGCATGAAGAAGCTTTGAGACTTTATGTGACTATGCACAGGTTGTCAATAAACTGTACCAGATCAACATTTTTCTGTTTTATTTCATGCATGCTCATGCATTGGTTCTCTTCAACAAGGACAATTATTTCATGCGCATTTGATTAAAACACCATTTGAGTCTAATGTTTAGGTTGGGACATCCCTGATAGATATGTACTCGAAATGTGGGAGCATCAGTGATGCTCAAACATCATTTATCAGCATCTCTTCGTCCAATGTGGCAGCATGGACTGCTCTTATTAATGGGTATGCACATCATGGGCTTGGATCCAAGGCAATCTTACTCTTCGACTGTATGTTAGAGCAAGGAGTGGTCCCTAATGCAGCCACTTTGTTGGGATTCTGTCTGGTTGTGGCCGTGCTGGTCTTGTCAATGAAGGGATGAGATTGTTCCGTTCAATGGAAAAGTTTTACGGAGTAATCCCAACTTTAGAACACTATGCGTGTGTTGTTAATCTTCTTGGTCAGTCAGGTCATCTTAAAGAAGCTGAGGACTTTATTAAAGAGATGCCAGTTGAAGCAGATGGGGTTGTTTAGGGAGCATTGCTAAGTGCTTGTTGGTTCTGGATGGACATGAGAGTTGGTGAGAGGGTGTCTGAGAAGATGTTCAATTTGGACTGGACCCCAAGCCAATTTCTACTTATGTTATTCTATCTAATATATATGCAGTATTAGGGAAGTGGGGGGAGAAGATGAAAGTGAGGAAGAGACTTAGGTGCTTGGAAGTGAAAAAGGATTCCGGGTGTAGTTGGATTGAGCTGAACAGCAGAGTTTGTGTGTTCTCTGTAGATGATAGGACTCATCCAGATTGTAATGTGATTCATGATACCTTGGAGCATCTAACATCAAATCTAATCTCTTTTGTTCAATTTGATTCTGATTCTATACCAATAAATAATGATGGTTATTTTAGTGCAACCTACTATGATTGAGCAAGTTCTTCTTAGCTGTCCCATCTGAATTTTTATTTTTGGATTGCTATTGAGAATTCATACATCCTCTAGAAGGAGTTCTTAACATAAGTCTTCCCTTACATATCTCTGTTACACATTCATCTGTTGTTCCTAAATTTTATGGTAGCATTGTTGTAACATTTTGATCTCATAATTTTAGATGTGCTACATGGATGGTACATTTTGGTTTATATGCACCGGTAACTTCATATTCTTCACCATTGGGTTCATTCCTCATTGGAGCAAATATCCCTTCCTAGGGACTGAGGTAGGCACTAAAGGCCATGTCTTCAAAGGTCCTGGTTGAGTTTTCAACCATTAAAATGTTGTAACTGGTTCAGCCTTTGATTTGTCTTTCTCTTTGCAATACATAGCTATGATTCATCAGGCATTCAATAATGACATCTGACTTGCATTTGTCAATGCAGAATGGGTTTCAAGGGCATATTCTACAGCAGACTTACACTTCATGCATAAAAAAGTGGATTCAGTTGTTCTTCATGCATAAAAAAGTGGATTCAGTTGTTCTTCTAATGTCTAATAATGATGGTGACGATGAAGCAGATTAACAGTTGCTCTGGCAAAGCTACCAAAAACTAATTATAGTCTCTAAGAGGTAAGAACAGCTGTCTCTTTTAAGTTTGTTTTTGAACTGGTGCCTCTTCTATTTCGGCATATATCCTCTATTGATATACCTACATTTAAATTAAATCATTGCCTAAGTTGACCAATAAATTCTTTTAAAGGTCCCCCCCTTTTGTTTTTCCCCTGCACTTTTCGCCGTTCTATCTGTTTTAAACTTCCATATTTCCTTTTTTATTTATAAAAATAACTGAATTATTCACACATCATGCATATGGATATTTTGATTGATCAATAGAGTGAACTGACTTGGTGACTTCATTCACAAAGCTGTGGTTGTTTCATAGAAACAGACATTGATTGATGATTAACAGGGTCATACAAATCTCAGGTGACCAATGAAAGGAATATAAGGATACCGGAAAAGCCATCAACTTTGTATTTTTCCTTTTTTATTTAATTGGATGATGTTGTTATTGATGCAATGAGAAGCATAATAGCATCACATCTAGTGGTCTCTTGGACATGGACTTTTATTGTATTTATGCAAAATCATCTTAAATGAATCCATATTATTTTCCAGCATCTTATATTCACGTTCTTAACTCAATTGCATGTGTTTTTAGGACTTATTAAAGGATGATAATGATGATGATGAAGTTTCTGCATTCATTTAAAGGAATGTATACACAGAAAACGATGGGAAAAATGAGAAGTCAGGTCACGGGAAATTGAGGCTGGATTTGGGAATAATTTTTTGTTGTTTTACATGAGAGCGTTTAAGTGGTATGCTGCGTACATTATTAAGAAATTTGTTACTTAAAAAAGTTTCTTTTGGCTACTTAAGTTGCTCTCTCTGCACTGTTTTGATGGGTCTCTGAAGTTTATTGCTTACTGAAAGAAGTTTCCCGTCACAAACAAGAAAATGTGTTAAACCTCTGTAGATAGTGAAGAACCTGACTCAAGATTGAAGAACTACATTTGATTATATATTTTGGACGTACACATACACAGAGTAGTTGATTGATGCGCAAATCTTACTTCATTTGGAATGAATCATTATTTCTAGATAGACGTTCAAAAATGAAATAACCTGACCTTCAATCCATTTCATCAACTCTTTTCATTAGCATTTTCATTCATCGCAAGTTGCAGCTGTTTTGATTTCTCTGCGTTTTGTTCTAGATCCCACTTGTTTGGTTCCTCCATAATTCCTCTTTTCCTGTACTTGCAGTAGAGAACAAGTTGGAGGATGCCTAAGTGGGTACCAAGCAGTAGGAGACTGCCAAAATTGAAGAATTTGAGTAAGAAAATCTGAGCTCATGTTATGTGCTACGTATATAACTTGTTTTGTTATGTATGTTTTAGAACAAAAGCAAAGTTATCGACTGAACAAACTGCAAGAAGAAGATCATGGCTCAGTAAGCCATAAGCCATCCAAAGTGAACTAGCAAGGAAGGAAAAAAATGATATGTAGAGCGGCATGAATTCCACTCCTTGTTAGTATCACTTGCTTCTGCAATTATAAATCGAATGGTTGTGAGAAGAAAACGCATGAGAGGAGATCTAAACTTATAATTGAGATGACATAGGTACAGGTTACAGTTTGCAGGCATGAATGAAAAAACTAATAGCCTTCTATTTTTTTTTTGGGTGGTGTGGCATAACAAGGTCACATAGAAGAGTCATGGGTAAAACATTGGAAAAGATGACTCACCACAACCACTAGTGGAGAACCATACATTGCTACAGATGCCACCAGCCCAACACTGCCAACAAATGCTTTGCGATGATGATGATCATGGAATGACAAAGCTGAGACAGCTGCGACAGAAAAGCAAGATAACAGGTATCATTGTAACTGCACTCTCGTCTGCAAACTCATAGTATTTCAATATTAATACCTCTTTAGCCACGTATGTGCATGCATATATGTAAGAACATAGACAGTAATCTATGTTTTACTTTTCTCACGGGGGACACGAACCCATGACCAAATAAGTAGGAATGCAAAGCTTAACTATTGAGTTAATTGTTCTTATTGTAATATTATTGCGTTTCATAAATATTTATTACATGTTATCTGGTTTAATAATAATTACAAACTATTTAATTAATCACTTATAAGTTACAACAATATAAAAATAAAATATATATAAATATTTATAAAATTATGATTATAGTTTATATGCTCTAGAGTTAATAAAAATATTAAAGTTTGTTGAAAAATTAATTAATTTAAATTTAAATTATTATTATTATTTTTCTATCATTTTACTTAGTTATTATTATTTTATTAGAATTTAAAAACACCCCTACGTCTCCGGGATTACGCTTCGCCTCATTAGAACAAAATACCTCCACCAACGCCTTTGCATATAAAAACATTGCTAGTGACAGACAAGCAAAAGTATCCAAGGTTAAATGTTTCAAACTCTCAAGTATATCTTACTGGAAATAGAATAGCATAACATCTTTTATGGAGTAGAATAGTGTCTCGACATTACATGGGTGCTGCATAAAGCAACAAAGAAGCCGCATTGCCTGTAAGAAAATCATGCAGGTTTAATATTTCAGGCCAGGATGCTATGTATAACTCTACGTAGTTGAGGAAATAATTATACACATAATTCTTGGGAGGTGAATAAACAAAGAAGGAAGTACCCATAATTTTGATTGCTAGGCGCAATCTGTCACCCATATTTTCCCTGGAAAGATGGTACTAAGATGAAGAAATGGTCCCGATGAGAAGAGTCTTTAAACAACTAGAATGCTGTGTGGACTGTTTAATACCGTTTGGGGGATAAAATAATGGGGAGAGAGATAAAAAGAGAATAATAAAAAATTGAAAGAAGAAGGAGAAGTGATGTCTGTCTTTTACAAACTTGTGGATGTAAAACTGGCTTGCTCAGTTGCTCTATTATGGAACTTTTGTTTCAATTTGTTTAATGCAAAACTTCATGTCAAACTCTGGTATGTTTTACTATAATAAGATAAAATGAACAACACAAGGAATTGTTTGCTTTTCCAGTTCCGTTTCAAGTGGAAGGTGTCACAAGATTTCCATTTCCACTGCCCATTTGATACAAATTTCTTAGGAGTTATTTGGAAATTCACTTTAAAAGAACAATAATACATGATAAATGCTTTTTTACTTTATGTTCATGAAATACTAATTATTTTGCCTGAAGTGTGTTAGGATACATTATTGGAGGGTATTGTTGTCACTGCATTTTGTTCAAAAAGCCAAGAGAAACAACAAATTCATATGGCTACTCTAGTAAATTATTTCAATGATTTCTTAGCTTTCTCGAAGTACCTGGGATATAAAGGTTTGTTGTTGATGATGAGGATGATAATGACAATGACCTTATTGACTATTATAAAATAATTTTTTCTAATGGCAATTCTGCTTTACTGCCAGTTTGTATGCTTCACATTCCCTATGTTATAGACTAAACACATCGTTTTCAAAACATAAAATTTCTTAAAGCAAGGTGTCAAAAAGATGTGGGTAATGCTTTGCAAATGAAGTTTATGAAATGTTAGTAAAAAATTACTATTATGTGTAGTTTGTGTATGTCTTTTCAAGGTGTATATATATTGTTAGAATTAAAGAGAGTAAAGAGATGTGAGAATTGAAGAGAGTAAAAAGATTGTACAAATGCTTACTTGAGTTCCTATTATTGAGAATACAATTAAGAGTATATATAGGTTGTTAAAGGAAAAAAACATTCCTTAAAACAAGGAAGGAAACTTGGCCTAAAGTAAGCCTTAAAACAAAGAAGGAAACATGGCCTAAAGTAAGCCTTAAAACAAAGATGAATATATGGCAAGTGTGGGTGAAGTGGAATAGTTAGTGACCTTAATTAAAGAAAAAAATATGGACTTTGCCATCCATTGACAGCCCCCCTCAAATTGATGCAGGTTAATCAATAAGCATCAATTTGCTGCTTAAGAAGCAATGTCGATGGCGAGTGAGCGCTTTGGTGAAGATATCAGCAATTTGTAGGTCAGTGGAAACATGTGGAAGAGTGATAACACAAGCTTCAAATGCTTCGCGGATAGAGTGACAGTCGACTTCAATATGCTTCGTGCGCTCATGATAGACAGGATTGGCCGTGATCTGAATAGCACTTGTATTATCAGCATGTAGAGGTGTAGGATCAGTTGCAGAAAAATCTAGCTCAGCAAGCAAACCTCGAAGCCAAATAATTTCGGAACAAGCAAGAGACATCGCCCGATACTCAGATTCTGTAGATGACTTAGAAACTCTGTCTTGCTTCTTACTTTTCCATGAGATCAATGCATCACCTAAGAACACACACCAACCAGTAATGGAGCGACGTGTATCAGCACAACCAGCCCAATCAGCGTCGTTATAAGCAGTAAGTCGATGAGAATTGCCTGCAGGAAAGAATAAGCCATGGGCAGAAGTGCCCTGAACATAGCGTATGATCCTACGGACAGCAACCAAATGAAGGTGACGAGGGGTCTGAAGAAACTGACTGACTTGTTGTACAGCAAAGGAAATGTCCGGTCTAGTAATGGTGAGGTAGACAAGACTGCCCACCAACTTTCGGTATAAACTAGGATCAGCAAGTAAATCACCCTCCTCTTTGCGAAGGTTGACATTCAATTCCATGGGAGTATCAACAGAAGTGGCCTCCTGTAGGCCAGCTGTAGCCACCAGGTCACTAGCATACTTATGTTGATTGAGTGAAATACCAGACGGACTACGATGCACCTCAAGACCGAGAAAATATGTAAGAGACCTAAGATCTTTCATATGAAAGGACTCGGAGAGATGGGTCTTGAGCTGACCAAGTAAAACAGAATCGGAACCAGTAATCACAATATCATCAACATAAACTAAAAGAACAACAATACCCATGTCTGATTTTCGAAGAAACAAGGAAGTGTCATACTTGCTCTGCTTGAATGAGAATTGTAATAAATTAGTTCAAAATTTATCAAACCAAGCCCTTGGAGCTTGTTTGAGACCATAGAGGGAGCGACGAAGCTTACACATATGTGAGTTTGGAGAAGGAAACAATCTCGGGGGTGGCTTCATATAAATACACTCTTTAAGATCCCCATGAAGAAAAGCATTCTTGACATCCATCTGATGTAGTGGCCAATCATTGGAAGCAGCAAGAGCTATAATCGTACGAACAGTGGTCATCTTAGCCACAGGAGCAAAGGTTTCTTCATAATTAACACCATATTCCTGTTTATTTCCAAGTGCAACAAGCCGAGCTTTATAACGATCCAAACTTCTATCAGATCGAACCTTGACGGAGTAAACCCATTTGCAACCTAGGGGGACTATAGTGGAAGGACAAGGTGCAATGTCTCAGGTGTGATTGGCCTCTAAAGCAGCAAATTCTTCCTGCATAGCTTGTCGCCAACAATCATGCTTGACAGCATGTGAGTAGCATGTGGGAATATCAAAATTAGACAATGCAGCAGTAAGAGCAGAAGCAAACCACCCATACCTATCCAGAGGTAAAGATATTCGAGAAGAGCGACGTACCAAGTGTTCTGAAGGTGCTGCAACTGACTGGAGCATGGTAGGATCAGATATCAGTTGAGTCATCGGAAGAGACTGTGGGCGGGAGCGTCTCGTATATACAATACCTGTTTAAAGCGAGAGCTGACTTGATGAAGATCTGAAAATTGTTGCTCAAAGGAGGGGAGGACCACCGTAGAAGAAGAGGGCTCAGAGGACACAGGAAAGAAATGTTGATTTTCAAAGAAAATAACATTTCTAGAAATATGTGTACGATGTAAGGTAGGATCATAGCAAACAAATCCCTTTTGACACACATTATATCCCAAGAATGCACATCTAACAGATTGAGCAGATAATTTATGTCGCTCATGGGGAGGTAAATGGACAAAACATACACAACCAAAGATACGGAGATTATCATAACTAGGTTGTTTAGTAAACAATCGGAAATAGGGAGACTCCATGTGTAAGATTCGAGAAGGTAAACGATTAATCAAGTGAGTAGCAGTTTTCAAAGCCTCGACCCAGAACATTGATGGAACAGATGATTCTAACAAGAGAGTACGTACCACATCAAGAAGATGACGATTTTTGCATTCGGCTACTCCATTCTGTTGGGGAGTAGCAGGACATAAACGTTGATGAATAATACCTTTAGAATCCAAGAATTCCTGAAACTCAGTAGACAAATATTCACCACCAGAATTTGTGCGTAATATCTTAATAGTCGCAGAAAATTGATTGTCAACATACGCTAAAAAATTAGTGAAAGTACAAAAAACCTCAGATTTAGAGCGAAGAAAATAAACCCAAGTGAATCTGCTATAATCATCAATGAAAGTCACATAATATTTAAATTTTTCATGTGAACTAACGGGGGAAGGTCCCCAAACATCACTATGGATAAGATCAAAGCAGTGAGAAGCTCTACTAGCATGTAAAGGAAAGGGAAGAATTTTGCTTTTACCAAGTTTGCAAGAATCACACTTAAGAGATAAAGAAGAACGTTCTTCATTATCAAGAAAACCATAGTGCAATACATGAGATAAGATATGAGTATTGGGATGGCCTAAACGATGATGCCACACCATACTCAGGTTTGGAACATTATTGCAAGCAAGAGACTTAATAGACGAAACTGGAGAAATTGCTGGGACAGATAAAAATAGTGGAAACAAGCGCCCCACTTTAGGTCCCTTCGCGATCAGCTCTCCCGTTACCTGGTCCTGTACAACACAACCATCACCAGAAAAGTTAACAACACAATTGTTATCAACTAATTGACCAACAGAAATAAGATTCGTGGAAAGTTTAGGAGCAAGAAACACATCAGTGAATTTAGAAGAGGCATCTCCAACAGCAGCGATTGGTAAAGAACTGCCATTGGCAGTCTGAATGGCAGATGGAACAACATAGGGTCAAACATGACACAGAGCGGCGGGAGTGTTCGTCATGTGATTAGAGGCCTCCGAGTCTACGTACCAGAGTTTGGTAGAATTTTTACCTTGAAACATCATTGCAGATAATGCTGAAATTAGCATCTGTTATACCATTTCGAGTGTGCAGTAATTCGCTGCAGGAGGTGCTGGAACTGGGGAGGCAGTGGAAGAAGAGCTAGGAGCTGCAGAGGGTACAATAACATAAGTCTGAAATGCTTGAGCCTGACGATTCTGTGGGCGGAGACGACATTCTTTGATGATGTGACCCTTCTTCTTACAATAAGAACAATATTACTTGGGACAATTGGCAGCAATATGCCCATATTCCTTACAGCAAAAACACTGCAAGTTTTTAGAATGCATAGGCGATCCGCGTCCTTGGGCAGCATAAGCAACAGTTCTTGGACTACCATAAGATTGCTCCAGAGTGGCTTGAGTACTAAGACGTTGTTCTTCACGAAGTAACTCACCAAAACAAACATCAAGAGAAGGAACAGGAGATCTATTCAGCAGAGATGAGCGAATAGATTCATATTCCGGGCGTAGTTTCATAAGAAATTGATCACGCCATCTAGTCTCGTGGAGTTGCTGAATAGTCAAAAGAGTGGCAACAGGAACAGCCGCTGTAACAAAATCAGTATAGTCAGTCCAAAGAATCAGAAAGGCCGAGTAATAGTTTTGGATGGAAAGACTGCCATGTTGAAAGGTGGCAATTGCATGCTCTAACTGAAAGCGATAAACATCATTATCTTGATGATAAACCTTCTTCAGATAAGTCCACATGGATTGAGCAGAGCGATGAGTACGCAAGTTGGTGACAATATGTGGCTCCAACGAACCAAAAAGCCAAGACATGATCCGAGCATCAAGCACAGTCCAAGAAGGAGAAGACCCGACATCCTTCTATTGGTCTGTATTGGATGTTTGTGCAACATCCGTGTCATCGATATGGCCCCAAAGTTCTTTTCCCTTGAGGAAAATTTCAAACTGAAAGGCCCATATAGAGTAATTTTTGCCCGTAAATTTGACACACATAGGTGCAGAGTCCATTGCAAATAAGTGCAAAAAAAAAATAGCCCGATCGAAAAAATGCCGAAACCACCCAAAGCAGAAAAAAAAAAAAACTACCAAAGAGATATGAGAACAAAAAAAACACCGAGAAATCTGAGACCCAAAGCCACAAAACACCTCTCTGAAAATAGAGGATGTCGTGAATGCCGAAACTGCTCAAACCAAAAAAATAGGAGGTGCCAACAACACCAACCCAAAAAGAGAAGACCGAAAAACAACAAAAAAAAACTTTCACATAGAGTTCACCGAGAACAACACAGAACACGCCGAAACACGAAACCGAGAAAAATTACAAGCGAGAGAAGAACCTAAGCAACCGGATCTTATACCATGTTAGAATTTAAGAGAGTAAAGAGATGTGAGAATTGAAGAGAGTAAAGAGATGTGAGAATTGAAGAGAGTAAAGAGATTGTACAAATGCTTACTTGAGTTCCTATTATTGAGAATACAATTAAGAGTATATATAGGTTGTTAAAGGAAAAAGACATTCCTTAAAACAAGGAAGGAAACATGGCCTAAAGTAAGCCTTAAAACAATGATGAATATATGGTAAGTGTGGGTAAAGTGGAATAGTTAGTGACCTTAATTAAAGAAAAGAATATGAACTTTGCCATCCATTGACATATATATCATGATTGTTATGCAAAATAACAGTGCAATAACTTTTGTTGTTGATTTGATCTTGATGATCAAATGACTACCATTGTCCAACCAACCTTGAAAGGACAGGCAGAATGAGAACAATATTTTTTTAAAAATGATCTGTTTCCAGACATCTCAATGGAATATAGAAAGTTATTAATCCCATATTGATATTACAATTTACAATGTTTCTTAGAACAAGCCCGGGAATGTTACTTGGAAACTTTCTGACCGATTAGTTCTTAGCGGTCTGCTCTTGAGATAAAATAAAATTGTATTTCAAATCAGCATTCAAAAGTGAGCTCTAAGGCTCATGGTTTTAACCACCTTTTGAAGAAAATTAATTAGTTAGAAGGCACAAATGAGGGAGGTCTTTGCTAGTCATTTTAAATTCATATCCAAAAAGTGGATGTCTCTTTTGTTTCCATCATCCAGATTCATATCACAAATGTATTTTTGTTATCATGAACATCACTTGCTATCCTGGAGATCTTAGCAACTTTTTGGTTGTCTTCCATATTCATTCTTTCCTGCTCCTACAGTCCTTTAAATTTCTATATCCTCAACCCACCAATATTGGGGTTTCTGATGCCTTAGTGTCATATATGGTTCTGGTACTTGAATTTTCTTCAGTAATGGGAATCTATTATATATAGAAATTACATTATATGTCTTTCTTAATGCTAATCTTATGTTAAAGACTTAAAGACTATTGTAACATGGCTCCCTTTTGGATTTAGATGGTTACAATTGTATTAAAGACTGTTAAAAAGGTCTGATTTAACATTTTATTAGAATTTGTAATATGCACATTCACTAGAAGATGAAAACTCAGTTTCATTAATTTTGAGATTGCATGATTGGCCACTGTCAATCCTAAATGATAACTTCAAGCCTAATCAAACCTAATCTGCATTGATAAAATGTGCTAGTTAGATTATTCTGCACTTCTTGAATATTTTTCTTTTTCTGCAGAACAGTAAATTCATTGGTTTATATCTAGACAGAACAAAATTGAACTTACTGTAGTGAAAAAAAAGATAAAAAGGTCAACTCTGATGGGAATTAACAATCTTTTGAGTAGTTGTATTTCAAAAATTAAGAAAACCCTTAAGTTTGATCCCTCAATTTTTGTTAACTCTGACCCAAGATTGCATTACCTGTTGTCAGGTGTTGAATGCCCTTCTCTACATGCCTCCTCCTCAATGCTATTGGCTACTGCAACTAGAAGTGGCTTAAAAGTTTTAGCTGTCGTTATTCCAATGAAAGTGCACAAGCAATGCCATTTTTTTTTTGTTTTTTCTATTATTTTCATCTGGAGAAGACGATGTTTGAGAAGCATTATTGATAATGGTATGCTGATTTCGATTGGATAATTTATTTTTTTTGCTAACTCGATTGGATAAATTAAGGCGCATGAAAGCTAATTATGGGTTAGGTGCTGGACAGTGAATTATTCTGAGTTTGCTTTTAGTGCGTAGTGTGAAAACCACACGAGACCAAAAAATCAGAGATAATGCATTTCATTGCGTAATTCATTGAATAAAAAAAAAATTGAGACCTCAGATAATAATAATAATAGGAAAAGAAAATACTTAATGCATGGAGCCAAATTATACAAGGTGAGCATCCTCTTTAATAACTAAGTGAAATTATTTTTTATACACAATTAAATGAATATCACGTTATTTATAGTATTAATTTGATAGTCATTTAATAATGCATTGATGGAAAATTTCTCCCCTATTATTGAAAAGGAATTTGGTTGATTATTTAATGCTTCAGAAGTTTTTTTTCTTCCTTTCACGTAAATACTTTCAATAGTTTTGCTTGTTCTTCTTATAATTTTGTTACGAGATTCACATGAATATGAAGAAAAAAAAAATGTACAATAGTATTCCTATAGTATTAAAAAAACTCTCAAGGTACGTCAAACATAACCTATTTTTCCTTGTTTAAGCTCAATTCACTTTCAATTTCATATTGTTGTTTATCTGTATATAACATTAAAAGTAAGATCCAATTCTACATTGTTTTTGTAATTTGAACTTTTTAAATTTTGAGATTTAGTTCAAATCACTTTATAATAAAAAATTATGTGTACTGCATGCTTTATTTCACATTTTTTTTACTTAACTTGTTCAATCTATTGGTGGTATCAATTACTCTACAGTAAAAAAAAAATTGTGAAATAAACTTGCAATACACATAAATTTTAATTATAATGTAATTCTCATCACATCACAAAAGTTAAAGAGTTTAAATTTATGTGCAAAAACACTGTATTGATGAATTATTGACTACACTGAATGAAAATCTGAAAACTTGATTGGTAATTTTTAAAAACTTTACTAATAATATCTGACATACACAATTATCATTATTAATAAAATTTTTAAAAATTACTAATTAAATTTTTATTAATACAAATTTGTTTGTTGGTACAAATCCATCCGATACAATCAAAAGTTTTTCATATTGCTAAAGTTTTATTTCATAATTTTTTCTCCACATGAGTTGACCTCCTGTTGGCTACCCTTGTGCTAATAGTCTACAGTCTACCAAGCCCCAGCTATGAAGTTGTAACTTGATTCTTACGTTAATTTGTTGGAGGACCGAGATTTCTCCCGATAATCGAGGAACAATTTCCAACGTCAAACCAACACTATAAGCTATTTACAACAGAAACAGTTCAAAGACTTCAAAAAAGTCCAATGGGAAATGTCCGTACAGTTTCCACGCGTCTAAGCCCATGGTCCACAGATCGGTCATTAAGTTAAAACGTCTACTCCAAAGATCACACTTTGCGGTTCCTTGCGTCCCCATTTACTTACAGTTTTGTTCACTTTTCTCATATGCTTAATTTTTCCATAGGAAAAGATATGACTCAACTTTTTGCCAATAACTGAATTTGAATTGGTCCAAATTTGAGGGTTTTTTTTTTTCTTTTCGAATTTTGTAAATAATGGATGTACTTTATTACTCTAGGTTTTGCTAAAATTTTAAAATAATAAAGATACCCTAAAATTTTTGTTCGATGAGGTCAATAAATAAATAAAATTATATTTAAATTATAAAGTACACATATATTTGAAATATTATTAATTGATATTTCATAATTTTTTTTAAAATATTTTAATCAAATACAATTTTATCATAATTAAAAAATATTTAATGAGGGAAATCAAGTAAAGCTAAATGAAATTAAAGACTAAATTAGTAAGATAATTTTTTACTAATTTAAAATAAATAAAGAGTTAATATCTTATTTTAACTCCATCCCGACACAAACATACCACGGGATAGTTGATGGGAGATTATTAGGGTACCACATAATCAAATCAAGAGAAAGAAAAAAAAGAAAAAAAGAGAAGACAATTTTTAGAATAAAGTGAAAAAAAATGAACAAATTAATTTTCAAACTCTAATATCTTTATCTGTAATCTATAGGTTGGAGAACTTCAGTAAGAAACATAAGCAAAGGCTTATGTCAACGTAAGCAAAGGCTTACAATTATATGTCACGCCTTCATCATAGATTCACTTCCTCTTCGTCAAGTTGATCAGTAACGCGGAATTAGCTATGTGCCTATGTTAGAAGTTTCTTGGTCTTCAGATCATCAAGCTTCTCTTTTGACTTTATTTTTTTATCTTTTTATTTTCCCTATTACACATTTATTGAAGTGCATCAGATAGTGAACCTTATCATAGTGCGAAGAAGTTTTTATTTAGTATAGAGTTATAAAAAATATATAATATAAGAATCTGTTTTATTATTAAATAATATAAAAAAAATATTAATATCGAAAATTTGTTAAATGGATTCACGAGTTCTTACGCACATGAAAAGAGACGTTGTTTTCTCTTACTTCATATAACTGCTTTGGGTATTGAAAAGTCTCTCGAGACATCATTTTCAATGACCTTTTTAAGTTATGTATTTTTTGTGCGTAGAATTCGTGAACTCGTCTTACAAATTTTTGATATCAATAAAAAATAAAAAATATATTTTTTTATTTAATATTGAAATAAATATTTATATCATATATTTTGAAATAAATAAATATATATCTATATTTTTTTTTTAAGGAATGGTGTTTCATGTTTGTGTTAGTTTTAGTTGTAGAAATGGTGGGCGGTTGGACTTTCCATTTCCTATGACCAAAGACCGGTCCAATGAAGAAAAATAGAAAATATCCACTTGAGCTTTTTCCTTCGGTCAAACGTCTCCCTCACTATACTTCTCCTTTTAATTCCCTCAAATTTTCTTCATTCAAAAAGAGGCAAATTCCCTTAAATCCCATACCCATTTCCTCCTTCCCCTCCTCAGGTTTTCACATTCTTTTTATGCATCTTCACAGCTTCTAATTTCAAGCCATTAATGCAAAACACAAGAAACTTTGGCCTTTTCTCAGTTAACACCATTTGTAATCTTTTGCTAATTCATCAACCTCCAAGTTTTGCAAGGAAAAAAAAGAAAGAAACTGATTCTTTTTTATATTCAAATTTAGCTTCCAACTTCTTGGTTTAATTGTCTAATACTCATAAATGGAGAAAATGGGAGATTGGGAGCAAAAGAACATAGTAAATGAGCTAACACAAGGGAGAGAGCTAGCTAAGCAGCTGCTAATCCAACTCAACATGCCATCTTCCTCACAAGAAACAAAAGATTTTTTAGTCCAAAAGATCTTAGCTTCATATGGAAACTCACTCTCAATGCTGACTTGCAGCACCAGTTGCTCAGTAGGAGATCAGCTACAGAGCACAGGACTTGCAATTGTTACATCAGAATCTCCACATTCTCTCAGTGGAAGTCCTCGAAGCGAAGAAGATTCCGACCGCGATTTTAAGGAGCAGGAGCTCAAAGATGCCTACAGAAAAAGGTAATAATTTTGATGGTGAAACAGAAAAAGAAAATCATCTTATTATGTCTTTTATCAACGACCCAAAAGGGTAATTAATTTGATTAAACATGTCAAAATTTGGCTATGCTAGTTTTAAGTAGATTTTATTTTACTTTTTTCTTAATTTCTTATGGAATTTTAATTTATTGCAGGAAGACTATGACAAGGTGGACAGAACAAGTCAGAGTTACCCCTGGGACAGGATTGGAAGGTCCTCTTGATGATGGCTTTAGTTGGAGGAAATATGGACAGAAAGATATTCTTGGAGCCAAACATCCAAGGTTTGAGATCTCTCTGTTTTTCAAACAACAACATGCTCGTGATTGCCCTGTAAATATATAATTCACCTGAAAATTAATCAAGTCCACTTTCTCATCCTAGGTAGAACCCTCTTTTGACTAGGTAGCCCTATGTTATAAAGTCTGATTTTGTCATTGCCCAAAAATTGTCCCTGCCAAATGTTATCAAGAAAACAGTTACCCTTAGTCACGACTGGTATAATTAATTGTTAGTAACGAGTTGTACAACACGCTCTTGAGATTCAAATGTGTCCACTCACATGCGTAAATTACATGGCTCGTTGCTGAATGTCAGTCTTCTAACATCAACCTTTTGTTCTTCTAAATTCACAGAGGCTATTACAGGTGCACTCATCAACATGTTCAAGGCTGTCTGGCAACAAAACAAGTGCAAAGATCCGATGAAGACCCAACAATCTTCGAAATTACTTACCGTGGAAAGCACACTTGTAGTCAAGCCTCCAACATGAATCCTCCTCCTTTACCACCAACTGAAAATCAACAACCAGGCACTAGCATAGACCTCCAACAAGAATTACTCTTGAATCTTCGAAAAGACCTTAAGGTTACAATAACAGAGGATTTAGACATTCTCGAGAAACCATTTCCTTCCAGTTTCCTCCAATTCCCTTCATCATTCAATATTATAAACAGCGAAAGCCAAATTTTCTCACCAACTTCTATGATTGGTAATAATATTAATCTGATGGGAAATTTTTCGCCTAATTTCATATCGCCTGCAGCCTCAGGGACTAACAATGTCTTTGCGTCTCCAAATGGGACAAGTAGCAATCTTCAAGGGAACATGAATTTTCAGAATTCTGATTCTGAGCTCACTGAGATTATATCAGCTGCTACTACTTCAGCTATCAATTCTCCAGCTGTTGGTTTGGATTTCCCGTTTGGTAACGTCGACTTCGATCCAAATTTCACATTTGACAATCCAGGATTCTTTTCCTAGTTCTATATAAACTTGAAAAAAAAAAAAAAGAAAAAGAAAAAAGCAAAGCCTGTTGGTCAAGAAGAGTTTGCTTCGCTACTTCTTTTTTTTAACCCAATTTCCCTTCCTGTAATAGTAGTTGTATTTGTTTTGATTCTGTGAGATAGAGGAAACCATTTGTGGTTTTCTATATAATTTAACGTGTAATTGGTCCCATTTTTCATTGAAGTGATATAATTTACAATATCTTTTTCAAATAATCCATTTATATGCATGTGTATGTATATATGTATATATGAAATTTTGTGTGTTTTCTTATTGAGGAGAGAGATGAAAGAAAATAAAAGAAAAAAAATATCTATCTTTTTCTTTGTGTTTGATAAGGATTAGAGAAAACGGTAAAATTAGAAAGAAAAAAAAAAGAACTTTATAAAAAAAAATATAAAGGAAGATGATAAAGGCAAATTTGATTAATTTTTCTTTTCACTCTTCAATCCTCTTAAAGTAAAGGTAGTGACAATTATACATTTGTAAGAAAAAGTTGTTAAATCATACCACTGGTCTCGATACTTTGATTATTTGATCAAATTGATTCATAAAATTTTAATTTGATAAAATAAATCCTCACAATTTGGCTTCATAGTCAAAATGATCTTAAAAGTTTCAATTTGATTAAACAAATTCCCAAGGTTATGTTAACTCTCTTTTAGCTTCGCAAATAGTCACATGGACTGAATTACTTGACCATCTAACTAAAATGAAATGAGAATTCTTCCACTTAAGTTTAATGCAAAGAAAAAATAAAAATTATTTCATAAACTAGCTTAAACGGTACCCTCTAAAATGCATCCCCATTATGGTACTGGTCTAGCCCAGGGAAGAAGATTTGTTCTGGTCCAAGCCTCTTTAAGGTATTCATGCTACTCTGGGCTTGGTACCGTGGATCTCTGCTTACCATAATAGGGGACCAGGATCATTATCCCATTTTTTTTATAGGACCATCATTCCAGTTTGATGCCTTAAAATCTCCATGTTGATTCATTTAACCCCCACTTTAAGAAAAGAAAAAAAAAACCAAAAAAGGAAATTTTAACCAGTTCATAAATTACTATTTTTTTTATAAAAAAATAGCAGTAATAAATTGACATTTAGGGTTAATTCACATACACAATTTAAGGGGATATAACAAAAAATCAGCTAAGTTATTGACTTGACCACTAAAGTATAATAATTTGAGTAGTGGTCCACTCATGTTTCCTTCCCTCAAACATGATATACTTTAGTACACATTTAAACAGCTTGGTACCATATATACTAGTAATCATTATTAAATAATAGAGATTTTTTGCTTCTAAAAAAAAAGTGTTGATAGGGAAATGGATGTCAATGGCATTCACATATATAGAAACATGAAAGGTTTTACATATTCATGGTATTTAAATTAAATTGCCCAAATATATAGTGGTTGTTGCACATTTTTAAAAAAAATTAAATTAAATAGGAATAATAATCTTCAAAAAAAAAAGGGAATAATAAATTAATAAATTATCACTCTTAATAATATTTCACTTTCCCTCATATTTAGAACATAATAATTGTTAGATCAAATAACAGAAAAACCTTTAGAGAAAAATCCTTTTGTATTATTGGGTTTTTAAATAACAAAGGTTAGATCAAATACTAATTTTAAAATATTTTGGGATATTTTTCTAATAAAAAGCTGTAAAACAGCTTTAAATAGTATTTGTAATTGAATTACCGAATTGAAAAGGAAAAAAAAAATAGTGATACCATAAATCTGGTTCTGTGGCAACGTTCCGTGAGAGTTACCACATAAACGAGAAAGTCCATTAATAATAATTTAGATATTTAATTTTTTTAAAAACAATTAATATTCAATTTTTCCATCTATGTTTCGTGCATCAACATTAAAAAATAAATAGATCTATGAAGATACCAACTTTGACTTCAAAAAGGATCATTAGTAGCAGATCTATATTTGTTCATTTTCAAGTTATAATTTATCAATTTATCTTTTAAAACTTCATTGTATTTACGGACGGCATGTTTTGTGTAGGATTGTTAATTTAAATGGTATTAATATTTTTAATATTCTAAAATTCACAATTTAAAATCATCTGATTTTGTTTGCAAAGCTTTAACTCTTAATGGTTACTTAATCATAGTCTTTTGATATAACAATTACTTTCAAACTTTTTATGTAAGAGATTTAAGTTTAATCCTAACCTTTTTATCTGCCGACATATAAAAGAAAAAAGAAACTCATAATGGTTACTATCTAACAAAGGAACCGTGCATAGTGATCTCACCAATGGACCATTCCTGTGTCATATAGAACAAGTAGAGGTAGTGTCCCCCCACTCTAAAATTAGGGTTAGATACACAGGCAATAAGAATGTCCAAGCCCTAGCTAGGTGCTACAAAAGACGCGCATATCGATCTTAGGGGACCTTGAAGAAATTGTAATTCATTTAGGGGACCTTGTAATTTGCTAATTGCATGCTCACTCTAGCTAGTCTAATGGGGGACAATAATGATAGAAAAACCACCTTTTGAAGAATGCTCAATTACAAAAGGGTTACTACGCTAACTAACACAAGTCATGACGAGTACTTGATCTACAATTACATTTGTTAATTAATACTGATATTGCCTCTCTAAATTCTCTTTTATTAAGCAACTTTAGTAGAGGGAGAGAGAAACAGAAAGAGGGCTTGTTAGGTTGGGGCTTGGCCTCTGAAACTATCTTTAGTAGACTTTTTATCAGAACGTTTGCTGGATTTGTTGAGCGAGTTCCTCTGCACTAAGTTGGCATTCAATTCCAATCTATTAAAAACAGAGCAAAATATTCAATCATTAATTTTCAATAAATTTACTGCAAAATAATTACCAACGATTCCATTTCCATGTTGTACAGTTTAAACTGATGGGTGAAAACAAAGTCTGCAAGGTACCCATAGTTTTCAGAGATGCATTGTGTTTTCAAGGGACGTGTAATAAAACTTAGCAGTCATTACACGTGCAGTACAATGAGGCCTCTTTTTATTAATTGCTACTACTACATATATATTGGTGTGAAATTACTGCAGGTATATACCATTAATTACTTTTTCCAGTAAAACATTTCCATATTAAGAGTTTTTAGGGATGAAAATTTATGACTATATTTGAAAATAGTTTTTGAAAACTGTTTTCAGTTTTAGTTTTTAAAAAGTCTTTTTATGTTTGGCAAATAGTTTTCAAAAGCAATTTTTTAAAACAGTTTTCAAAAACGATTTTCTGAAAACTCCAAATTGATGTTTTCTGACATAATTTTTAAAAAATAATCCTAAAATTCTCTGTTTCATTCTTCTTCCATAGTATATAAAAAATATTAAAACATTAAAAATAAAATTATATTAATTATTTTTAAATATTTAATAACTACGAGAAATTAAATTAATATAGATTTTAAATTTAAACTCAAAACTAAAAATAATTACAAAGTGTATCAAAACAGTTTTAAAAGTAAGATTATTTAAACAACATTTTATTGTTTTCTGTTTTGAAAACAGTTTTCGAGTTACAGTTATCCAAAAATGTTTTTTTTTTCAAAAAAACATCAGAAAACTGTTTTTATTTTTCATTTTGAAAAACAGTTTTCGAAAACTGAAAATATAAAATTGTTATCCAAACGTACCCCTATGCTTTTCAACACAATTTTTTACCAAGTCCAATTTGTGATGTTATTAATTACCTTTTACAGTAATACGTTATATGCAGAGAAGATGAAACTTGGAAGTTCAATGTCACACAGGAGAATTTATGAAGAAAATCAGCCTAAGAATTTGAGCAAGGACTATCTACTGTTCAACCCCACTCTACCCCAACAAAAAAGGTAAAACAATACCGAAACAACGGAGAAAGTATCCATTGATTATTATCCAAAGAAAAAGCTTTTTCTGAAAAAAAGAAGAACAAGAAAGCATTATTCACTGGTCAATTTCAAAAATGTGTACACTTTTGTCAATAATATGTTGAGAAAATGGATATATCTATCTTTTTCACAGCTAAAAGACCAATTAGGACCACAAAATATCATGTACTACAATTTGATTGGCTCGTAATTAATTTGAATGAGAAATTGAATACCCCTGTACTTTTTTTTTTTGCTTGGATTAATGTTGAATTTTAGATAATTTTTTTTATTGAGAAAATATGTTTATTAAGTTCTAAACAGAAAATGCTGCTGTGTACTTAATTAATCTTCTAAAAGAAATAAGTCTAATTAACTTGTGTTATTAGCTGGAGTTTAATTAAGTGCTTACCTTGATGGTGAAGGAATTAAGCATGGTTTCATCAACCGTTCTTATGTTCACATGGAGGATTTCAAGGGAGAGATCCTCCAGAGCAGAGATAATTTTCACTGTTTGACAAGGAATCCGAGGAGATACCGTCTTCAAAACAAGATTAGGCCCAGAAAACTTCACCTCCACATCAGCAATAGCAGACTTTGAGTTGGCGACGAGCTCGTTAATCGTGTTGTTGTTACTAGAGGAATTAGTGGAAGAAGAAGAAGGTGATGGTTCAAGGGAAGTAGTAGTAGAAGGGATTGTTGTTGGAGAGAGTTGCAGCAGGTAGCTTTGCTGCAGCTGCCTGGGCTTGTAAGGGCTGCTTGGCTGTGGGGTTCTTGGGCTTATGGGTAAGTTAAGTCTTGGACTTAATGGTGGTTTTCTAGGGCTAAGTACTGCTGCTGGTACTGATGAGGGTCTTGGACTGGAAACCAGCCTAGGGCTTAGTACTTCACTGTAAACTTTTCTTTGCTTCTTGGCCTCAAGTGATTGTAGTATTTGTTGCAACTCATTGATGTAATCAACAACACCTCCAATAATTGATGCTTGGTCTCCCTTTAGTTACCACCATGTAAGAAACAAAAAGAAATGTAAATTATATATATTAGGTGAGATCTATAAATATATCAATAGTTGAGATTTTGACTCCATCCGGTTTTTATCGACCAAACTAATCACAATCATCCGAGAAGAATGATATTTTCTTTCTCTAACAATAGATGGTGGTATTTCACTTGGTCTACAAAGATCAAATCCACACAGGAATTTTTCTAAAAATTGATAAAACAAATAATTTGAGAATGATTAAGGTAAAACGAAAGAAGAAATTCTTAAATATAACAAATTTAACAGTTCATCTTTAATCCATCCAATCACAAAAAAACACTTCAACATGTGAGTAAGTTAACATAAATCATCATTATCATTTGAACAAGAAGAAAAAGTTGAGAGCCAAGAAGCAAACTAGCTAGAGCTTATACTTACCCTTTTGACATAGAAGCAAGGCATCAACGATCTCAACTCCGACAAGTTCTCCTTCATTTGCTTTCTCCGGTTACGCTCAACTGTGATATGGGAAGTCTTTTGTTGCCCATCTTGGTAATTATTATTTCCTTCTTCTACAAGCAGCTTTGCTCTCTTGTTTCTATTTAGTGAGGCTGCTTCAAGCTCAGTCTCAGACTCTTGCAACAGTAATATTTCACTAGAAGAAGCACTAGACTTCTGCGACAACAATCTCGTCCTTTCTTCTTCTCCGTTTTCTTTAAAGCTAACAAAACAGGCAGTTTCATGATCCAGTGGTGTTAGCGGAGGAAACTCCGCCACGCTGTCTAAACTCTCAAGGATAGCAAACAAATCATCTCCACCCAAGTTATTATTCGTTTCGCCGTATTGATTAGTTTCTTCGAAAAAATCAGAGAAAGGACTATCACTCATTCTGTTTTTTTTTTTCTTTTTTCTTTTCTTGGGTTTGCAGCAAAAACTCTCAAGTTAACAGTAAGAAGAGGGAAAGAGAGGACCCATGAAGATGTGTATGTGAGATTGTCAAGATCAAGAAAAAGGAGCAGTAGTAAATATGAGAGCAGATGTGAAAGGGACTAAACTATCACAATCAAACTCTTTTGTTCAAAAAAAAAAGAAAAGAAAATTATGAAACTGTTTTGAGAGGGGTGTTAATTTGCCGTTGGATGCCAGGGATCTCAACGGGAATCAGCGGGAAGGCTGCAGAGAAGAAGCACAGAATCCTAAGATAATGGAAGTAGAAACTTTTAAAAAGACTGATAGAAAGAAAAAGGAGATCCGGCCGTTAGAGCTCTGAGAGAGATAGAGGTATTGGGAGACAAAACTTGGTATATAAGGTGTGCCGTGGGTGCTTATATAATTAGATCATGGATTATGGACTTTACATATTAAGACTACACCTATGCTTACACCCAATTTTGACATCCAGAAGTGATTCTTTGTGCTTACATCCGATTTTGACACTCAAAAGTGATGTTTTGTATGTCAATAAGTAATTATGTGCATTTCTGCAGGAGTTTCATTTTTTTTACTTTAAGGAGAGAGATGTGGAGCTTGATGGATTTAATGCCTGGGTTATAGTTTTGGTAACAAGGTGTCTACCTAGTGCTACTCATGTTAATTGAGAGACGGATAGGATATTTTAACACTCTCACTAGCAATCATTTTTTACATCTTACCAATAAACAATTACAAATCAAGAAATTCACTTGCTATGACGTCAAATATTCGTTACAATGAGTTTTTTAAAATTATTTTTTTTAGTGGAGATATGTGGTTAAGAATCGAATTATACCCCATCTGACAAGGAAATATATAAGGAATCTTCAAATAATTTTTTTTTAATTTTAGTTTTACATGCAGATCCGATTGTATTAACTTTTTCATCCAATATATACGAAAGGAAAACTATTAAAATACAAAAAAAAACATGAAAGTGAGAGCAAACACGCTCTTTATTTACAAGTTCGTTAATCTAGAGTACTAACATATTTGTATAATAAATTTTTATGCTTTTGCATTTAATTTTGGAAGAATGACAGAAAATCAATATTAAATGTGTTGGATTGGTTAGAATGCATTTTGTAAAG
Source organism: Bretschneidera sinensis (assembly GCA_023935145.1). Taxonomy (NCBI): domain Eukaryota; kingdom Viridiplantae; phylum Streptophyta; class Magnoliopsida; order Brassicales; family Akaniaceae; genus Bretschneidera; species Bretschneidera sinensis. Next base: position 144,431,050 of record CM043700.1, read on the forward strand.
CGACAATATAGGTTGAAAACTATTACTAATTAACACTGAAAAATAAAAAATGTATTTTCAATTTATTTTTAGAAAATAAAAGTATGACATGGAAATGTAAAAGTGTTTGCAGTAATTAATTGAATATGCTCCATTTTTGTCTCTTCAAATACTCCTGATCTTAATATGCATGCTTCTCCTAATTCAGGGTCTCGATATATCTTATTTTATTTAATTTATGTATTTATGTATGTGCAGCCAGATTTATGATGAATTACCAAGATACCCAAGGTAGTCGTTAGATTTAAATTTAAGGTGTTCTGCAGTATTTTGAATGTGCTGCCGTCAGTTTTCTGAACATGGCTTGTGGGCACGGGCTAGGGTTTATCCAGCCGGCCACCAAGTATATTGATTTATATATAAATTATGAAGTTACATGTGCCTTGCACTAATATATTGTCTGACTGCAATAAGAGACAACAGAATTTGAATACCTTTCAAATTCACTGTTTATTTATTAAGAAAAAAAAATATTTGGTGGAAGAGAGTGCATGACTGCATGGTGTCATTATTTATAAGCGGAAGATATAAATATTGATTCATGTCGAATTACTTTAAAAAAATGTTTAAAATCATCGTAAAAAAATATTGTTACGTATATGTATAAAAAGAGATCGATGCATACACACAATTAAGTGTTTTTAGTATTGACTTGAGAAATTGACATTTTGTGTTTTACGACATGTTATTTTTATGTTATTTTTTAAAATTGGTGATTTGTGTTAAGCATCCAGTATAGGAGAGCTTCTTGTTTGCCAGAAATTTCGAATTGTAGCTGGACCTGAGGAAACCTCAATATATGGTAATTAGTGGGAAGTTTATTGGTAATTAGTGTCGGAACAATTTATGTTTTATTTGTTAATTAGTTTTGAGACATGTATCGTGTTATATGTTCGTGGTTTGGTCGAGGAAAACTCTCTTAACATAAGACAGATTAAATCTTTTTCGCAGTATAGATAATTTTTACAACTAAAATTCTATAGTCATTGGTTGACTTAATTGTGAATTTGGGACATGACAAATGAATATTTTTTTTTGCATTCATATAAATAGTTTAATTCTAACTTTTAACGATAAATATTACAATTTCAACTTTGTGACTTGTGAAATCCAAAAAATAAATTTGAAAAACTAAATTTTTTTTCTGCATTAGAGAGACAAGAAATCCAAAAAATAAAAATATTTTGCATGAAATTAAAAATCCATAAATTTTGGTTTAATAGGTCATTTTATACTACACCTTATTTCTTGGATTTTGATTGAAGATTATGTAATAGGTAATCTTACAGCAATGGTTTTTGAAATAATTTTTAATAAAACTACAATATAATTAAAAAAAATATTTAATATTTGATAAAATAACATAAATTCAATTTTTAGAAACTGTTTCTCAGATTTTCATTCTTTTCATAAATTGTTTTTTTCGTGTTTAATTTAATTTCTATTTGCAAGAAATGAAAATTATTTCATAAATCTTTACTATTTCAAAGCAGTGTTAGAGGAAGCTTCGAATTTGTTATCTATTTGTCACATTCAATTAATCGACTAATAACTAAACGACACATGTAAAAACGACACATGTAACGAGTGCACAAACGTACGAGTGCGTGAATATTTATGATAGACACGTAGAGGGAACGAGAATGAAAGATGAAGATAAGAGAACTGATACATCGCCAAAAATCTGCAAGTTGCTCCGTTTATATATATATACTAAGAGTTTCATATTAAAGTAATTAAGAAGGTTGCTTTAAATTCAATGAGCAGACACGGCATATCCGTGCCTACAATCATCCCAATATGTATTTTTTATACTATCAATTTGCAGATCTCTCTCTCTCTCTCTCTCTCTCTCACTGATCAGGCATGTGTTGAGAGGGCAAGGGGAAGGTCATGCATGGTGGGATACGGCAGAGTTAAGAATGTCAGTTCGAAAAAAAATTGAGGAGATAACTTTAATAATTATATTGAGAAGAGTATCTATACCTAAAAATTGAGGAGATAACTTTAATAATTTTTTTTTTCTTTTAAGTTAAAAGCAGAAGCCTGTAATTTTTTGGTTTTATAACAATTACTTCACTTCAAATGTATCCATTTGTTTGCTATCACTCATCAATTTTCACATTTACCATCCCCAACGACCTTCCCTGGCCTGCTGCTGCCATAGTACTCTCTAGTCTACTTTCTAGCTAATGACCACGAAAATGGTTTTTCTGTTTCCTTTTCTCCTTTTTTCTTTATTTTGTACTTGTAAATCCCCCTGCAAATCATTGAACCATCATGGAAATTAGAAGCATTATTGCCTGTCTTTTTTTTGGTCTTTACTTTTCATTTTGGTAAACAGATAGTATAATTGCATGTGTTTATGTTTTGTTTCTTGTGTAAATTAAATTTCTCTTGTTCCTCAAATTATATAAATTTCTCTTGCTCCTCAAAAAAAATTATATAAATGTCTTCATGTCTTAAACTTTTTAATAAAAATTTCCTTCGATATTTTATTGATTAAACTTATATTTAAAAAAAACTTGTAAACTCAATAAAATTATAATTGAAAACATTTCAATGTTTTATTGATTTAAATTTATAAAAATTTATCATTCAATTGAATAAATATATAGTCTTATAAGAGGACATAAATTGAAACTAAGAGAATATCTCATTGTAGAATTTTTTTTAAAAGTCACGATAAACTTTTTTAGGCTATGTTTAGTTTGTTATTTAAGTCAGTAGTCAATTATTTTTAAATTAATTTAAATAACAAACCAAACGTGCCTCTAATAATGTAAAATCAAACGAAATTACATGGCAAGCAAATACTACAAAACAATAACCCAAAATCATTAAAGAAAACAAACCGAACATGGCCGTGATGGATCTCGTTGTAAAAATTAGGATATATATGTGATTGCATGCAGTTTCTTAACTTAGTGATTATTTTTTATCATCCATTTAAGATATTTGAGATTGATCATTTTCTTGATATGACGCACCCAAAAAAAATCAGAATATACGTTAATTAAGATAAGTACAAAGAAATATATAGGGATAAACTCGATCTTGAAAATTAGATTCGATTAGCTAATTGAGATAAACACAAATATCTTAAGATTCGGTTCAAAAAACTTTCGAACAGTTGGACAAAGTATTATCGAGCTCGAACCGAACCAAATCGAGCTGAGCTCGAGTCAATATTTATACTAAATTAATATTTTTATTTATTAAAATTAGAATCCAAGCTTGAACTTGAGTTCGGATGGACAGTCTAAAATTTAAACTTGAGATCGAGTTCGGACTCAAAAAATTTATCAAGTTCGAGCTCAATTCATACTGGAGCTCGAACCTATTAATTTTAAATTCGAATCAAACTCGAACACTTTAATATTCAAATTTGACTGTCCACGCCTAAAAATACATATATTTATGCTGATCATCCAAACAGGTTTCTTTAAGTTGTCAACTCAAGCTTGGTTGATGGACCCAACACCCAAACTATAATTAAATGCATCTGTTTATATATTGGTCATCATGTTTCAAGTTTCAACTGCTAGGGTTCACAAATCCTAACCCAGACAGTTCATTTTGGACAAAACATCAAAGCAGATTCCTGCAAAAGGGTAAATACCCATCTCTAATTATCTCAACTACGTTTACATAATAAATTAAAAAATATATATATATATATATATTTATTTATATAAATAATTTCTTTTGTAGCCTAAGCATATAAATAATAATAACAAAGGTACGTGCTCATCGGCATCTTTGTACATAACTCCATAAATGAGAGAATACACCTTTTGATCATTTATAGCCAACTACAAACTATATGTGAAGAGGAATGTGCATGGGACAAAATTATAAAACATTTTTTTCATTATAATAATTTTTATACAATAAATAGAAAATTAATAAGGTGGGTCCTACCCAACTTCAATCACTTCCCCACTATGAAAATCATTTACTAGCAGCACGAAATATGAGGGGCAAGACATTACTACACTTTTTTCACTCCCTCCTCTTGGCTCTATTCTCCGACGTCGTACAATACACGGGTGGCTAACTAGTATAATATAAGTGTGACGAAATAATCGGGCGTCAAAGTGGCATGATCGGTCACGATCGGACGGATGTCGGATTTTCGAGGTGGCTCCCACAAACTTGATTGCAAAATTAGATTTTACATGTCCTCTTTTTTATGTCATGTCCCATCGTGTACCTATTAACCGTTGTGGGCTTACGCAGTGGTGCAGGCCCCACATTCTTCTCAATTTTAAATCCAGTTGTTATATTAATAAGGGAAAACCTCTTTGTATTAATTAATTTGTCACTCCTTGCTTGCTTGCTAGCTATTGAGAAGTAAATAATGTTGTGGCAATTTTTATTGCTTCCTCGTCTATTTCATGACAAGGAAAGTGCATCTTACTCCATTAATATACGTACGTATATTTACGGTAATATTTTCAATTATTCTTAAATGATATCTTACCTACAAATATATGAAGTAATATTAATAAGATCACATTTTTTTAATGAAATAAATGGGATGATTATTTATCAACAAATTGACAAGTAATAAATTGTCGTGGATAAAAATTTACTATACAATCAAAAAACCATACATGACCCAGTAAAAAGTTGAAATATCAATTCTCAATTAGGAATAAAACATTAAATATTTTACCAAAGATAAAAAAGTAATTTTCACCTCAAATCTCTATTTTAATTTCAAGTGTTAGATCATATTATTACTCAACGAATCAAAATGAAATTTTAATTAGAATATAAAAAAACTGATAACCTCGTTACATACAGAATCACAAGTCTCTCTCAATCTCTTTCAAGCATTCAATGAATTCAATTTTTTTTTTATTAAATTGTAAAGAATCGATTTTTAAGTGTCATACTGAAAATCTCAACTCATGACTCTCACTTAATACCTAGAGGTGTACACGTTCTGAAAGACCTCTCATGTGAGTGTCATCACTTTTCTGGACCTTGAGATCAATCCGTTCACATTAAAGATCGAGATGTCAAAAAAATTAATTATTTTTTATTGTGTAGTTCATATCTTATGAATTATTCTCTAATAAAAAAAAGAAAAAAAAGGCTATAAAAGTGCTTATGGTAATTTGTAGCAGGGAAAAATAAAATTCCTAATTTTCTCGCATGGTAAATATTCAAATGGTGTACGTATGTCGTGTGTGTACAATTTTTAATGACTTATGATCAGAAGAAGAACAGTGAACTTTTTGTACAAATCAATTGAAAGCCTTACTGCAACCGTTGCAAGTACCGACAGCATTTTTTTTTATGATGTTGGTATGACGTAGCCCTAAAGAAAAAAGAGAAAAGAAACGTGACAATTTTGAGTAGTAGCTTGTAAATTTATTAATCACAGGATACGAAATTGGCCATTATCTTATTTGAACGAGGAAAATTAAGAGAAATGAGAAGGAGAACGAAAATAGTATTTATATTTTTCTTATTGAGAGATTTTTAAATGAAGAGGAGCAAGAGGTTGTTTTTATTTGTCCTTCTTTGTAGTCTTTGGTTAAAAGGATTATGAACAGAATGAAAATATAAAAGTCGAACTGAGTCGTATAACTCGATTCGTTTAAGAGATTTGGTTCAAAATTTAATTAAATCGAGTTCGAGTTGTAATTTTGGTTCGATTAACTTATCGAATCGAGCTCGAATAATATCAAACTCGATTCATTAAGTTCACAAACCAACTTGATTTAATTAATAAATTAAATACATATTATATTTATTTTTTATATATTTAATTTATATTACCAAAACATATATATTTTATTTTATTTCAAAAATAAATATATTTATTATTTATTTTGAAAAGCCCAATTCGAACTGCCTCGAAAACCGAGCTTAAACCTAAATTTCATTTTACGAATCGAGCTCGAGTTCAAGTTTCTTAACTCGAGCTCGGCTCAAAACTTGATTCGAATAAGTTTTTTACTTACAAGCGAAGCTCAAGCTGCTCTCAGTTCAAACTCAACTCGTTTCAAATTCACTCCTACGTATTACTGAATTTTTCTTCAAATATTTATTTTTTTAATTTTTAAAATGAGTGTATATCTTTTATCATTTTTAAACTACCAAACAAAGAAACAAGTAACCCAACCTCCATTTTCTCTTACTTATATTCATCTCGTACTTTTTTTTTTATTATTTCTTTCCCTCCAAAATTTCAAACATTCCCTTTACACCTTTTTGTGCATAGAATGCACTAGTCTAGTGTTGGCCCATTTGTTTTATTTGCATGGCGATTTAAGAAGTGTGGCAAAGTTGTCTCTCAATCACACCCTTTCTCCAAAATGTGTATCATGTTTCTTACATTGAATAAAATTAATTTTGTAAATTTTATAATGGAGATGGCCTATTTTGGCGTTAACTAATGTAACCCAAAATGAGAGTTGCAATGCTATGGTCAGCATGGATACTGCTTCTCGTAGAAACATGAAACACAAAAACAAGAATTTTATGCCTCTCACTTATGGTGACCAATGGGACACTAAGGCTGGCTGGCTGGCTGCTACCTAAGTTTGCAATTTTCTTTACGCACTTAAAGGTTAAGGCCCACCCTATTCTTGCAAGAATGTCTGGAACATATGGGACCTTAACCACAACTACCACTTCTATTTGCCAAACGCCAACTTCTTTTTATAACAAACAAGTTTAAATTGCTTTTTAATTGAGAGGAAAGATCAGTCTTTCCATGCATTTTGATTGAAATATATGAACTTGAATACTGATTACTTGTGCGGTATTACTCCGAAAGTGTGTTTAATAGAAAAGAAAAACAAGAGGATAGAATTATAGAAAATGAACTTTTTTTTTACGTGTTTATTAAAAAATATGAAAAATTAAGAAAAAAAACATAAATAGTATATTATATTTTTATTATTATATCATTCATATCATTAATACGAGAGATTATATAAAAAATAAATTAATAAAATGATGATTTTCTTTTTCTTTTTTTTTTATCCATCTTAATAAAAGAATATGATATATATATATATAAAAACACGTATCCATCTATTTTTTTTTCTTTAAATTTTTTTCTCGCCAACTGAATTATATGCCTCTCATCTCTGCAAAGAATCTAACAATTATGTGGTTGAGTTAACGAAAAAGATATGAGTTGACTGATATTAAATTGTGTGATCTGTAGGCAATAACTCAGCCACATAATTATTGATTCTCTACAATCTCGTGTAAAACATATATGGTCTTCTAACAACTACTGTAAAACACTTGTGGTGAAAGTATTTACTGCTTGCACCAAAAATTTGGAATCAAATCGTACCTTTATTTAAGATTAAAATTTATACGAAAATTTTCTACAAAATTTATGAATATCTTTTAAAATTAATATATATATATATATATTTAAAAAGTTTGAGTTTAAAATAAACTATTCATTAAAACTCATATAATAGATCAGTTACATAAAATTTTAATTAAAAATTATCACTTTAATACATGATTTCATCTATACTTCATCGATGATTTAAAAATTTTAAAATCTTATAAAAAAACTAAAGCTTAAATTATACGTTAAAAATTATTAAAATATGTTGATTTTTTTGTAATTTTAAAATCCTCATAAATATATATTAGATGATAAATCATGATAATTAATTTTATTATTATAAAAAAATTAAAATCTCACCTGAACAATAATTTGTGCCCGAAAGATTGCAAAAAGAAAGGTTACCATCACTTTTTTAAGATTTACAACGATGACTTAATTTATCTTTAATTACTATCAACTCACACGACAATCATCTTTATCCATAAAAGAGTCGTTGATATAAGAAATCAAACTTAAAATCTCAGAGCACCCAAATAATTATTTGAAACGATAATCAATGAGTTTAAAGCTAATGGTTTATTTTTTATATTTTTTTTTAAATGGACAAATATTTTGATAGTGGATAAAAATGGGGACTAGAGATGGATATTGCAGTGTCAAAAAGGATGTATCAACTGAAAAGAATTGGGAAAAAAGAAGAAGAGAAAAAGACACAAGGATGATAACAACAAAACAAGTTGAGCAAACCCAACTTTAATGGAGACTTTACCTAAATAAATTGGTTTATAAGATCAGGCTCACTATAGCCCATAATAAAGAAGAGAAATTGAATTCAAATGAGTCGTAACGATTTATCCATATTCCATTTGAGAATCCAATGCAGCCGAAACAGGAACACTTCATAGATTCGGTCTGTAATAAAGGCAGGGTAGGGTCCCTTTGAGGGGCCATATAACCATGTAAGTTGACGTAACAATCCTTTTTTAACATCAGCTTATATTTTGACAAAAATATATATCATTAAGAAAAATAGATTTATTTTGAATCTGACAAGTAATTAATTTTTATATGTAACAATTTCCTCTCTTCTGAGTTTGTGTTTTTCTTGAACAAGCTCTCATAAAAACAAAAGAAAGATTACATAATTGTTGCAACCTAATACGAATTTTACTTCAGTATAAAAGAACTTCACAGCTGGAGAGATGTTAATACCAATGAAACAATATGCAGAGATCCTGTGACTACGATAACACCTGACCCATCTCCCGTTCTTCTTCTGAGAATCTGATTTGCGACCCTCATGGAAACTGCAAATGAATTCTCAGCAGCCAATACAGTTGGATGATTTGATTCCGTTGAAGAGCAAACTAATTGATCCTTGAACAATTCTTGGTATTCTGTCATTCCGTCATGAAGAATATTGATGCCAAATTCATTGGAAGCTTCGATCCAACAATCTCTTAACAAGGAAGGTGAAGTTGTTCGAGATTTGCCTCCAGCAATGTCAGCTTCTGTTAGAAAGACAGCTTCTAGTTGTCTACCTGAGGAGACATGAAGTATCGTAATTCCTGTTAACTACCAACAAGCACTCTAGAAGAAACTTTATAGTGTTCAGGAGTCCTGGATAGAAAAGATTAAAATGAGGACTAAGAAAGAACTGAGAAGCACATGCCCAAAGGTTGCGTTTGGTTTTGGAAAACATTTTCCGTTTTCGTGTTCTATTTTCTGAGAATAAAAACCCTTTTTTTTTCGTTTTCTGAATTTAGCCCATTATCATTTTCAGTTTTTAGAAAATATTTTACGTTTTCAGCCGCCAAACGCATTTTCACTCCCATTTAATACTTCAAGTGAAAAGGAAAACATAAAAAGAGCTTGTTTTCTAAAACCAAAGGCACCCAAAGTTTCCCCATCGACCAACCAAGAACAGCATGGCCTAGAATCTCATTTCATTATCATTTATCTTAAAAAACCTGTTGAATCAAAGGCAAGTGCAAGTTGAAATCCTCTACTAGAATTACATCTAGAACTTCTTACACTCTGGCCTCTAGTCCAATGTTCTACTATTTATGTTCTCATTTTCTGATTTCATTGCAGCAGTAAAGATTAACTAAACAAACAAAACGCATAACCATAGACTACACCTGAAAGAAGTTCTCTTGCAAAAGCCAAATGGTTTTTATCATTAGCCATTGCAACCACAAGAGCCAATGGTGTGTCTGGAAATGTCATCCCTATCATGTCCATCAAAGCTTTAGCAGATTCTTTGGTGTGGGCTGAAAAAACATAAAGAAACCATCAGAATACACAATGGAGATACAAAAATATGAACAGAAAAGGAAATTGGACAGAAAATCTATGCCAGAAATTATCCCAAATAAGATAAGATGACCCATGCAGTCTACAGATCTCCTCCGGAAATAGCCTGGACTTTTAGCAAACATTCTACAAAGAGTTTAGATACTCTACATCAAGATTCAACATTTGTGGACTATTTCAACGAAAAATATCTCTTTGAAGCACGCAAGATGAACATGCTGAAAGGTGGTAAGCGTAAAGTATTACAAACGAAAATGCTATGAGCACAAGTTGGAATACCACCTCTTCCAAATTAGAATAACAGGAATAAGTAACAAAGTAAACAGAAAATCAACCTCCATCAAGCAGTAGTGTTGCTCCAGGTAGTCCTAAAGCCTCAGCTTCCTTTGATGTTAGAAACTGGCTTCTCCCAAGCAAGTATGTATTCTCCAAACCAGACCTAATAGAGTCATCTGACAGGCTCCATCCTAAAATATTCAATATAAATCAAAAGAGAATAGGAAATAATATAACAAATGCAACAACAAACTTACGTGAGTCACCAAAACCTTAATTAATTATCTAGAGCCAGGATACACACATCATCCTCACAATTATCTCATGTTTGGCTTGCAAAGCTATCGATGAGCTACCACTGATTCTTAAGACTAACTCTAAATTCAAAAAGAGACAATGAGAGGTAATGAAGAAGCTCCTCAAGAATTATTTGATAGTTGACGTGTTGAAAAGGGAAGATTCGGTTAGAATATTACCGAATATTATGAGTTTTATTAACTGTATTCTTATTTCTGTAAATAGCTCTTTAGTCAACTCTGTAATTAATTAGGACAGCTAGCCATTTTAGTTAGTTTCTTTATTTTGTGCTTGTATTCTCCTATATAAAGAAAATCTGTGTAAACCATTTAATGGTGAATAATATAGAGAAAAATTATTCCATTTTCTGTCATTTGCTCAAATTCACATGGTATCAGAGCAACCCTAAAGCCCTAGAATTTTTTTTCTGCTCAATCCAGCCATGTCTAACATCTCCTCTGAGTCAACTCCACCCCTCACAAATCCTGCAACCCACTCTACAATTCAGAAACCCAGTACCTATTCTCACTCTGTCCAAATTACTACAATCCGTCTTAATGGGAACAACTTTTTACAATGGTCCCAATCAGTTCGGATGTACATCAGAGGACGGGGAAAAATTATATATTTAATAGGAGAAAAGAAGGAACCAACCCCGAAGGATCCAGTGTATGCGACCTGGGATGCAGAAAATTCAATGGTAATGACCTGGCTCGTGAATTCGATGGATGAGAACATTAGTTCAAATTATATGTGCTATTCTACGGCCAAAGAACTCTAGGACAACGTTACTCAGATATATTCTGATTTGGGAAATCAATTTCAAATTTATGAATTGACTCTGAAATTTGGCGAGATTCGACAAGGCGAAGACTCAGTCACCAAGTATTTCAATTCATTGAAGCTGCTATGGCAGGACTTGGATTTGTTCAATGATTATGAACGGAAATCCACTGAAGATACTAGTTATTACCAACGAACTGTGGAGGCTCATTACATTTACAAATTCCTTGCCAGACTAAACGTGGAGTTTGATGAAGTTAGGGGAAGGATCATTGGCAGGACTCCACTTCCTCCACTCGGTGAAGTGTTTGCTGAAGTTCGAAGAGAAGAAAGCCGCAGACATGTAATGTTGAGGAAGAAGATCACCAGCGGGGCCATTGAAGGTTCTGCCCTTGTTACTGAAGAATCTACTGCTAATAAGGCAGCTAATTTTCAGCACAAAAATGAAGAGCAGCCTCGGGTCTAGTGCAATTATTGTAACAAACCCTGCCATACTCGAGATACTTGCTGGAAAATTCATGAAAAACCAGTAAATTGGAAAAGCAACAAGTCTGGTGACAAAAATAAACGTGTGATTCCCACTGCCAATGAAGCTAAGTCAAGTCCCTTCAGCAAGGAGCAGATGAATCATCTTCTGAAACTACTAAAATCCAATTCCTCATCTGGTATTTCTAGTGTCTCTCTTGCACAAACAGGTAGTGCTTTTAATGCCCATTCTTGTTCAAATTTTGCTCCATGGATAATCGATTTTGAAGCCTATGATCATATGACCAGCCTTTTAAATCGTTTTAGCACTTATTCACCATGTTCTGGCCTTGAAAAAATTAGAATTGCAGATGGAAGTTTTTCACCTATTGCTGGGAAAGGTTTGATTAAATTATCTAAGAATATAGATCTTAAATCTGTTCTTCATGTTCCTAAACTAGCTTGTAACCTTTTGTCTGTGAATAAACTAGCCAAAGAATCTAATTGTCGTGTTGTTTTCTATAATGCTTACTGTGAATTTCAAGACTGGAACTCAGAGAAGAAGCTTGGCAGTGCTAAGATGGAAGGTGGGCTTTACTACTTTAATGATGATTTCTCCGATAATAAAAAAGCTCAGGGCCTTAGCAGTGTTAGTTTTAATTCTGTTTATAAACAAATAATGCTTTGGCATTTAAGACTAGGACATCCTAGCTTCTCATATCTTCAACATTTGTTTTCCACTTTATTTAAGGGTTTGGATTGTTCATCATTTTACTGTGAAAGTTGTTGCTTATCAAAGAGTCATCGTAATACTTATTTACCAAAACCTTATGCTTCTTCAAAACTTTTTTATTTAATACATAATGATGCTTGAGGTCCTTCAAGAATTACTACTATCTCTAAAAAAAAATGGTTTGTTACCTTTATAGATGATCATACCCGTTTATGTTGGGTTTATTTGATGAATGAAAAATCTGAGGTTGAAAAACTTTTAAAGGATTTTTACACAATGGTTCAAACACAATTTCAAACAAAAATTAGCATTCTTCACGTTGATAATGGAATTGAGTATTTTAAAGGACTTTTGGGAAATTTTTTAAAAGAAAAAGGTATACATCATCAATAAACTTGTGTGGATACTCCTCAACAGAATGGGATTACTGAAAGAAAAAATAGCATTTGCTTGAAGTAGCTCGTGCTATAATATTTTCAATGAATGTTCCAAAATATTTTTGGAGGGAAGCGGTTTTAACAGTATCTTTCTTGATTAACAGAATGCCTACAAGGGTTCTAAAATTCAGCACACCATTAGAATGTTTCAAAAAATGCTTTCCCTTATCAAGAATGTACTCGGATTTGCCTCTAAAAGTGTTTGGCTGCACTGTGTTTGTTCATATACCTAATAATACTCGGTCTAAACTTGATCCTCAAGCTGAAAAATGTGTTTTCATTGGGTATGCAGCCAATAAAAAGGGATATAAATGCTATAATCCCCAAACAAGAAAAATTTATGTGAATATGAATGTCTCGTTCTTTGAAAATAAACCCTATTTTCACAAAAATTGTCTTCAAGGGGAGAATGAGGTAAAGGAAGAAAATTTTTGGGATTTATTCCCTACTTCTTTACCAAATGTGATTTTGACTGCTACACCACATTTCTCTCTTCCCACTGCCATTCTAGAAACTCAAAATCAGGAAGAATCTGAACCCGATGAACAAAGTGATAAAATCAATGAAAACAATGAAGGGAGTCCTAGTCATATAGTGTCAAGCATTACTGTATCTAAACCAAGGGGAGAATCACTACAACAAAATCTTGAGCTTATGGTTTATACTCGGAAAATGATTCATAAAAGGAGTTAAAGTCAGCCTATTCCTCTTGGAAATGATCAATCTCAACCTTCGGGAACTGGACCTCCAAATATCACAGATAAGTCTTTCCCTAACTCATCTTCAGTTCCTATTACCACTCCTAGCAAAGAACCATCAGATCTTTATTTTCCAATAGCCATTAGGAAAGGAATCCGAACTTGCAAAAAAAATCCTAAATATCCCATTACCGAATATCTTTCCTATGCAAAACTTTCTCATACCCATAGGGCATTTACTTCCAAAATCTCACACTTTTTTGTTCCAAGAAACATTCAGGAAGCTCTAGATGATCCGAATTGGAAATTAACAGTGATAGAAGAGATGAATGCTCTTAGACGAAGTGGTACTTGGGAGATAGTTAATTTACCTAAGGAGAAAAAAACAGTTGGCTGCAAGTGGGTCTTTACAGTGAAGTGTAAAGTTGATAGTAGTATAGAGAGATACAAGGCTAGACTAGTTGCAAAAGGGTTCAGTCAGACATATGAGATCGATTATCAGGAAACTTTTGCCCCTGTAGCCAAGATGAACTCAATCAGAATCTTGTTATCTTTGGCTGTGAATTTCAACTGGCTCTTACACCAGTTAGATGTTAAAAATGCTTTTTAAATGGAGATCTTCAGGAAGAGGTCTTTATGAGCCTACCACCCGGGTTTGAGGGAGAGTTAGGACCAGAGAAAGTTTGTAAACTAAAAAAGTCGTTATATGGTCTCAAACAATCCCCTAGAGCCTGGTTTGAGAGATTTCGGAAAGCTGTAAAGAGTTGTGGCTACTGTCAAAGCCAAGCTGACCACACTATGTTTTACAAACACAGTAAAGAAGGCAAAATTGCAATCTTAATTGTCTATGTGGATGATATAGTCTTGACAGGTGATGACAATGAAGAATTGGAGAGATTAAACAAGAGACTTGCAATTGACTTCGAGATCAAGGATTTGGGTGCTTTGATCTTGGGATGTAGTTTGCTAGATCCAAAGAAGGTATATTTGTGAATCAACATAAATATATTCTCGATCTACTTGAAGAAACAGGTCTACTAGGATGTAGACCAGCCGAGACACCGATTGAACCCAACCTTAAGCTACAGCCTTCTAAAACTGAAGAAGAAGTTGTGAAGAGAAAGCAGTATCAAAGGCTTGTTGGGAGACTAATCTACTTATCACATACACGTCCAGATATCGCATTCGCAGTTAGTACGGTTAGCCAGTTCATGCATTCACCAGGACAAGAACACTTTGATGCAGTCTATAGAATTCTCAGATACCAGAAGGGAACTCCAGGGAAAGGTTTAATGTTCAAGAACCGTGGGCATTTGCAAGTTGAAGCCTATACTGATGCAGATTGGGCTGGGAGTGCCATTGATAGACGATCAACTTCTGGCTACTGCACGTTTGTTGGAGGCAACCTTGTTACTTGGCGAAGTAAAAAGCAGAATGTGGTAGCAAGAAGTAGTGCAGAGGCTGAGTTTAAATCAGTTGCTAATGGGATTTGTTAAGAGTTGTGGATGAATAGACTGTTAGAATAACTGAATATCTCTAGCACATTACCTATGAAGTTATACTGTGACAATAAAGCTGCTATTTCAATAGCTCATAATCCAGTACTTCATGACAAAACAAACCATGTGGAGGTTAAAAAACATTTCATCAAGGAAAAGATCGAAAATGATGTGATCTGCATGCCATACATTCCTACTACCGAACAAATTGTAGACGTGTTCACAAAGGGACTTCCTACAAGACAGTTCGATAAAATCATTGGCATGCTGGCTATGGACGATATCTTTAAACCAGCTTAAGAGTGAGTGTTGAAAATGGAAGATTCGGTCATAATATTACCAAATATTATGAATTTTATTAGCTGTATTCTTATTTCTGTAAATAGCTCTTTAGTCAACTCTGTAATTAATTAGGACAGCTAGCCATTTTTGTTAATTACCTTATTTTGTACTTGTAGTCTCCTATATAAAGAAAATCTATGTAAACCATTTAATGGTGACTAATATAGAGAAAAATTATTCCGTTTTCTGTCTTTCGCTCAAATTCACTGATTCTTAAGACTAACTCTGAATTCAAAAAGAGACAATGAGAGGTAATGAAGAAGCTCCTCAGGAATTATTTGATAGTTGACGATATAAGAGGAAATATCCATGGTAATAGATGGTGCGTGAGTGCAAAGGTTGCAGACAACATGAACTAGGGAAGGTAAGTAGATGTAAACCAAATTCTACACTGCATCAAAATACATGCCTACACATCACCATAACCCTTCAACTAGTTCCACAAAATTGTTCATCACTAAAGCTAAACAAAACATAAACAAAATTAAGCACCCACCTTGATCACGGAGGCAAAGTGCCCCGCATACTGCAGTCACTGCATTTTGAAGTTGGTGACTTCCAAGCATGCACAGGTTTACATCAAATAACTCAGTAAACTGCATGTATTAATATGATAATAAGTACATGAAAAGCTTCAAAATTGACAACCAAATCTAGGCATGATCACGAATGTGTGATGATTCTTGAGAATATGAAGGTCTTTGTTCAAATAGAAGCATAGAATGCTTTAAGACATTCAATAAAGTAATGGTTCAAGAGCATACCAGCTTAAAGTCCCTCTCGACTTTTATTATTATGTCACAAAATTGGCAAGGCCTCCCCTTGAACATGCTGATTCCTTTTATGGTAGTACTAATTCCAGCATCAGATGCTGATATGATAGGTGAGGACATAAATGATGCTTTATCACGTAGAATACCCTCAATGTGAGGAAGAAATGGACCACCCAGAACCAACTGAAAATTTAAATTACAAAACAGTGTCAAGATTGTTAGACAAACAAGAATAAAGGATAATAATAAATGCAATGCACTATGAAAAGAGATAACTACATTAAGCAGCACTCATAAAAAAAAAAAAAATTTAAAAAACTATACTAAGCAGCAAAAATCATTAGATGCACGGAACGCATTCCCATCACAATGATTTCTGAAGGGAGAATTCACCTAACTGGGCGACCATGTTTCATGATTCCTGACTTTGCTAGAGCAATGCATTCCAAAGAACCCCCTAGTGCAGCCAAATGATCCTCACCGATTGTTGTTATGACTGATGCAGCAAGTTCAGAACTACCAATAATATTTGTCGCATCCCGTGCACCTCCTAACCCAGCCTGTTAAATTAGAAATACAAATTAGTATGGTGAAGCAAACAATTGAAAACAAATCAACTGCATGAAACAAACACACATTCGCAGGCACACACATACACATGCATGCTGCACACATACACATTGCACATAAAATTGTACAAAAAAGTATGATTTCTGAAAGAAGTAGTTTACAGACAAGAAGATGAATAATCTCTATAATTGCAATTTCAACATTTTCTTAGGCAAATACTTTTTTGTATGATTTCTAAAAGGAATGGTACACAGGAAGAAGATGCATAACCTCTATAACTGCAATGTCAACATTCTCTTGGGCAAATAAGGTGAATGCCATGGCAGTGAGAACCTGAAAATTTTCCATCAGAGTGGAGAAAAAAGAACAGAAACAGATAAAATGATAGTATAGCACAATTGTAGCAATGCTGTCAAGATTACTACACAGTAAGACTGCAAATGTGCAACATGACAAAAAATGTCAAAATCACAGATATTCCACTTGAAATATGAGTGTGGTGAAATATAGCTATATAACTCATTAAATCAATGAAATATCCCAAGTTTTCATGACATAATGGATAATCCAAAATAACTCTTTGTTACACCGTGTTGGCCCAAAACAAATAAGAGATAGAAAGAGAGAGAAGAACCAGTAAGCTATATAACTACAACATAGTATGATATCCATAAGCTAGCCATTTGCTTTCTCAAACATATTATGGAGCTTTTCCATTCCTACTAAATTCTATTTACCCAATGAAATGAAAAGAAAAAAATGTTGTAGGCAAGCTGATACCTCAAAGTGGCTCAGACACCCGTTTTCATGTTCAATTGCCTGATCAAGAATCTGCTTAGTCCTATGAAAAAGACAATTTAACACCTTTGCAGACACCGGCTCACCTAATCTTCCCAACAACATGCGTTCCCTTATAGTCAGGATATGTGGACTGCTTAAATAAAAAGGAGCCTGTTGTCAAGAAAACTTTTACGATAGAAATAGTAATGAGACCAATGATAACTGCAAGAAGAACTAACTGCAGATATATAAATTCTCAATATTTTTTTTAAATAAATGAAAGACAAAACAATAAGATCATACCTAGTATAACAACCAACAGCATACCCTTCTGCCCGCAAAATGTTGGAGAGAAAAGCAGCAGTAGATCCTTTTCCCTTGGTGCCAGCAATATGAATAGCCTATAGTTGCTGCCATCCTTGTTAATTTTACTTACAACGCATTAAAAGAAATCAAAGATGGAAAGAATTAAAGCCTAGTAGTGCAGAAGTGGAGATCATCACCCCTCCCCCGACCAAAACAAAGGAAAAAAGCGAGCACCCATTATTTCCTAGAAAAACCAGAAACTTGCTAAGTTGTTCAAATTAAACTTTATGTTTTGTCAAGTCCCAAACTGCAATACTTTAATATCGAAATCTCAGTCACATAATTTCTTTTACATATTCCTACTCGCAACCAAACAGTGAATTTTGGAATAAGCCAAACTAAATGAAGCGTCCCCTGCATTTTTCTCAGCAACCAAAAAGAGCATTCAAAAATCTAACTTTCATTTTTTTTCTTACATTTTCTCAGCAACCAAACAAACAAAAGCACGAACCTTGAACTTAGACTGAGGATTACCAAGACGGTCCATGAGGCGCCTCATGCGACCCAGATCGAACCCACCGTCCGAATCCGTACCCGCTCCCTTTGGCACCCCCGATTTTTCGTAGTTCTTCAGCGATTCCATGTACTCCATGAAGTCTCTCATCTGCGGATCCTCTGTGTATGTAGATACACATCGTTTTGACCCTAATTTTCTTTTGAGAGCTACTCTACTGATTGGGGAAAGTAAGGGTTTACTGTGAGAGATGGTGGAGAGCTGAGTCAGTAGCTTTAGGACTCTCATCTTTGGTTTCTGTTTGTTTCTCGCGAAAGAGTCTAGGAAATACCAACTCCCTCAGAAAATTAGACGACAACAATGGTCCCGTTTTGCATCACAGCTTTTGACTCTCATACTTCGTACAAAAAAAGTGCCGTTTTGAGTTTCACGAGAAGAACTATGTGCCGTTTTTATATACTTCTTTTGCATCATAATTTAATCATTTTTTTATTTAAGTTTAATTTTAATTATTTTAAAAATATAAAAATTATTTAAATTTTAAAAAATTAAATATTTTAATAATAAAAAATTATTTATTTAATTAATTAAATAATAAACAGAATAAAAATTATTAAACGGAAGAAAACTTAACGATAGAGATGCACTTCGACCATTTTTTGTTTGGATGCTAACGTGGGAAAATCTAATCGGCTGTCTGCATTTGCACGTGGAGACTATTTCGCGCGTGTGCATGTAACAACCCTTCATTTAGTTTCCTGTCTCGTATACGGTCAGGTGCACTCATCTCATAGAACTGACTTTAGGAAAAAGAAAACCCAGAGTGTACGGCAGGTCTCCAAATTGCTAGATTGCAGAAAGAAATATTCACACTCTCTGATAAGTAAGTTTTACGGTGCTCTCTCTGTCTCTCTCTCTCTCACTATCCGTTATTCTAGTCGGTTTACCCTCTGTTTGGTTTCCGAGAGGACTTTGTGAAAGACTTGAAAATATATTAGTTTGTGTTTTACAATTTAAATTGTTTCCTTTTTGCTCTTCCAGTTGCCTTCACTTTGCTAGCTGAGAAAACTGCGTAATTTTTCGTTGTTTTTTCTTCTTTTTACGAAATTGACTACGCCAGGGGAAAAAGGAAAACAGAGGGAGAGAGAAAGAGAGTTCATCTTTATCCAAACAAAAAAAAAAAAGAGTTGATTGACCAATTTATGGACGTCCTTTATATTAGACTCTTAAGTAGAAATTTTGCGATCCCCGGATTTTGCTTGCTTTCTTTTCCTATGTTTTGTGGTTAACCAACCAGAAGATTAAGGAGTGTTTATTTCTTATTTTGATTTTGCGTAGTCTTTTTGTGGCTTTCAAATCGTAACGGTTTTAATGAAACTTTCGAATCTAGGGTTTGCATCACTACTGTTGAGATAATTGAGACATGTTAATATTATGTTTGATTTTGAGACTTGAATGATGTTTTTAGGTAGTTGAGGAACAGCATGGAGTTGAATTTGGACGAAGTGGAAGATAAAGTCCCAAAAGATGGGCTTGTTTGCAAGAAAGAGCTTGAAGACTGTAGGCGTGGTGAATTAAAAGACAGGAGTAAGAAAGCAGAAGCAAGGTGCAGCGATTTGGAATTGGAGATTCAAAAGAGGAAGAGTGAGAATGAAGCACTTGAAGCTAAATTTAAGGCTTTAGAAGTTGAGAAGCTTGGAATTGAAGATGAGCTAAAGGTTTTAAAGCGAAGGAATGATGAACTGAATAAGAGGACATGTAATGATAAGCTTGAGAAGAAGATTAGTTGTGGAACAAAGAGGAAGATGGAAGGAGTTGTTGATTTGACAGAGGAGAACGATGATGAAGATGCTGTTGTTCAGCTTATGATGGAGAATAGTGCTTTGGAATGCGAGAAGAGAAAGGCTGTAGATGAGGTTGAGGTCTGGAAGGAAAAGTTCAGGAAATTGCAGTCAATGGTAGTCCAGTTGGAAGAGAGTTCAGTATTGAAGGATGGGGATAGGTCATTGAATGAGAAGATAAAAGAGGAATTGGGTTCAAATAAGGAAGATTGTCCAATTGTATCAGCGAGAAAGGAAACTAGTGAAGCAATTAATGCAACATGTGATTCCACTGGTAAAGGAATTGGACATCTGCAAACTGCAGGTATTAGGAATTTCTTATCTTCTACCGCAATAGTTTGTATGTTTCTTTTCCAAGTTATGCTTGCTTAGCGAGGCCAAAGTCTACTTCTCTGTTCATGAAGAGAATGGGGTTTTTCCTCCTTTGTTTAAGCACTAAGAGATCGTGAGGTTATGTTAATTGAACCTTTTCATCCTTTATGGGCCTTGCCTCGATATTTCCCATAGAGAACTGGACTTGGTCATTTCCCCATAGGCATAACGTGTATATTTCTTAAATTTGAATAACTATCTTTTAATGCATGATCAACCTGCATGAACATGTTTATTTTTTTTTTTTTGTTGAAAATGATTCACTTGATTAAAGAATGTATTTTTGTTTGCTGATTGAGAAAAGCCAGTACAGGACAATTGTAATCCCATTTTTATGTTTTTGATTTGTGGCAGCATCACCTTATAATGTCACACCTTACAAGCATTTATCATCTTTTGAGGGAGAAAAGAGAGGTGTCTCTTTCAAATCTGAAGTGGGCTATAGTAGACGAGTTAGAAAACGTTCGGCATTTGAACAAGACGAGAGCCCCAGTAAAAAGATTGCTCCATCCACACCAGGTGGTGCTCGATCACTTACTGTAATTGATATTCGTGACAGTGATGATGAATCGGATGCAGCCCATACCCGAATACCTTCTCCCGATAATCAGGATGATGAGAAGGTTTGCACTTTAACTGACCATGTAGTAGAAGAAAGGGTAGTAACTGACAAGGAAATTATTACTGGGGACAGTTCAAATAGGAGAAATTGTGAGCAGAGCTATGAGGAAAATGTGAATGTATGTCAGGATAATGCTCCATTTCTTTCTACTCCCAAAAGAAAACGAGCCTTTAATATTGTTACTAGTGACACGGAAAGTGATGAAGTTAACATCCCAATCAGTATAGTTAAGAGGTTGCATATGCAGGAAATACTTCCTGATCGCTCAAGATCTGAATTGAAAAGCTGCCCAGTGACTGCTCCTGGATATGAGAATGTTACAGGTAAGTCTCCAAGGCGGCGCCTTGTATCATTGAGACAATGTGAAGGAAAAGGTACAGCAAAAAAATCCTTTTCAAGTGAGCCAAGTGAAACCAAACATCATCAAGGAATCCCAACAACTGAGGATGTTCAAGATTACGAATCAGAAGAGGATGGGTCATACAGTGAGGGTGAGAGCTTGAGTGGGTTTATTGTTGATAACTCTGATCCGTCCGCTGGTGATTATGCTTTTAGTGAGGCACAAGATGAATCAGCTGCAGATATGGACTTTGATGAAATTTTATCCAGACTTCAGAGGAACAAAGATCATAAATCAAAGTGGGAGTTTGAGGCGGACATGCTTGCAGCCTTTGGTAAGGATCCTGAACCGTGCTTGAGAGCTGTATGTGCTCTCTATCGGCAACAAACTGCGGATGAAAAACTAAGTAAGGAAGCTTTGCACCAGAACCAGCGTGGTTTTAGCAAATTTGATGCTCTCAGGTGTGACTTTAGATGCTTCATGATTAAGATTAATTTTATACCTGTGTTACATCTTTTATCTTTTCAAACTCTGGGGAAACATACGCTGTATTTTTTTATTATTTTGCATTGGATTTTTGCTTTCATTCATTTTTTGTTTCTGTCCTAGTCAGTGCGATCAGAAAAAATGTTGTAGCTTCGTCTTCTTTTTTTTATTTTAAATTTACTTTATCTCAGATTTTTCAAGTTTTCCAGATTTAAAGGATTGTTTTATGTTTTCCCATTTTGAATTGGAGAAATGGCCACTAAGGTTTTAAAAGACAACTTTCTCCAGGTAAGTGCAGTAGGCATATAATTCTAACTTGACTTTTCTCCCAAATCAAAATCTTTTCAATTTTTGCACTATGTTTGGGTGGTTCGACGGGAAGGGAGGAAAGGGCTTTTAAAGGGAGGGGAGGGGAAGTAAAGGCATTGTGCTTACCCGACCTTTCTTTGGATAGGGTAAATAAAGGATGGAAGGGAATAGGGAGAGAAGGAAAAAGTTGTAATCAAACAATTACATATATACCCTTC
The DNA here is from genome assembly GCA_023935145.1 of Bretschneidera sinensis. Lineage (NCBI taxonomy): Eukaryota > Viridiplantae > Streptophyta > Magnoliopsida > Brassicales > Akaniaceae > Bretschneidera > Bretschneidera sinensis. The sequence continues at coordinate 144,453,405 of CM043700.1, forward strand.
ATTGTTTAACACACAGAATACGTTAAGGACAAATTTTGCATCCAGACGCAGTGGGTGGCACATAAGCATTCAAAATTCCACCCAGATAACAAACTCCCCACCCCACTAGAAGAAAGAAAAACAAAAACGGAAAAGGTGGCATCCAAAATGAAGTTACTAATACTGAGTAACTTGCTGATATATTTTTGAGAGTTTTCCCAGTGAAAAAAAAAGGTATTTCAGTTTGAAGTTAGCTGACTTGTCAAAAAAAAATCAACTTACCTGACTTGCTGATTTGGTTCTAATGACATTTTCTTGGGGTATTAGGTTTTTTCTGCTTGGCGAACCCTTTTTTGCGCTTTTGTTTGTTTGATTTGTCAAGATAAACCATTGCCTTCACAGTTTAAATGGGTGTAGGTAAATGTATGAAAAAGGGATTCCTGTTGGTTAATTTTTATTTTTGAATATTTTTATATTCTTTATTTTTCAGGGGCACTACTTTGGGTGAGTTTCTTACTGATGGAGACCCGCAAGGTGATTTAAAGAAATCTGTTAAGGAGTTGCAAGACTTTGATCCACAGGCAGTTGAACTATGCAGAACATTAGCAACTCGCTACTCTAAGCAATTGTTTGAGATCTACAAGAAGGAGGAGGATCCGTTTTTCCTTCCTTCTTAACTTGGTGACGTGGATGCAAAGTTGTTAGATTCAAAAAAGCTTTTTGCGAGAAGTCAGTCCTAGAGAATGTTGTTTTGTTGTTTCTCCATTCTTGGATAGGTATGGTGTCAGTCCCTTTCCCTTTTGCAGGAATGTTTGCATATATATGTTATTATAGGAATACCGGAGATTCTAGTATTTTTGTATATGGTAGAATGGCTTACCAGAAAGAGAAACTGGCAATATGTATATGTTTTCAATGGTAGGTTCAGAAATAGTGCATGTTTAGTTATTTATTATTAGTTTATCACCTACATGACACTTGGTCGGTATGTTTGGTAGGCTATACTTCGTCGTGTGCGGATATTCATGTGAAAGGAGACTTGTTTAAAGCTTTCGCACTTCGATGCAAATATTGAGTATTGGGAAACCAAGCTTGGCGCCAGATTATATGCCATTCACTGTAAAGCATAATTTATATCATTGTCCAAAAGAATGGGAGGATAGGTGAAAAGAAAATTCCTCGCCTAAGGATTTTGAACCAGGAGCAAAAATGATGACTTACTACTGCTTTCTTATGCAAATAATCAGTTGGTATAAAAATAATTATTATCTAGATAATGGTATCAAACAGTTTGCAATCAAACGTTCAAAAATCAATCTAATCGACTATAATAAAAATCTTGAAAAATCAATCATCCGACACCAGTTTACATAAGTAAAAACAAACTGAGACTCTAATCTATGGAGCAAGTAATTGTTTTGTGAGGCTTAACACTAATGACTGATGTATTCTGCATATAAAAATAATTGTCTTTGTAGATGTGGTGTAAAGTCTTATTATAAATTTTCATCTCTTAGACTTACTTCTCTTTAATGTTGTTTTTGACCTTGGAGTTATGTCTGCCTCGTGACACTCATCACATATAAGTTATTCCAAATGCCACTGCACTACCCTAGGTGACTGGAGGGGTAAAAGGCCAGCAAGGGAGAAGAGAGAGATCTGGGTCTGGGTTTTTCCAAATGCCATTGCACTACCCTAGGTACTCTAAAGCAGACTACGAATCATGCCTGAATGGAAGCTCGATCGCTTATTATCTTAAACGGCCTTCCAGTCATAGGAAGTTTCGAGCAGAAGAAGTTTTCCATGGGAGCTTTTCTTTGGTCTGAGTAGAAATTATGGAGTTTAAAGGATTGTTAATTGTATGGATGATTGATGAGGGTCTCGTATACTGTACCATTGCTTTGGTGGAGCCCGTTACATGAAGAAGAGATAGATAGTAAGAACGGTCCAGTCGCGGACTCCTACGCCATACGAGCTGTTATGGACGATGCAAATTTGGATCCACAATTATTGGTGTTGTCCCTTTTTATGGGTCTCTAGAATACCAAACAAAGAACAGGGGAACTGACTACAGAGATGAAGGTTTGGGAGAACTTACAATTAGGGCCTAAATTTGAAGCCTCGAGAAAAAAAATGATTTTTCAACTTTTTTAATATTATACCTAACCAAACACTTTTGTTTGGCATGATAACTGGCATCGTTACGGTCATCTTCTTAGCCGTTGTAGTACAAGAATAGTGTATGACTCTTCTATTCAAGAGCAGGCCAAAGTTGCAACTGTAATCACAGGAAATAATTGGTGTTAGCCAGATCTGAAGGTTTGGTAAATGTTCAAAGTGCTGTGAGACCATTTCTCCTAATGCTTCTCAACAGGACTCCTTCTAACTTCAAAACTTTTAGCACTCACTGTACTTGGGAAACTATGAGGCCTAAAAAGGAAAAGGTTCTCTGCCACAGAATTATCTGGTTTACAAGAAACAACCCAAAACATAGTTTTATAAGTTGGCTAGCTGCATGTGATAGGTTAGCTACTAAATCAAGGCTTATAAAATGGGGTATATATGCAGGTTTCATCTGTTTGCTTATTATGAAATGGAGCTATGGAAACCAGATGGCATCTTTTCTTTATAGCTGCCATTACTCAAAGCAAATTTGGGATAGCATTTTAGAGAAATCTGGGATTCAAACGCTAAATTTTTCAAAGGGAAATCTATCTATGCTACATTACTGAGACTTGCTTGGAATGCTAGTATCTTTCATATTTGGAGGGAGAGGAATCTAAGACTCCATCAACAAACTTATAGGAGTATGGATGCTGTTTTGGGGAGCAATTCAGATGATGTGGGAGGAGGAACTCTTAGTTTCTAATTTATCAACAAAAAAAGAATTCTTAGTTTCCAGAGGCTTGAAAATATTACCCTTACAGCTAGTGTTGCTAGGAATTGGAGGGTTGATACTTTTAATAAATTCTTGATGCAGTTCTCTGGGATGATTTTCAGCTTATTACTATAATTGGTTCTTATCTTAGTAATTGTTCCTTTGTTTCTAAGCTGCAGTAGTGTTTGTTGCTGTTTTTGTATATGTGCTGCTTTATAGCTTCTTTGTGCTGTTAAAGCCTCGTTGTTGTTGGTTTTGTATTTTGTTCAACCTTGTAATTCCTCCTGATGAATTGTTTGTACTGTGTAGCAGCCTTGCTGCTGTTGTTTTTAGTTTTTCTGGATAAATACTTAAAAGACAATTCATCTTTTACCTTTTACCATTCATTTAGTTTCTAAAAAGAAAGAAAAAAAGACAATTTTCCACTGCGGACTTATATGAAGATGGAATATTCTACCAATAAAATTGGCAAAAACAGCACAACAGGTTAATAAACCTTAAAAGATACTCCTCAAAAAACAAAAACAGCAGCGTAATCATAATTAACTTGTACGCCAAAAAATTGAAGATTCCATACAGGCAACAATTGAGCGCAAACAGGCTGTCTGGCCCTCTTTTTCTCTCCCGTCTACACAGCTTGGAATCTTAAGGTACCAAGACATAAAAGGGTAACATGGGTTTGTGGGTCCCCTAAACATGCGGGTTGACCCCACATTTGCATGCACGACTAATTATAAACCACCACGTACCTCCTCCTGACCTTACCCATTGGCTATAAAAATGGAATACTCTTGATGTCGACCACATTCACCAACCTTTGCCTCTTCTCTCGTTCTGCCTAGGGCTTGCTCTTACCTGTTCTCTCTTTTTCTCTTTTTTTCTTTCTCTCTGTATTCTCAAAAAGAATATAGAGAGAAAGATTTTCGTCAAGGAAAACATACAAGAGAAAAGGAGGGATAAAAGGTACAAAAAAGGATTTCATTAATTAAGAAATGGCAGTTTCAAAGGTTTCATTTGAAGTTTTTTCTATCTTTGCCATTATTTGTACCATCCTTTTGCCAATGGCTCAAGGCCGATCCGCCGCGCCTGCTCCTGCACCCACAAGCGACGGTAAGTCTTTTTTATTGTTTTTAAATAGTTTAATTTTAACTACTTAACTTCCTTCCACTGTTTCAATCTTTTACTTTTTTCATTTTTTTCAAATAATGCAATCTCAACTTTTTATTTATTACGTGAGGTCCATAAATTTATATATTATGTATAATCTATGAATATATAAGTAACAGATATTAAGTTTTTTCTCGAAAAATGAAAGAAATAAAAGATAGAAGTGAAACCTCCATTTGATTATTTCTTCAAATAAAAATTAGAGGGATTGCAAAGTGAAATTTGAGGTCTCTCCTTTTCTTTTTACTACAATTTTTTAGCTGCAAATGGTGGTCCATAGTTATGATTCCTATTTTTTGTGTTTGTAAAGCAAGACAATAAGTCTTGGAAATGTGAAGGGACAGAAAATCAGAAGAAAATTTGAAAATAAAATAAACTGAAAACCAAGATATAAAAGTATTTACTTTTTGTAAAGAAAAACTTAGGAAAAAAATTACAGAATTTAGTAAAAAAGGGGTGTCATACGAAATTTTTAATTATTCTTTCCCTTTAAATTTTCCTTTTCCTTCATACTTTTGAGTTTCCACAATCCAAACACAGCCTAATTAATGCAAATTTTTGTTGTCATATGATGTTTGCAGGCACTACAATAGACCAAGGGATAGCATATGTTCTAATGTTGGTGGCATTGGTGCTCACGTACCTCATACACTAATCTATCAAAAACCTGATGCTTAATTCATCGTCGATCGTTTTTTAATTTCCCTCTTTTTTTTTGTTTGGGTCGTGAGAGAAGAACAGTGGTAATTAATGGTGAATGATTAAGTAAGTGAATTGAAGGGTTTGATGTGGGGTGGACGGTAGAGATTTCATTTTGGACTTTTCCTTTGTACCTTGGATGTTATTATTGGAGATCTCTATTTTTGATTGTGGGTATAATTCATTTTTTGGTAATTTCTTACCTTTTGCTTCGTTTTTTTTAACTTGTACATTGGATAGCACGTGGACCCTTTAATTGAAAAAAGTATGGTCGCCCTTTATGATTGAAAGAGGCCCAAAGAGTAAAATTTGCCCTGGATATTGATGGAGCTGCTTATCTTGAGTCATGCAGCTTAGCTCTTTGATAAAGTTGTTCGCACAAAATTTACCAATCTGAGTTTCTAAGTTCTAATCCAATTTACGTTTGGAGAGTTTCTACAAATGTGACAATTTACCATCAAATACGCGTCCTCGCATCTATCCTCACTTAATTTTGGTTTGAATTCCAAAGAATTGGTGTAACTTGAACAACAAAAGATTCGAACCTCAGTTCCCATTGTTTGTTAGATGTTGTTTTACTTCTGTTTTCGGATAACAAGAAAACACTTTCATACTTAAAAGGCCCAAGATAAATAAAGTAATCTAAACCATAACAGAGTACTGTGCAAAACTAGTTGGGCTTTATTGGGGACCTTACCAGAGATTCTGCATAAGCTAACAAGTCCAAAGATTTGCAATCTCACCAAATATTCACATTAGTCTCGTTTGTTTACCGTTTTTTACTGCAGTTCTGATTAACAGCATGCATACTTCGTAAATTTAGTTGAAAACCAGGAAGGAGTACTGAATATGCAAAACTGAGACCAACTCAGCAAAATTTGATAAGGGAAACAAAATTTTGCTCAACCTGATCTTTACAGGTATCAAGAACCAAAATTGTAGAAGACAAGTTCTATTCTGCATTTGCAGGCCTAAAATAAGTATCTACCAGGACAGAAAAGCATCTAATTATTATCTGCAAGATAGATATCCACAAAAGGGGTCATCAGTGTCATCGGTGCTTCGTCACAGTATTGCTCTTATGTCTAGTCATTAAAAATTGCTTCCACAGAAGAAAGCGTTTAGTTGACTGAAAAAAACTGGGTGTGAACGGTACTCTTCTGTCATGAAGTTGCATACTGGTGATGTAGAACATACTTCACAACTTCATAAAATGAAACCACAATCCCAACCGAAGGGCCTGCGCGGCCTACTCGAGGGCCTACTCCTGTAAACAGTCCCTTCATCCCTCCGTCCCTGTTCCAATCAAAATTTAAAACAAAGCATCCTTAGCCACAGATTAGTGATAGTGATACTGGTACAGCCTACTGTAAATTAAAGTTCTAGTGCTACAAATTAGTAAATTGCTGCTGGAGAGCATATATGATTTGCAAGCCAAAGAATATACATGCCAGGCATTCACACCATTGCTCGAAAATAAGTTGAAATAATAATATAGGCATAGAACAAAGTTTTAAGCATATCAAATAAAATCAGGTAAAGAAATTATGTTGGCCAGCTAATCACCATTAACCCTTCTATTAATTAATTGAAGACAGAATGTTTTTGAAAGTTTTTGAGCTTTGTTAGAGACCTAAAAATGTGCTTCCTATATACATTTATATTTAGGACTTTCCTAGGCCAGATGCCACATTAAAGAGCTGAAATACAACCTAAGCAGTGTACTTATCCCAAAAATAAAAAGACCATGTAAGACCAGTGGGTTGATACTGAAATCTAAAATATCTTAGGAAGACTGGTACCTCCAAACCTCCACAAGTGTTTGCCGTGTTGTCATCCTCAATGCCCTAGCAGGATCCTTCTGAAATTAAGAGGAACACAGTTCATAAGAAAATATGAGAATGGAGCAATATATCACACTAAAGAGTTGCAGTTCACACTAAAGAGTTGCAGTTCAGGTGAATATTTAAATTACGATAAAATCAAACCACAAATACCCACCTCAAGTATAATCTAGATTCTAGAATCAAAAACCTAGTTCGGTCTTTTTTTTTTAAAAGTAAAACCTAGTTCTGTCTTTTTTTAAAAATAAAACCTAGTTCTGTCTTTTTTTACAAGTAAAACCTAGTTCTAAACCTAGTTCGGTCTTTTTTTAAAAGTAAAACCTAGTTCTGCCTTTTTTAAAAAAAATAAAACCTAGGTCTATCTTTTTTTACAAGTAAAACCTAGTTCAGCCTTTTTTTAACAAGTAAAACCTAGTTCTGTCATATACCACTGATACATAAAAATGGCTTTTTTTTTTCTTTTTAACAAGAATCCATAGAAGTGATTTATCAGTCCATGTTTTTTAACGGATTGAAAACTTCAAATGAATACATAACATCCTAAAGGATATCAATGCTAGCCCAGATCCCACTAGTTGAAAAGAAGCATTGATATGCTTATAAGAAAAATCAAACCTCTATCTGCCTTCGTGTTTTTGCAACATCTAGAGGACAGGTTGCCGCGGCAGCAAGGCTACCAGCAACAAAACCAGCAGAAAAATTTGCCCCAAGGACACCGACTGCATTGGATTCCTCACCAACAAGTCTAAGAAGTCTTCTCCTGATCTATACAAATTGAAAAAAAATTGTCATTGAAGTATATTCAGTGTACATGCTGATTGCTGACCCCCACATATCTGTTTGCAGAACAGTTAGTCCAAAAAAGATTTAAAGAAAAGTGTTTAAAGAATAAGAGCTTACAGGTTCAAGTGTTGACCAACAAATTGCTGAGAATGGAACATCACGAGCAAGCTGCGCTCCCATGCCTGTCCATAAGACGCGGTAGCCTTGCACTGTAATGAGAAAGAATAACGATCAAAATTGAAAATTTTGCAACAAAGATGTGTGGATGATCATGTTTCCTTGTTCATAAACAGTATATGGTATTTTCTTTAAATTTCTTTTCCCTCTTTGAAACCTCTCTAATATGCATACGAGAATCAACGAAGTGGGAATCAACCTCTTTGTTTATTTTAACCATGCCATAACTTGCAAAATAATTGTACATTTCAATATTATTATAAAACAGATCCAATTATAATAGTATGGATGCTTAAGACTGCAAATCAGGGGACCAAATTGTAAAATCTCATTCTCCGCCATGGGTCTTATATAAGCAAAAGCAACACCAAGTTGTGATTAATTGGAATTAAGTGGGTGTTATGTGACAGGAAAATCTCATTGATTAGATGATCGTGATGTAATTACACGTACATTTGTGATGATTGATTATGCCAACAAAAACACAGAACTATACCCAATTACTTACTGGTCTATTCTACACCACATGTAAACCTGTTTATTATAATTTTATAACAAAGCAAAATTTAACATGCTCAGCACTCTTATTGATAGAAGAATCAACTTACAACTGTTTTGAAGGTTATTTGTGCCCTTTACAGGAGAGAGGAGCCCAAGCAAAGTCTTAAAAACACCAGGAGGCTTCTTACCAACTTGTGTTTCCTTAAATGCCTATTATCAAGACGAAAAAGTGAGTATAAGAAGCATGCATTCCCTAAAATAATATGAAGAAAAAAAAGTAGCTAGTTTTCTGGAATAAATATGATTATTATGTTTCCACTTTGAAAATTCAAGTATCATTGTTTAAATTACCTGCATTCGTGTTCTAGCAAGCTCAATAGGATAGCAAGTTGTGCAGGCTAATGACCGTGCCAATGAACCTGCAACTAAAGGGACGTATGGTGTGGCACTAGGTGCATGCTGGTTTGTGAGTTCCTCTAACCGGTTGCGGAATACATCATAGCAAGGTAGATAGATCCCCACCTATACAGCAAACGCAAGGGCTCATAAATTAAAGATCGATTAAAGCTAAGCTTTCAATACCAAGAAATAAATCTAAACTTCAAAATTCACCCAAGTAATTAACTGAACTTACTGTTGGTACAGCCAGTGCCAGGCCAGCATTCGTTCCTCTCCAAAGCCTTGCAATTCCTTCCTACAAAACCTCTCCCAGTAGACAGTGGAAAATGCTCAAAAATGTAATTCAAACACATAGGTAAGCATTTTCCCCCAACATTTACTGAAAAGACTCTCCAAGCCATTTTATAGTCCCAGCAATTTGTCACAATCAGCAAAGTTAAATGTATTGTGTCAGCATATGAGACTACTACTTTTCCTACGCCAAACCATACATACAATACATAAATAGAAACCCTTGTGCATGAGGAGCATGAGAAAAATTATAAACTTCATGTTATTATAAGAACTTGTGTCAAATTTCAACCTTTTTTCTGACAAATTTAATTCTCTAGAAGATTAAAAAAATGAATACACAAACCCACTCACCTGTCGTATGATTTTGTAGAAGACATCTAATGTTCCTTTATACTGAAAACAATCAGGGGGGCAAATTAAAACAGTTCCATGAACCCCAGCACGTGTACACGATGGAGAACACCTAAGATCTGAAAACATCTGAACCAAAATATTGCAACATTATTAATACAGGACAGACTCGTATAAAGGATGAATACTCCCAAAGAGACCATATTAGAACATGTCAGGCATATAGACACACTAACAAATTTTCTCATAGAAAATGAGACAAACTAGCTTTGCATACATACCATGCTTGGCCCAAAGAATGCCATGCGACTAATGATATTACTTAATGGGTGCGTGTAAGGAACTCCAGCAGCCTGAGCTTGCAATCTTGTCTGCGGATGTAACAGAACAACATAAGTTGCAAATGCAAAAGAAACGAACTAGTAGCAACACTAAAAGAAATAAGCCAATCTGATATTTCGATAAAAGACATACAGTCAACAATAGAAATTGACAATTGATGGATGAAATGATTTCAGTGGAAAGCATCAATTTGAATTCATATACAGCCAAAAGAGTATATGCAAAAGAGTACACGAAAAAACAGAATTTAAACCAAAAAAACCGATCCCTATTCTCTCAAGTCTCAATCCTATCAATACCAAATAAAATCAAAATTGCAATAACTTCAATTTTAGTAAGCTTCGTCCAAGAGATGCACAAGTTATGCTCCTACTTACTTAGCAATTTTAATCATCAAAATAAGACTATTAAAAAAAGAAACAAAACCACAAAGCAGATAGACAAGCCAAATGGGGATGTCTCTGACAGACCAATATTGCTCTTTTCTTTTTTATCCTCAATATTGCTCTATTTGGTCGCTAAACAAATGTGAAACAAGTGAAGCAAATCAAATTAAAAATGGAATTAACAAAACAAAAAATTTCTACCACTCAACTGAGACTGAACCAAAACCATTTGAGAAATAATACCCGAAGAGTATCATATTCTATATATTTTGCCTAGTTTTCTCATGAACCAAACAGATAATTATGATACTAGAGAAAGAAAAAAAAACTCAAAAAGTACAAAAAAATTACCTTGACAACATCGAGAGGATTTACTATAACTGCCGATAAAATGGCGGCACCAGCTGCCGAGAAAGCTCTCTCCCCAAACCCTAACTTCCAATCAGATTTAACGTTTTCGCTCTGTGGCTGCGAAGCAGCCAATCTGCTGCCATCTCTATCGCTGCTCATCGATTCCGTGATTGACAAATCGTGTCCATTGATTCCCACTTCCGATGATGACTGCTCTGAACTCATCCATGGATTCTGTGTGCGCTCTGTTTCCACCATCACTTATCTCTGTATAACCCTCTCTATCTCTCTAGGATCAGAGACGGGTCGATCAAAGAGGAGTCAATACGTTTCCAGATGAGCAAATTATTTGTTTTTAAAAGCAAAATATCGTTTTATGGAAACAAATAAAGCGTTTTTCCTAATTGCTTGGGGAACAAGACTACAAATGCTTACCACAATAAAAGCGCGACTTGCACAATAACTGAGACCGAGAGCCGTTGGGTTTTTCTAGGGCTTTCTACTGTTGCTTGGGACGAGGCGCGACTCACGGTGTGGAGAGTATAGCCAAGGCACCAAACAGGTGGCACCTAGTGTAAAGATTGAAAAGTGATATTAGTAATATTTATTCTTAACTTTACTTTTTACTGCTATGGCATTTGTTAATGTTATGGTCTACTTCGTTTATGACAGCCAGGAGGTTTGCCAAGAAACAGCCGAAAAAGTGCGTAATAACTCATTGATCGTGCGTTCTTGCGTTGAAGATAAATGTATATTTTGATTTTTTTTATAA